>JAKWJD010001766.1:2163353-2759883 GCA_027705065.1 Solanum peruvianum
TTCATCTTGCATGCACTTCAACTAATTCTACGGAATATCCGTCACCTCCTTTTTCTTTTAGCTGGTCTAATGCTACTTACTCGAATTGAGCACCTTTCGGAGAAAACCTAACATTTGCATACACTCTACCCTCTCCGTACCTAGCTATTGGGACTACAATGGTTTTGTTGTTGTTATTGTACATGTCACCTCCCAGGCTCCCACCCGACTATATGAGGTAACTCTGTCCACCAAGGCAAATCACTTTTTTGTCACTTCTAGGATTGAATCCTGATACCTCATAATTTTCAACTCACTTCATTAACCACTAAACCGCGCACTTTACATCCTATTTACACATATAGTCAACGAGATCTGACAGAAATTAATCAGCAAAAAGTTGAAATCTATCAATCAATCAACTACACACCTCAATCTCAAACTAGCTGAATCGACTATCCAAATCTTCTATATATCCATTAAAAATCCATTCAAGTCAATTTAATTTCATAACAACAAAACTACTACACTGAAATTGAAGCAAAAAAACAGGAAAAAAATAACAATAAAACAAATCGAACAACACAGTAGCATGAAGATGAAGCTCAAAATTTTACCTTTCGTTCAGCGGATGAAATCTACGATTTTCGCTTCAATCGCCGATAACCGCAGATGAAATATTCTGATGGAGACTTTTGAGAAAAATTATGAACGGCAGAATTTCTACCTCACCACTAAAGTTTCAATTATTACAGTTTGCACCAACAAAAAACACAAAATTCATTTGTGATACCCTTAGTTTAGGTTTATTACCAAGATTTCGACTACGATAAAATTCATCTAATATATGCATATCGTGTGTTTAAATTTATAGTTTATTTTACTTATTAACATGTGTTTTATTTCATTAAATTACATAATAATAAAAATTGTATTAGTTGATCATTGATGTATACACCCGATGCGAATAAGTTTTTTTCGATAATAACCTTCAGATTTATTATTCTTTTTAATCATTGTTAAATAATTGATTTACAATTCAATGCACTTTTTATGAATATCATATGTCAAGTTACTTGAATTAATTAGAATTTGCTAGTTCATATTTATGTGAATTGATATAACTCGAAAAAGACGATTAAAAGGCTATTTCGTAATTTTTTCTATCTTATAGTATATTTGAATATTGGTAATGGGCTTTTTTATTAATATTTTAGCCCATTTACAACAGATAACATTTAATGGGCCGAGTCATGAGAAACATTTCAATGATAACCCAAATATCAGAGAGGGCCCAACATGAAGAGCTGTCCGACGTTTATAATAACTTATAAAATTTTAAATTGTGATTTGATGTTTTATTTTATAAGATTTTGATTTTCGTAATAAGCTTGTGTATAGATATACGATATGAATTCATAATTTCAAATCAGCGTTTGCACGTGATTTTAAATATAAAAAATTCATAATTTCAAATCAGCGTTTGCACGTGATTTTAAATATAAAATTCTCCAAAGACACAGAAAAAAAATGATTTTAGAATTTCAAATCATGGATCCATTTTTTCTTTAAATGTGAATTGTGACTCTAAGTTTATATTTTGAAAATAAAACGTTATTTTAAATTTTGTAAAAAAAAAAAAAAAAAAAAAAGAGAAGTTGCATGCTAGGCACGATGAGATTGTTAATATCGTGTGAAAAAAATTATATTAAAGAATAACTAGTTATTACTATTATTGACTAGTAGATCGTAATAAAGTTACATGTATATTAAAGTTTGGAACGGCAACTATTTATTTATAAAAGAAACATGGAGATATCTGATTCACATTACGAATTTTAAGATATTCAGATGTCTTATTTATGAACTATGATATGCTCATCTTGGAAGATTGTATAAGAATTGAAGAAATTCTGATAAGTTTCACAACCTGCGATTGATTTTTATGTTCATCAAAAAGAAAAATACAATTAAGAAATTTCAATTCACGGTCAAGAAAAAAGTCAATACTTCATAACAATTTAATTTCATTTCCTAATTTTGAATCATAATTTCATAACTCATATTGTCATGCAAAGTTTTATTAACGAGGTTTGAAGGAAAAATTATCTAAATACACACTTTATTTTATCACAATCTCTAAAATTCTCGATCATTAAAAAAAAATTTCAAAATTCTCTTCTTAGATACATCACTTTCCTCTCGTAAGAAAACAATTGTCTACTAAACAAATTAAAAAGTAGATATATGTATCCAAAAAATTATGTATTAAATTATAAAAAGTTTTTATCACAATCTCTAAAGTTCTCGACCATTTTAAAAAAAAAAATTCTCTTCTTAGATACATCACTTCCCTCTCGTATGAAAACAATTGTCTACTAAACAAATTAAAAAGTAGATATATGTATCCAAAAAATTCTATATTAAATTATAAAACGTATGAAAACAAGCTCTTTTCCTATTTTTATAAAAAGTATGAAAACAATATAATTATTTTGGTTATCAAAATTAGAAATTTGGTGAAGCAAGGCTCTTTTCCTATTTTTATAAAAAGTATGAAAATAATTGTCCACTAAATAAATTAAAAAGTAGATATATTGCTTTTTGTAGAAATATTTATAGCTGTGTTTGTTCCAAAAGTCCAAAAAGTATTAGTCTTAAGGTACAACTATAATAGCTTTTGGTACCACTATTTAATGCTGAGTTATTGGTACCAAGAAAATTTTGGACCATCATATTATTCTACGCATGCAATAACTTTTTCTTGATGTACACTTAGCTATTTTCAGACTGATGTAGCAACTATAAATCGGTGCAATAAAGCTTTCGTTATAATTTTATATCAGGTAATTTTACGAATAATTATTTTCATAACTTATTAAATCGATGATTTCTTGATCGTTATATGACAACAACTCATACAGTTATGTCAAGACTCTCTTTCTGATTGAGGGTACAATTGTTTTTAAGCAAAATAACTTCCATGTTAAGTGTAAACAATTGATATTGTACTTTCTTCATTCACTTTTATATATATATAATAATAGTGTTCGGGTCAGCTTTCACGCACATTGACTAATTTCACGAAAAACTTGTCACTTTTCACCAACAATAAGTACTAGAGAACAATATCCACCAAAGTTACATATGAGAAGAATAAGTCTAGTTTTTTCGTCCACTTTTACTTGTACGACGTGTTTTTAAAATATGTTCATTTTTACTTGCTCAATTTAGAAAAATTTTAACAAAATATATCACCTAGTCCTTAATCAAAGTATTGAGTTTATTTTGTCCTCAAGGACGATATGATAACATTATCATTTTATTATCGCTCTTTAAGATCAAATGTATTAAGTTAAAACTGAATAAATAAAAATGAGCGGAGAAATAATAGTAAAACTTCTTTAATTAGTGCAGCAGGTTGGTTGGCAGATAAAAAATTTCAGTTTAGTCTATGGATGATTGGAAATTTTTTGTATTATTATTATATTATTTTAGAAATTAATCAATTTATACTGATATGTACGATTCTGATTGGTTTGAAATTTTTTTCAAGACTTTATATTAGAGGATTTATTTGACTTTACTATCACTATGAGAAATTGGTGGTAATTTGACTACAAAGTAATGAGGAAAAAAAATTGTTGATAGAGAGGTTTTTGGTGTCATATTGAAAAATAAAAATGATGTAGTGGATAACGTTGTTTTTTTTTTCTTTTCAAATTAGAGATTTTAGATTCGAGTCTTGAGTATGAATTTTTTTAAGTAAGGACCGCTTTCTCGAGGTCCTATGTGGTGTGAATTCGGAATGATCGTAGGACACCAGATAGAAATCAGAAAAATAATAAATAAAAATAATTTTTGCAAAAGAGTCGAGAGTGATTTGAAGTCTAAACTCTTTGTTATCCCCGTTAGGGTTTGAAATTCGTGTTGATCTGCCTATGAAAAAATCCTGATGAGGAGTGTTTAATTCCGAAAGGAAGTCAATGTGGCGTGAATTCAAATTACAAACTCAAATAAAAGATTAAGACAAAAGGATTGGATTTTGTATTTATTTGTGGTGTCAAATACATGTGTGCATTTTTCGAAACTCGTCGATTTCACGTGAAAAGACAAAGTAATAATACAAGAGAAAGACACATAATATCATAGGGTGTATTTTGAACGGATGAAATATTTTCAATTTTTTCACATTTAATTGGTTGAAATATATTTTGAAAAATATATTCTTTAAGTAGGAAAACAAGTTTCGAGAAAATAATTTTTCTAACCAAAATAGTAAAAAATAAATTTGACAAATACCATGTTTTGAGGATTAAACTTCATTTTCATGCCAAGTTTAGAGTGTTTGGTAGAACAACACGGCAATGACGCAAATTTATGAAAAAAGCCAAATAAATTGGAGTTTTTGGGTTCAAATTTGACCTTTTTTTCTATAATTTGTGTATAAATTATAAATTTGATTGAAAGAATTTTCAAATGAATATATATATGGAACATGGTTTTACATCAACAAATAAAACAAAAAAATAAATTACTTTTAGTATTTATATTTTATATTAATTCAAAATACTTTGTTACATCTGAAGAAAAGAATAATAGCGATAGACAATATAGATATACTGATTTGATATATTCTAATAAAGATGCTTTCAGTATAATATTGATGATCTCACAAAGATAAAATTTCAGTTGATTGTTAATCTCATCTTTTATGGAATCGATTGTCTTGTTAACTTAATGAGAAAATAAATTTTAAAATACCAATTAAAGTTAACATAATTTGATATTTGAAAAGCAAAAAATGAGACACAAATTTGTCGTACATAATGAATGTATCTATCTATTTAATTTTATACAAATTTAAATATTTATTTGTGCACATTCAAAGTTGAAGGACATAGATGACAACTGAAACTAAGTTAAAAGACATATTTATATATTATGTCAATTTATATGTATATATAGTACGAGATAGTTATTAAATAACACTGATATAATTTTAAACATGCATGTCATGATGCTCGTATAACTAAAATCATATTATTAGGAATAACATAAAAATTTAAAAGATCAATAATAATTGCCTAACATATAGAATCATATCTTCATCTTTTTAAAGATAGTAAAGACAATGTCATATACAATTATATGAGGACAAAAATCCAAATCCTTTGAATTAACATCAATTAGAGAATTAATCCAACATCAATCAAAATTGGATTTTTCCCCCTCAAATCAAAATGAACTAAAGAAGAAAGTTTTCTTTTTTGAGTATACCATCCGATATTCTATATCTGTATTAGAGCCCGATTCATCCGATCCGATCCATCCGATGTTTGATACCTGTATTAGGGTCCGATACATCCGATGTTCGATACTTATATCGAAGCCCGATCCATCTGATATTCGATATCTGTATTAGAGCCTGATTTATCCGGATTTACACCACATAACCCTTGGTGGTCTAAAGAAGAAAGCTAAGCCATTTTTTGTGTTCTTCTTTGCATGAAATTATGTAATCTTTTGAGTGCAATTTCTAATGTTTGTTCACTCATATTAGCAAAACAAACTCTAAACCATCCTGGCTCTGAACAATGACATGATGATCCTGGTGAAATATTCAATTTTACTTCACATAAAATTGAATTCCAAAGTTTCAATTCACATTCTTTTGTTGACTTCTCCAATAATTGACTCAAATTCATCCAACAAAATAACCCTGCATTCCCTTCCAAACACTCAATTCCACTACTCTTTAATCCATCAATAATTTTTTCATATCTCTTCCTCAATCTATCGCGATTCGTCTTGATATAATTCGTTGTGAATTCCTCATTAGACAACATGGATGCCAACAACTGTTGTGTTTGAGATGAAATCAACGTAAAACTTGACATCCTCCTAGCTGTTGTTACAACATTGTCATTGTACGAATAAATTGTACCAACTCGAAATCCAGGGAGACCTAAGTCTTTCGAAAGGCTATAAACGATGTGGACTCTCTCCGAGTCCACGCCATTTCTAGATTCCAGAACCTCAGCTATGCTCACGAATTCCGAGGAGCAAAATGCTGAGCCAGAGTAGATTTCATCAGAGATAAGATGGATGTTTTTGCGTACAACGAAATCAAGAATATCTTCAAGATTTGATCTTTGGATTGTTGCACCTAAAGGGTTTGAAGGATTTGTTATAAGTATTCCTCTAACTTTAATTTTGTTGAATTTTGCTTCTTCATAAGCTGATTCTAAGGCTTGTGGTGTAACTTGGAAATTATTTGAACTGTTACAATGAATTGGAATTATTTTTACACCTGTTCTCCACCTTAAATCTCTATCAAATCTGTAAAATAAAAATAAAAATAAAATCATAAGTTATTAATAAAAACATAATAACAACTTAGATTTTGAGTGAATAAAAATAGGGAAACTCTTCATATTTACTTCACTACTATACGAAATATCTTAATTTTATCTTCCGTTATATTTTAATATCATTTATCCAATGTTAAAATCACAATTTTCTCTAAGGAGGTTTAGAATTAAAAGAAACAAAATGCACCAGACAGAATCCAACACCTTTTACATTCAACATGTAATTATTCAACGAAGAAAATATATATATTCCTACTTACATTTAGGATTAGGAAATATGCGTATCTAAACTAATATTTTTTACATATCTTTATCGGAACCCAATTCACCTCTTTGAGTAAATCGAGAAATTCCCTCTTACTCTCCCCTTCATACCTTTGATGTTAATTTCTAATAAAGCGTCAACACGTATTTAACATATTTTGTGTTTCAAACTATTTTGTGACACAAAAATAAAGGTTATTTTTACTGATTCATCATTTAACTTAAGAACCGATCAGAACATATATAACTATAAAGTAAGATTAAATTATTAAGATATTTTTAAATAGTAAAAAGGTATCTTTGACTATTTTCCCTATAAAAAATATATACTATAGTAAGTTGATAAAAATAATTTAATTACTATAAATAATATTACTTACCCTGGATAGTAAGGAGTTGGAACAAGCAAAGCATCACCAGGATCAGCCAAAATAAAAGTTAATAATTCATTAGCAGCTGTTGCACCAGCTGTAATAACAACTCTATCTGGATTAAATTTTGCTCTTCCACCTCTTATTTTTTCCATAAATTTTGCCATTGATTTTCTAAATGAATATAATCCATGATAATCTTGAAATAATGCATTTTCTCTGAAATTAGAAATTCCACTTCCACAATTAATTGTTTTTGAATGTTTTTCCAAGTAGTCTTCCACCATATCAAATGATACCTATACAAAAAAAAAATAAAAATGAGAACATAAATTAGCTTAATTATGTTGTTCGTATTCTTGAAAAATATTGTGAATTATTTTTTAAATTCAGAATAATACTATTTTTTAGAAGGATTTAACCTGAGTATGGTAACATTTTTAGAAAGTCTGGACAAAATATTGTGAATTTCTTTTTGAATTCAGAATAATACATTTTTTAGAAGGATTTAACGTGAGTATGGTAACATTTTTAGAAAGTCTGGGTAAAATATTATGAATTTCTTTTTGAATTCAGAATAATACTATTTTTTAGAAGGATTTAACGTGAGAGTGGTAACATTTTTAGAAAGTCGAAGCAGTATTGTGTTGTCACTTTATCTGTAAGTTTTTTTTGTACGTTAGACATGATAGTACGTTTTTATAGTAATAGTCAGATTTAGAGATGTGTACGAAACTGTGCTCCTATCTTACGAAGGGTAGAACAATATTAATTTAATTAATTATATCTTTAAATGCGCTCTTTAACGTACGAGCCTGAATTATTTTATGATCAAATACGTAAAAAATCTTTTTATTATATCGTGGAGATAATATTCTAAGTCTTTCATTTCGAGGCGAGAAAAAAAGTGATCAGCTCGAATGTCAGAAGGGACGATGAATAACAGCGAGATTCGTACTCTAGACTTCAACCTAATGACTCTAATATTATTACGTTGAATTGCAAGATTGTTTCATCTAAAAATTTAAACGTTACGAGAAAAACGATTTACACTTACTTGATTTTCAGCCAATCCCATTTGAATTACTCCACATGGATTGTGAACTTCATCAAAAGGATCTTCATCATAAGCTTTCCATCCTGCAAAATATGGTGAATCTTCACCATGAGTATCTGAATTTGCAACTTTTGATAGCTCAACAATAGCCATTATTTATTATTTCTGATATTATATTTTCAAGAAAATATGTTAATATTGCATAAAAGCAAGAAAATGATAACTATTTGAATGAAATTTTATGTCAAATAAACCCCTTGTATAAATAGAAAGAAAAATTGGGCCCCTTGAAAAAAAAAAGGGGGATAAAAGTCCTTCAAAATAACTAATGATTTGATTGGATAGAGTAAGCAAGATCAAAGATCACCTTTTTACAAAAATATACTATAGTTTAAAAATTAAATGGTTGGTGACAACTATTAAGTTTTTGTCATCTTTTTCAAATCTTGTATAAATCTCAATCTCCAAAAAAATCCCCATAGAAAATATGGTGGTTGAAAAGTGGGGGGTGGGGGTGGGGGTGGGGGGGTGGGGATTTAACAAAAAGTCATATTTTCCTAACTTTGTTGTTTGTTTCTAATAATTATACAAGTAATAAACTAATAATGTCTTGAAAATATGTATATTATTGATCATGTGGTTGATTTAATTTCTCTATTTAATTTTGTTTAATTTGTTTGGAAATATAAGAATAAAATTAATTAATGTTTAATCTTAAAGTATTTTTTTTAAAAAAAGTTATGATATAAAATGATATTTTTCTTCAATAGTAATCAAGAAAGACAAATCAGGGATAATTTTAGAGACTTTCCTTCAAGTTTTGTTCTATAACACTCCCTTCCCTTGTGGTTTATGTATTACATCTATTTCTCTTATTTCATTTTCTTGTAACCATTTTTAAGCATATTTAAAATAAATATAATTAATTTTACATTTTTACCCTTTTATATACTAATTTCTTCATATTAACAAATATTATATAAAAAAAAAATTACTCATTTAACAAATTAATATAGAAATGTAAAATTGTCAAATCTAAATTATTTTGTATTTATTTTAAATATATTTATAGAATGATTACAAGAAAATGAAAATAAACGAGGTAGACGTAATATCGTGAACCACAAGTAAGGTTAGTGTTATAAAGCGAAACCTGAAGAGAGGTCTCTGAAATTATCCCAACAATTACAATCCAAGCACTTAATTTATTTCGGATTTAAATTTATAGATATTGATGTATAATATATAAATATTTATCTTATGTATAACTACATGTTAAGTAACATGATTATAGAAATAAATTTTATATCGAACTCTTTAATTATATGTGGTATTAAAATGAATTTATATTTTTTACACTAATAATGGAAATAATTATATAAAATATATCAGGTCATAAATTTGATTATAATAACAAGTACATCTACTTATTATAAGGTCTAATATGCCACTTGTGTGAAAAATGCTATAATCAGTTAAATTACATTAATAATAAATATTATTACTATTATCTACCAATTTATATAACTGAAAAACTCTATCATAATCAGTGATTAGAGATTTAAGTATTACCATATTATATTTATTTTTATTATTATAAATAAAATTCATAAATATTTAATTTAGTTATAATATATCCATTGTTGGGTGTAAATAGAGTTTAGTTTTTATAATTTTTAAAATTATATTTATTTATTATAACAAATAATTTACTTGTTTTATTACAAGATAATTATTAATCAAACTTTTTTTATGGAGGCTAGCTACTTTTAGGTTTTGCTAGAACGATTTAATGTCGTAAAAATATATTTACGTATATAAGTTAAATTCTTAAAATTTCTATTTTAAACTTTTAAAAAAATTCTATTTTAAATTCTTTTGACTATTGCATGTGAAAACATATCACACTATTTGAAAAAATTTCAAAAGTGGTTAAGTATAATATGATAGGGACATATATTATTCTCTTTCCCTAAAATTAATTCTCGTGATTTTTAAAAATAATTATTTCAATTTAGTTATCGTTTTAGAAAATTAAGATACAATTATTTCATATTATGCTTATAGCTACGTATGATGTTATGTTCATTCAAATCAGTGAAAATAAAATAATTTTAAAACCCCTCCTAATTAAAATATTTTAAAGATATATAAAAAACAATTATGATAAATAATTTAACGTCGGAGTTGAACATATGATAATTATGATTCTAATTTTTTGGTGCAAAATAATTAAAAAATTAAAAGAATTTGCAAAAGGATATTTTTGGCCCCATATACTTTTAAGGATATGTTAATCATTATCATTGAGGTTTAATTATCATTATTGCTTCAAGTACTTAACCAAAATATACAATAATCTTAGACCTAGACCACATGGTATACTATATTTTATATGCTTAATATTCTTTGTTATAATACTCAATTTAGGTGACATTTTTTATTTTTCGAGAGGCAAACAGTCAAAGTTTAATTAAAAATTTGTGCATGAAATCTTTAATTTTTTTGAAATAAAAATTATTATTTATAAATTACGTAATTAAAGTCCGATCTCTATATTAAGATTTCATTAGTAAGGTATTTAATTGAAGAGTATTTTTAATCGTCAATACTATTATACAATCGTGTGTGACCTAATGGTTCATGTATTGTTTAGTATTCATGGAATTCAACAAAAATTAACAATTTTGATCTAAATAATCGAAATGTGTTAAGAATATCTTCAAATATATACATATATAAATATTAAATTCAAAACTCAATTACAAATATTTGATTAAATGACTCATAAAAAAAATAAAAAATTATAAAATTTAAATTCTGAATCTAATTAAGATGCAGTTTAATTAGAACCTCATCAGCTAAAGTTTATCTATTTAGCATATAATATATGTAGTGCAAGTTTGACCAAATTAAATATAAAATCTCATGATTAGAGAAGGGGATGCTTTGTGTTTTTTTAATTACCTTAGATATATATATGTGGAAAAGTGTTTGTTTGATGTCATTAATTTATTAATCTAATTATAGGGATTAGATAGTATCTTAAAGTGTCTTTCTCTATAAGTAACTTGTCAAAATTTAATAGTATAAGATTTAACAAATTAAAGAATCATAAGTGTATTATTATATTCTAGTGTGTTAGGTAATACTAGAAATTAAAGAGATATTGATCATAATCAAATCAATATTCAATCTCAAAGAATATAACAACAATTATATACTTAGAGTAATTTTATAACTTAGGTCGGAAGAAGATATAGTCCAAAGAGAAGATGATATATGCAAATTATGCGCAATCACTTTATAGAAATTCGTATTTTCAATAAATTTTTCTGCTTAAAAAAAACTGAAATGAGAACGACAAGAAAATAATAAGATGAAATTAAGCAAAACAAGTGATGTAATAAAAACCGAAGATTAAGATATTACGTGAATACTAACTAATGTTGTTAATCAGTTTCAACTTTATATAGAGTACTATTAATTAAATATTAATAATAAACAACTTTACTTATTAACAACTCTTTTTACATTGTTTGAATAGGATTAATTTCTTTGATAATCACTTTATTAAAAAAAGTCAAAGAAATACACTTTTAAATATCCCTAGGGGTGGGTATAAACACCGGAAAATCGAAATATCGAATCGAACCAAAATTTTTCAGAATTTCGGTTTTGATATTTCGATTTTCGATTCGATATTCGGTTTAATTCTTTATATTTTTCGGTATTTTGATTCGGTTTTTGGTACGTATTATTTTGATTTTCGATATTTCGGTTTAAACCGAAATATTATACTATAATTTATATTACATTCAGCTTCCTCTTTCAGGCAGCAGCCGCCGCCTGCCAGTAATAATTTTGAGCAATTTAGACCTCTTATCGGTAAGTCTCTAAATTGTTACTTTGAATTGTTAATAATTTTCAAGTCTCTAAATTGTTACTTTGAATATTAATTTTTTGAATATTTAATAATTTTTGAATACCCATTAAAAAATCGAATCGAAATAACAAAAACCAAACCGAACCGAATCGAAATATTTTGATTCGGTATTCGGTACACAATTTACAATAACCAAAATCGAAAAAAAAAATCGAAATCAAACTGAAATACCGAATGTCCACCCCTAAATATCCCCTCTAAAAAAAAGAATGCTTAATTAGCTTAGACAATTAGCTCAACTAAATAAAACAAACATACAAAAATCTCCTTACACACTAATTATAAATTATAATCATGCACATCTTAATTATAGCAACTAATTAATAAGTTTAATTTACTTAAGCATGGAGCTTGTGAACATTCTTAAAGTCAATTAATCCACCTAATCACATCTAATTAACTCACATTAATATAGTACTTATCTTAAATACTTAAAACAATTCTATACTACATACAATGTCAACTTAAAAAAATATTTTCTTGTAAATTATTCCATAATTACTTGTATATATATATATATATATATATATATATGAGATAAACTTTAAAGAGAATAAATAATGGTTGACATTACTATATACTATTAAAAAAATAAAATCAGATCTGCAATAATAATAATAATTTGTTTATGTGGAATCATCCAACACCACAAGATTAAAACTAAATACTCATGGAATCAGACAAAAAATAAAATTATTATGAAAAAAATAAATTAATTTATTGAAACTATAAGGAACACTAATTTCTTTTTTGTAGCCTTAAGTTATGGCACAAATCTTTTTTGGTAGATATAGGACCAATAACAACATGACATTTATTGAAATAAAAAAACTTAATATGAATGATGATAAGATA
Source organism: Solanum peruvianum (assembly GCA_027705065.1). Lineage (NCBI taxonomy): Eukaryota > Viridiplantae > Streptophyta > Magnoliopsida > Solanales > Solanaceae > Solanum > Solanum peruvianum. The sequence goes on from JAKWJD010001766.1 coordinate 2,176,200, forward strand.
TCAGAATCATACTAATTTTTGACTTTGGTTGGATATTAGAACAAAGGTTCTCTCATGAGATTTTATGTTTGAATTATAATATATATTCATAGAGTAATTTTTAAAAATATTATCAATATATTTTAACATGTAATAACATGGTATTAGTATCAATATATCATTATTATTAATAATATTCTAATAAATAATCTGGTTGTGTTATATATATATATATATATATATATATATATATATATATATATATATATATATATATAAAGAGTGTTTTACAACAATGATGAAATTGTTTCTATAACTTATATTTGTGTCGTGGAAATAATTTCCTTCTTCAAATATTATTAACCTGGAATTTTATTTAATTCAGACTTGAAATTGATGATATACTTTTAGAAAACAATTTAGTTAATTTTCTTTCTTCTAGTTCGACACACATTTCCACGATCATTTTTATATTTTTACTTTATAAAATTTGCAATGTGTTTGGTGAACTACTTATTATATATTTCATATATAATGTATATTAAAAAAAATCTCTTTTTGCTTATTAATGTATATATATCAATAAAATCTCTTTTGGTCTTTGGACGCAATCATTATTGTGAATCTAGTGACAAAATCAACTATTCCCTAGAAATCCTTTTTAGTGTGGTTCCCTCTTTGTTATGTATGTAATAATGCAAGATGAGAGGAATGTTCTTGGTGAGATTTAGTGGCGAGTTCGGATTTTTTTTGAGTAATCTCATTTCGTATATCGATATTATGTTAGATAAATGGATGCCCCATAACATCATTTGGAGTAAGATATGTGCTTTTTTTGATAATCATATCGCATGAATTTCATATTAAGCGTAGATAAAAGTAATCATCATTACTAGAAATGAAAGACGAATATAGAATAAAACTCGTAAAGTTTAACTAAAACCATTGCTACCGACTTCAATTAATATTAAAATATATAAGATCATTTTTATTATAAGCCTATAAAATTTTGAATTTGCAACTATTTTATTTTAAGATATAAGTCAAATCCTCATTGTTATAGTCCATCTTTGTTTTTTTCATCCTCCAACCCCCCCCCCTTCCTTTTTTTTTAATTATTATTATTATCATTGTTATTGTTTATATATGTGTATGTTGATTCTTTTAATACTTTTGATACTTTATATTATTTTCATGTTAGTTAGAATACATTAATTGACAACAAGAAAAAAAAACATCCTACTTGAACAAGAAGATCAATTCTTGCATATATTGTTTGTGTAAATGTAAACCACCAAAGTCTATATGTAGTTGTTGAGAATTAAGTTCCTTTATATAACAAATGTCGACATGTTTTTAAAGATGCGTGATAAATACAACACATGAATTTTCACGTATATAACACCATTAAATTTTTATACACATCAAAAATTTATTCGACTTCATACACTCATACTTTAATAATATATTTACGAAATTATATTAATATATTGCATCCAACTATATATATATATATATGTCCACTAATGTGGGAGCCTCACAGCCGCGCAAGCTAAAAGCAAAATAATCATATGGACGGCTCTTTTATAACATGCATTGGAACTAGAGAAATTATTAGGTAGCAACTAGCACTTGGAGAATCAAGCCACATGCACTAAAAAATTGTATGATTATAATACCACTTGCGATTACGATGACTCTATAGATACACAATTAGTCTAATCTTTACTTTTGATTTTTTAGAGATTACGAAATTATTTTTTTTTGTTTTGTTTTTTCACTCAGAGTCTGGAGTTCAAATTGAAGGCCCGACTAATTCCAGAGGAAAGTGCACTCTCTCTCTTTTGTGTCGTCGAGTGAAGGATAAGAGCAATCGGCCGAATGATTGTTATTCCACTTACGGTTACAGATGCCCCTGACGAAGCAAAACAAGAACTAATACTCCAACCACAATTTTCAGAAACTTCAATTCGATCTAAACACGAAATTCATATCTTTATATACGAAATCACTTCCCCTGTTCTTTAAACTTTTTTTCGAAATGAGAATCATAAACTTTTTCATTGCCCACACAACGGAATTCATTTGCCTTCGATCTGACTTCCTAAAATGGAATTTTCGAGAAGGTGGAGTTCAGTAACACAGTTCAATGACTGTCAAGTGGAAAAATACTCTTTTCTTACACTAATTCTTACATAAGCAATTTGCAGAATGCACTACAGGGTTACAATATCCCGTATACACTCTTTTTAAGTTTGAGATCCACAACAACATCATGAATTTCAAAATTATCACAATATCCTAAATTTTTAACTTACTCAAATACTAGTAATTGTTTTTCGAAACAATCGAAAAGTGGCTAGGCCTTGCAATGTTTACCTTGTTCATTTTGTGGCCCAAAATTAAATAATTGCGGCCCAAAACATTGTTCATATACCTGATCCCCAATTTTAAGGCCCATTTACACAGCCCAATGGCCCATTAAATAAAACGCCGTGGTTTCTAGAACATAATAGAATTGTTTTAGCTCGATTTTTTTTTCTTCACTCACTTTCACAAACCCTAGCAGTGTAGCTGATCGCCGAGCAGTTTTCCGGTTCATCTTGCCGGAGAAGTTGAAGCCGTTGGCTGGTTTGTTCGATTCTCTATATATCTATATGTACACACTTAAAATATGTTCTGTTCTGTTGAAATTGAGAGTGAAATGATATAATCGACATTGAAATTTATTGAAATTTTACATGCTTTTCTTAGAGAAATTGTTATTACATGATGAAATGTGTAGTATCATTGGAACTCGCACCAGCTGATTTTTGAATTATCATGATAATACTTAGAAGTGATGAATCATTTTTGTAGTGTTCCTTTTGGGAGGTTAGAAATGTGGTTTTTCCTCAAAAAGTGCTTATTTAAAAAGAACAAAGTGTTGTTTGGATATCGGTAGCTGGTTTGGAAGTGAATTATGCTGGTATTAAATTCGGCTTAAGTAATAACACGCATAGTAGCTGGTTAGAAGATAAGTAGTTCATGTATAAGATCAATAGGATGTTCGATTTGCAATTCTAAAACCTGCTTAACTAATATAGTTGTAAGTTATGTGGAAATATAGCATATTATTATATGTAGGATAGGTGGATAACTAATACATACATTACTAATTTGCGTAGCTAATATCTGCTAAATTGATACATAAATGCCCTACCTTCGTAATTCTAACCAGCTACATTATCCTTCCTACAATGTATATGGAATAGCTTATCCCATCACTATGGTACAAATGGTGGGATAAGTTATCCCGAACGCAACCAAACAAGACACCAAATTTTATCCCAGGACTATCTTTTCTTTATCCTAGGACTATTTATTTTTATCCCTCACAAGAAATGATCCCTTGTGTTTGACCAAGATTTTGGAAGAAAATAAGTACTTTTGGGGAATTAAAGTTGATTTCTGAAGTTAAAAGTCGTAGCTTGTGCCCAAAAGTACCTTTTTTTTTTAAAAAAAAATTTGGGATAAATTCTCCTTTAAGCACTTTTTTTAAGCTCGGTGAAACATTAATTGCAGCTCAATTGTTTTTTTAAAGAATTTATTGGCCAAACACAAACGGGCTCTCACAAAAAAAGGTACTTTCTTAAAAAGCACCTTTTAAATAACATACTTTTCAAAATAAGCTGATTTTAGAAGCTTGGCCAGGTAGACATGTGTTTTAGGATGTCTTAGCTAGTTTGTGGTCCTAACACATTTTAGCTCCAAGTCAGGTGTTTAACTACAAATCATCTATGGATTCCAATGAAAATGGGCTTCCTCAGATCACTCCTTGTGATACTGGTGGTGATAATGAAATAGCTGGTGTGGATAACGGAGAAGAAGAACATAACTCGAGCAAGAGAAGATCAAGCTCTAAGGTGTGATGGATCTTTTGAAAGTTTCTTTTTAATTATATTCAATATGCATTCAAGGAGTAGAAGATAAACATCTAGACAATGGTGAAATTTTGTGACTGCTAAATGTTATAATGATCTGTTATTAATGAACTTGCTAATTTTCTGGTTACTGTTTTCTGTTTATGTTAAGGATACACCATAATATTAGGCTAGACTTGTTAAAGGACACATTTTATTTTGGTTTATGACCCGTGGACATTTTAATGTGTATGCTTCTTCCATATAGAGGGTCAATAAGCAGAGTTAAAACGGAGCTCCTTCTATTGTCACAAGCTCATCCCTGGCATCAGTGTGTGGACACTTGAACTTCAAAATGGCATGTATTTTGTCTATGGTCAAGATCATGTAGTACATTCCAGAAATTTGATGTTTTTAAGATTATGTTATATGAGATGAACCAGCTTAGCAATTGTGAGTCATCTAAAACCTGTTTAGTTTTATTATTCTTACATTGGATAAAATGGGTGTACATGATTGTTGGTTGAGGGGTTTCTTCCTAGGAGAACATCACATCATGGCAATGAATACTTTATAGTGCAAACGTAAGGAATTGGGGTTTTAGTTTTTCATTCTGCAGGTTAAGCTTTTTATAGGTCAGTCAAAGCAGGTTCCTTCTGATTTTAGTGTGATATTGGAATTTAGTCATAGCATTTAATTTCCTGCGAAATAAATCAGAGTCGTGTATTTGGATATTACCCTTGTGCAACCCTTGTCCCGGCCATTGTAGCATGTGTGTCAGTTGTCACCCATGGCGTAAGGGGCACGATGACTTGAGTCTTGAGCATTCTAAATACATGCTTTTCATTGTTCTAGTATTTCTTTATTACTCGCTCCCCTTTATTGCTTCTGCTTTGATAAACATTTCCAATGATTTTACATCTTTCAGCACAGTTCCCGTGATTATGAGGGCGAAAGAGAATCTTCAAGAAGCAGAGACAGAGAGGGGGATAACGGACGTGATAAGGACAGAGGTAGGAGCAGAGACAGAGATAGAGATCGGGAAAAAGATCGTGATCGTCGCCACAGCTATCGTAGTGAGAGGCATAGGACTAGAGGTAGAGATGATGATGCTAACGTTTCTGATGGTGGTCCTGAGAGCCGGGAGTACTGGTAATCATTACTCACTGCATTACTCACTGCAATCACTTGTGGTAGGACTTTTGACATATGTGCCACTGCATTTTCAGTGTTCTGGATTACCCACTGTAGTCTGTATATTGTCTACTACTGTTCGTATTATTTCGTTGTTGTTACTGCTCGTGTTTCTCTATCCCCTTTTTCGAACTGCTTTGCTATGCTTTCTAAGCTTAGGAGGGTCTATCGGGAACAACCTTTGTACCTCTACGAGGTAAGGGTAAGGTCTGCTTACACTCTACCCTTCCCAGTCTTTTTTGTGGAGTTACGTTATCTTGTTGCCTTTTCATTGTTTTGCACTTGTGCCTTTTGCCATCTTTTTGGTTGAGGACAAGCGCTGCGTAGTGTATTCATGTCCATGTGCTTTTTGTTGGTGCAGGCAGAAAGATTATGATAGAGAGAGGGATGAGAGGCACAAACATAGGTCAAAATCTTATGAGAAAGAGCGGGAGGAAGGGCATAGACACAGGTCCAAATCATATGACAAGGATAGAGAGGAAAGGGATAGGCACAGATCAAAATCCTATGACAAAGATCGAGAGGATAAGCACGGACGCAGATCTCACTCAAGGGGAACATCTAGTCGTAGGTCCAGATCACGTTCTCGATCACGGTCTCGTTCACGCTCCAAAAGGTTAGTTCTCTGCTGTCCATGAACACCTGATAATCTATAGTGCAGGGAGGGATTGCTCTCTATTGCATAGACTGATAGTTCTCATTTTTCTTTGGTTATGTTGAGGAATGTGACATAGTAGCAGAGATTCCTTGAACCCTTTTTCCTTTGGCTATGGATATAAGATAGTTTTCACTTTTCAATGCTCCAATTGTTATTTCTTAAGTTGCCAAGGAGTAACATGGTTATTGAGGGTTCATATAATTGATGCCAACTTGTTTGACATTGAGACATAATAGTAGTTGTTCCGGGCTTTATGTGATTTCAGTTATGAGTGTAATTTTGGTTGTAACAGAAAAATCAGATTGATGAAGCTAATGTTAGTTCATTCATTGGCATTGATCTGCAGATTAAGCAGAAATATCCTCACTCTTATGATAGGTAATTAGTTTCAGAAATGGGACACACTCCCTTGTTTTTAGGAGTTGGGGGTGTGAGGGTAGAATGTGGTTTTTATTCATAGGAGGACAATTAAATGACTTAAGCTCTTGGAGCATCCAAGGTATTATGTTCAATGAAGTTGGAATGAATACAATGGAAGACCAGGTTTCAAATCTCAACAGATGCAGGGAAAAAAAGAAGAAACTAGAATACTTTTTCAATTTGTCTAAGCCGTGGTAGGCATAGTTACTATTGTAGCAGTGGAAGTCATTGCTTTGTAGCTTAAATGAGTTTGAAAAAACTCCACTGGGAGTGGAAATTGTGGATATGTCCCTACTAATGGTAATGGTGGAGAGTTTAAGTTCTCATTCTTTTCTAGTACTGTTTTTTCTCTCTTTTTGGTGCTCTTTTATATGGGTGGGTTGGGGAAATAAGTTAGTACTGTCGGTTATTTTAGTTGAAGGGTTTCAAAGCATTTTTCTAACTGTTCATACTGATATGCTTGTAGCAAAAGGGTCAGTGGGTTTGACATGGCACCTCCTACTTCTGCTCTGTTATCTGGTGCTCCTGCTCTTACAGGTACTTGCTTATTTTCTTATATATTAGCAATGTTTTGGTAACTGTTATTTTGTTTTTCTCCTTTGGATGTAGTGTGGAAAGTTCTTACCAAAATGCATGGTTTCATTTTGGTATGTCGCTAGATTGACTGATTTTATTTCAGTTGCTCGATTGTTCACATTCTATTTAATTGCTTACTTGGTTAAATAACTCCGAAACTGAGAAAATCTTTGGTTTTTGTTGTCTTTGGTGTTGTTTCTTTGTTTAGTATGTCTTATCTTATGTCCTAAGAAGGCAACGTTGGGCTAGTAGCCCCACTGTGCTGACAATGGGCGTGAGCCAACCGCTCTAGCTTTTATGTTCAAGGAAGACAATAAAAGGTCTCGTTCATCTTCAACCAGGGATTTTTTGTTTGGTAGCTTTCAAGTTATTTCTCCAAATTAATTTTGTAATATTTGCTGAAGAATTATTTGAGGAAACATTCAAAATGTTCTAATTGTAATAGCCAAAGTAAAAAAAAGAAAATGTCCTCATTTTATCCCTATATGTTCAATGGTCCTTCTCATCGATTAACAAAGAAAATGTCCTCATTTTTATCCCTATGAGAAGCTTCTGCAGGTCTACTCCCTGGCACTGCCCCAGCTATTCCTGGAATGCTTCCTAACATGTTCCCTTTGGCCTCTGGACCGGTATTTTCTCTGTTGGAAATATAATGTATTTTGTTCATAATTTTTTTGAATGATTTAAAATTTATCTTTGTTTGTGGCAGCTTGGAGCTATTCCTGTTCTGCCAGTTCAGGCAATGACTCAGCAGGTATCAGTTGTCTCTTCAACCACTTCCTTTTGTTCTATGTTCCATGATTAGCTCTCTGTCTGCTTTAATTGGATGCTCTATCATATTGATGATATTTCAGAATGGTCACTTGAAGGTTGATATTGTAGCGTTTGTCTGGTCTTTTATAGATGTAGTGCAACAGAATCTTCTTCCTTCCATCTTATCTAATTGAAGGAAAATGATAAATGTCATGCTCTCGAAATTTCACATTTGGCATAAAGTGTTGATTTGTCGGTTAAATCTCAATAGACTTGAGGAAATATTTTAGATATGAGAATTTATTTGTGAAGTTATTTGGCTGATCTTCTTAGAGTGCTTATTTCTCAGGCAACTAGACATGCAAGGCGAGTTTACGTTGGTGGACTTCCTCCGACTGCAAATGAGCAGGTAATCTTTTTCATCCTGTAGTCAGATGTTTTGAGCTCCCCTATATTTGTGTGGAGTTGGTTGTGTCAGAGTTATATTTTAGTCTGCTGGTGGTTTTCATATCTATTTGATTCATGCTCCTTATTAGTCATCCCTTCTTCATAACTCATTTAAGTCTATCCATGTCTCAATCTCGTATCAGTTCAAGCATTTTGACATTTCCTTAGCATGGCTGTGGAGGGTTTGGATGTCTTCCATTTTCAGTCGAAGCCCTTGTAGCTTCAGCTTAATATTTGTTCGACTTGCCTATCTCAGTATCCCCTAATGATATCAATTCCTAATTCGAGAAATTGCATCAATTGTCAACTGAAGTAATGAACTTGAAATTCATGTGAAAATTGATACCACGATTCAAGCATTCCCTGGAGAAGCTTCTAGAATGACAATGTTGACCTTTTGATCTTGTCGTATAAAACACAAGTGGGCGATGCTTTTTGACCTTTAAATGATTCTCTTTACGCATCATTTAAAGTGCCAAAATCACCAATAACTACAAAGGGCCCCAAAAGAATATCAACATCAACAATTACACCTCAATCCACATATACAAAAGCAAAGAAACTATATAGGAGTATTCAAGGAATATGCTAGCTATGCGAGTGGAAAACATTTGTTTATCAAGAAAATAAGATGGAAGAAATATTCTTCATTTTATACGGGTTCCCTCAAATTAAAGTTTGACTTATATAACATTAATCTCTGCTTATATTGCAAATTTTGCAACTTCGTTTTTTCTATAAAATGGGAAATAATATCTGGAACTAGCAAACCACTTGTTCAATAAATTTTGAACTTAAAGGTTACAAATGAGATCCTAGAATGGGTAGATCTGGACTTCATCTTGTTTCCTCTGCCCGCAAAACACAGGAACCTTTAGAGACATATTCCCACTTATTTGAGCTTGTAGATACTGTCTACTGATAATATTTGTCACCGTACAGTCAGTGGCTACATACTTCAATCATGTTATGTCAGCAATTGGTGGAAACACTGCCGGTCCAGGTTAGTTACATTGAGTTGTCTTCAGGTCTTGATACAACTATGCACTATGCAGTACCCATTATTGGATGCTTTAATTTTTCACTATTGTTTTTCCAGGTGATGCAGTCGTCAATGTTTATATAAACCATGAGAAAAAGTTTGCTTTTGTTGAGATGAGATCTGTAGAGGAGGCCAGCAATGCCATGGCCTTAGATGGCATTATCTTTGAGGTAATCGTCCTTCTAGTTTTGGCATCGCTTTATATTCTGAAGGCTTCTGAATCACCTGCAAAGACAGAATGTGAAAGGTTGGATTCATGTATAGGCTGGTATTTGTTAAAATTTGGGAATTGATTTTATACCCATTACATAAGTCTGAGGCATGTATTCGGTTGATTGTTGTGGCTTTGTTTCTTCTGTGTTGGTTCCTTTTTTCTGCTGGCTCCTTTTAGTATGTAGCAGTTATTTTTTTTTGCGTATGTAGGACTTGTTTTTACAAGTACCAGCTTTTGGAATAATTACTTTTAGCATTGTACTATATTTAGTTCACATTGGAGAAAATTCAAATGTGTGCTTATATCGTCTCTTGGGGCTTTTAGGGAACACAAGTTAAGGTCAGAAGACCGACTGACTATAATCCCTCTCTGGCTGCAACTCTTGGTCCGAGCCAACCAAATCCAAACCTTAACCTTGCTGCAGTTGGATTGTCACCAGGATCCACTGGTGGGCTTGAAGGTCCTGATCGTATCTTTGTGGGAGGCCTGCCTTACTATTTCACTGAAGCTCAGATTAGGGAGTTGCTGGAGTCCTTTGGCCCTCTTCGGGGGTTTAATCTGGTCAAAGATAAAGAAACTGGAAACTCGAAAGGCTATGCGTTTTGTGTCTATGCTGATGTATCAGTAACTGATATTGCCTGTACAGCTCTTAATGGTATTAAGATGGGTGATAAAACTCTTACTGTCAGGCGTGCAAGTCAAGGTACTCTACAGCCTAAGCCAGAGCAGGAGATTGTATTAATGCATGCTCAGCAACAAATAGCACTGCAGGTAAGGTGTATTCTTTTGTTACTCAATTCGTTAAGCTTTTAATCCATTCCTCTTCTCTTTTTAGACATAATATTTTAGGCTGTAAAATTCTTATCCTATTTAAGCGAAAAAGGCGACTGATAATGTGGCCCTTTGCTTTGCTTGTGTCATTTGATCTGCAGAGACTCATGCTACAACCTGGAGGACCTCCTACTAAAGTCTTATGCCTAACACATGTGGTTAGCCCAGATGAGCTCAAAGATGATGAAGACTATGAAGATATAGTGGAAGATATGAGAATGGAATGTGGGAAATTTGGTAAATACATTGTCACTTCAGATGCATCAAGCTAATCAATGTTTTATTTTACCTTTTGACTAGTCGAGTTTTGTATTTGATAGCACTATACTAATCTTCGCAATTCCAGCCATAAATATAATTTATTTTCTGGGTTTCTTCTGTTGATGTGTGACATCTATACTATATTTTCTTCAATTTGCAGGCAATTTAGTGAATTTAGTCATCCCACGCCCAAGGTCTGATGGTGAACCTACACCTGGGGTTGGAAAGGTTAGTAACTTATTAATATGCATTATGACGCTTTACGCAGAATTTATTATTCACCATTCACCAATTACTTTTTAAAAAATATAACCTGTGCATGGTACTCAACATGAATGTATCACATATAACCAGAAGTACCAGTTTTCTCAAGATGCTATATAATATAATCACTTGGTTTTGTCACAGCAACAACTGATCATAATATTCCAACAGGTCTTTTTAGAGTATGCTGATGTGGAGAGTTCTTCGAGAGCTCAACAAGGACTGAATGGCAGAAAATTCGGAGGAAATGAAGTTGTTGCTGTCTTTTATTCAGAGAACAAGTTCTCCGAGGGAGACTACGAGGGCTAGGGTAGGTAGTATCTGCTCGACTGGCCTTGAGTGTACTCAGCCAGACAATGTCTTTTATTGAATAGCTAGCTTATGTATCATTAACGTTGAAATTGTTGGGTCGGTCTGGGGATTTTATGAACCAGCTATAAGATTGGCTGCTACTTAGATAGCGATAGTGCAGTTTGCCTAGTCAAAGAGGCATCGCGTGTTTTGCCCGTGCATGGCTTTACTTACAGTTAGCCTGGTCTGTGCATTGTTACTTACTGACATGGATATCGTTAACCATCTCGATGTTTTCTCTATCTAGAACCAGCAAGTTAATGTGGCTAATACAAATAGTTATCTCAATTTTATAGTGGTAGTAGTAGTTGTGAACCTCATCTGTGTGAAGGGAGTTTCAGTAATGTTAAATTTACTTTATCAATTCTTTTGAATTCATTTGATCATTTTTTCGCGTTTGAGTATCCCTCCATCGGAATTGAGTTGAGTGAGTTTATCAGATGCTCGACAAGTATCGACAGAGTTATTAAAGTATAGACTAATAAGGGCATCACCATATGTTGTAGGTAAAGAGTGATTTTTCTATAATTTGCAAATGATTTTGTGTAAATATTAATTTTTTTCTTTAATGACAAATTTTTACAGCCATATAAACGTTTAAAGTAGTTTTTCTAGTGTTTGTGTGAGTTAAAAAAATGGTTATATCTTGTGTTTGTGTGACTTGTAATGTTTATAAAATTGAAAAGTTGATGCAAATAGTCTTTAAATTTAAATTTACATATATAAATTCATATCAAATTAAAATAAAAATAGTATCTAACAAAGATAATTTCATATTAATTACAAAAAGAATAAATCACACAATAATTAATATAAAATAATAAATTTAAAATTAAATATGCCAAATATATATATATATATATTCATATCAAATAAAAACAATATCTAACAAAGATAATTTCATATTAATTACGAAAAGAATAAATCACATAATTATTAATCAAAAATAATTAATTTTTTTAAAATTAAATACACACACACACATATATATATATATATATATATATATATATATATATATATATAATATATATATATATATATATATATATATATAATGTAGATTATCATTATTTAATAGATGAATATACATCCCTTTAAAAAATAAATAAAAAAAAACCCAAAAGAGGCTTTATACATTTATATATTAGCTCACATAAACCCTAATTTTGGAGCCACCTCTTTGTTCTTAAACCCTAAAAACTTAGAAGAGAGCTCCAATGGATTCTGTAAGCAATAATGAGATTGAGAATTCAGCAAGCTATGAGAAAAACCCATCAAAGATCAAATTCCAGTATGAGGATGATGATGAACAAGTAGTACAAGATGAAGCTGTTACCGAAAGCTCGAATCTTGAAGTGGATGAAGATATCTCCATGTGTGACCCCACCACCACCGCCGCCGCCGTGGATGAGTCGATGGTCGGCGGTGATAAGACCAGCGCTGACTATTATTTCGATTCATACTCACATTTTGGTCAGTGATTTGTACCATGTGTATGTTTTGGTTTATTTGAATTTGAGCTAAAATTTACTTAAATTGAGCTTCTCTAAGTTGAAAAATCTCTTTTTTCTTGTTCATGGGAAGCTTTAGAGTAGAAAGGAGAAAAACGTAGGTGCTGTTTTTTCCTCTTCTTTGCCAAAAAAACTAATTTGGGTAATTTGTATCTGTTGAGTTTTGCATAAAGTATCGATTTGGGAACTTCATTATCTGTTATGGAACTCTAGTGTTATGGTTATTTTCTTTGTTGGAGGTAAAAAGGTAATCAAAGAGTCCTGTAGTACTAGCTAAAGTTTCAAATTTGTTACTTTGGTGCATCTTTTTCTTATGGAATCTAATTATCTGCCTTTGATTTGTTGATGCTTTTGCAGGTATTCACGAAGTAAGTATCCATCTTTGTTTGTATTGTTATTCTTTTTGGTATCTTTTCGTGATACAGTTTTGCTTAAAGATGATTTTTTGCGGCGTTCTAATTGTTAAGTTTTATGTGGTAACAGGAGATGTTGAAGGATGTCGTAAGAACTAAGACTTACCAAAATGTAATCTATAAAAATTCCTTTCTTTTCAAGGATAAAGTGGTCCTTGATGTGGGAGCTGGGACAGGAATCCTGTCACTCTTTTGTGCAAAAGTTGGTGCCAAACATGTTTACGCGGTATGTGTCTTTGCTTGTTCCATGTTCTCGTTTTATACTTTCATTTTGTGTAGTTTCTTGTTCTTTCATGATTGGTCTATGATTGCTATCTTGTGGTGGCTGTTTTGGTGTGCACACATTATGATGCTTCACATTGAGGTTCTTATGAAGATATTGCAAAGGACTTTAGAATATAAATTGATTTGAAAGCTATGTGGAACTGGCAGTTGTCTTTGCAATATCATCAAATATGGCTGAACCTTTACTATTTGATTTTCAGATAGAATGCTCCAGTATGGCTGACACGGCACAAGAAATTGTTAAACTCAATGGATTTTCTGATGGTGAGAAGATGCTATCACTCATGAACTTTGTGACAGGTATTCTGATGTGTGTACTTTACTGAGTCTGTTCTCTTTCTATCTCAGTTATAACGGTTATCAAGGGAAAGGTAGAGGAGATTGACCTACCCGTTCCACAAGTGGATATAATAATCTCTGAGTGGATGGGATACTTTCTTCTGTACGAGAACATGTTAGATACAGTCTTGTATGCTCGCGACAAGTGGCTGGTAAGTTTCTTTACTTGTTATGATGTATAATTTGTCACTTGGATTAATGATGATATCAGTTCTTTAGAATCGGTTTTCTGTGCAAGCAATGACACTGCATGTGCATGAATGTTGGATTAGTTTTTGAGTAGTTCAATGGATGAAGAGAAAGCACGGACACATAGAGATTAAATTTTGAGTGCTTCTCATGGATGAGAATTATTGTGTACTACAATAGATACTATCCATAAAAGAAAATGTATATAGTCATTGGAAGACACCATGAAGGGGACCAAAAACTGCTGGCTTAGTGTTTTAATGACTCAACCCGTGAATTTAGTTAAACTGATTGCGGGTTGAACTACAAATTGTAAAGGAGATACCTGTGGAAAATTGTATCCAATTGTATGTTTACCATTTGTTCCAATAAGTGATGCTACCCAGTACAAACTATGGATAAATATCCTACTTAATTTATCTTCTCAATGCATGGGAGTCATTTTTTTTTCCTACCACTTTCGAATTCTGGTTTTCTGTTTGGCGCCTAAGCTTGTTTATTAAATTAAGAAGCTAATTTGACTATCTATTGCTGGAATTGTGTGAATAGTTTTGGATGTTGATGAGAGGTTGAAATTTTTTTTCTAGACGTTTTGATTATACTTGATGGGTCAACTGTATGTTTTGGATTAGACCCTTTAAACGGGAAACGGAAATGATGCCACAAAGTAAAAGGTCTGAGCAGGAGGAAGTGTTGGTAGTAATGAAATATGTCTGGAATGAGGAAGAGGGCCCCTGTCCTTTTCCAAGCTATGAGACTGACTGTCGCAACCTCTTCTATATTGATTAGACTATGCTTATTATTGAAGCTTGGTCACGGGTTTAAAAAAGGCGTGATTACATTCTATCATTGAATGCTAATCTAGATTTTGCCCCGACATTTTGTTCCTACTGGTGAAACATATTTCATCTATCATCACATTCACTTGCAGTGATCAAACCTTCTTGCTGATCCTCCTCCCCGCCACCTTAAGTCCCTTAATCTCATTTGGAAAAAGGAACAAGTCAACAAAGGCAAAGAAAATAATGTGTGATTGACGCCTGCGTGTGTTTGGTTGAATGTATTTGTGTTTAGCTGATATTAATAGAGTGCTTCTGTGGTGATTTATATCCTATCACAGCTGTGAAATGTGCTAACTTTTCATCAATTAAGTCAGCTATTGGGAAGATGAATATAAATATATGGTTTCTTTAGAAAATGAGAATGAGTACATGTAGTTAGTGTTTGGTTTGCCCAGAGGATTTCCATATCATTGTTTTCGGGAAATGTTGCAGGTTGGGTAAAGATTAGCTCGGCAAAATTATGCCAAATGCCTGGCTTTGCTTCCTGTGCTCACTTGTCTTGAAGGTTTTTGTGCTTGGTTGATGGATAAGAAAGAGCTTTTTCCTAATCCTGTCCTCTTTCTTTCCCATTGCAGGTAAAGGATGGTGTTGTTCTGCCGGATAAAGCTTCTCTTTATTTGACAGCTATTGAAGATGCTGATTACAAAGAAGATAAGATCGAATGTAAGTTTGTTGTTCCTCCATGTTATATACTTTATGGATTTTGATATTGTACGGTATTTTCTCTTCAGTAATTTACTTCGAATGTATTTTTTAGTGGCATCAAGCAGTTTCCATTTTTTTCTTTTGTTAATTTCGGCCTCCGTATTCTACTGCAGTTTGGAATAGTGTGTATGGTTTCGACATGAGCTGCATACGAAAGCAAGCTATGATGGAACCTATTGTTGACACAGTAGATCAGAATCAGATCGTCACCAACTGCCAGTTACTGAAGGTAATCAAGTCAAGTTTATATGTAGTTGCCTTGGGATTACTGAATAGCCGTACAATGTGTGATTTGTCTTTTACTTGACTGATAATGGATGCTTCCCTTCAGACGATGGACATCTCGAAGATGACTTCTGGGGATGCTTCCTTCACAGCTCCATTTAAGCTCATTGCAGAACGTGACGATTACATCCATGCCCTTGTAGCATACTTCGATGTCTCTTTCACAAAGTGTCACAAGTTGTTGGGCTTCTCAACAGGTCCGCATTTTTGTCTTTGCATTTGCTTTTAATTTTGACATTAGCCTTTGGCAATATTCTCCTTCCTTGAAGTTTTTTCCCTTATATTATTTGTTTCTGCTGTGTTATTGTTCCTTATTCGAAGGGTCCGAGGTGCTTAGATTGGTCACCTTATAGTTCTCTTTATTTACGTTTTTGGGGGAAGAGTACGTAGGATTCAGAAGAGTTCTTGCAAATACCTGAACAATCTGTGCAATAGAATATTATAAACAAGCTCATATAGCTTCGTCGTTTCTGACCATGGAAAACTAATGACGTTCAGGGCCCAAATCTCGAAGCACACATTGGAAGCAAACAGTTCTCTATCTGGAAGATGTGATAACTGTTTGCCAAGGGGAAGCTGTAGTTGGAAGCATGACTGTGGCTCCTAACAAGAAAAATCCTCGAGATGTCGATATAATGCTCAAATACTCTGTAAATGGTAAACACTGCCGCGTTTCAAGAACTCAGTATTATCGGATGAGATGATATGCATTACAGATGAGTGAGTTCCTGCGTTGTCCGCAGCTTTCGGGTGGATATACAGGAACTGATAAACATTCCTACCTGCTTCCCAAAGGCAGTCAATGTTAGTGTACTCTCTATATATCTTCCCATCAAACTATGGATTATTTTTCTGTCTATTTGCTTAGTTACACAACTAAGAAATTCATTTGTTGCATTATCTGATGCTTGAGGCCAAAGAGGCAATTGTAACTTATATTTTTTTTTATTATTATTATAATATGATATTTTCTTTGTTTATGATACTCTATTTAAGCTCATTTAAGTCTTAGTTATTTTCTATTCACATTTGGTGTTCTGGTGTTTGATATTCGTATTAGAATTCAATTACGCACATTCCTGAAGACCAAGACACGTGAAATATGTAAAATTTTGAATTTCTACTTCGTGACACGTGAAATATATAAAAATTTTGAATTTCTATTTCGTGACGTTGAAATGCTGGTAAAAGTATAGTTCATTAAAAAGTTGTGACAATCTTGAATTTGTGTTTTTGTGATTTCGTAACTTTGAGGATGTTACCCTACATACATTATTGTTTACTAGGTTGTCATGAATGAATTCACAAAATTTAAGATAAAATAAATTTCGTTGGATATATTTCATTTATGGACATATAACATACGAAAAGTTGAGATAGTCTTAAATTTGTTTCGTGAAAATTTGAAGTCAAACGGAGTTGGTTATTCATATTTTAAATAAATAATGAACTAATATTAACACACGATAAATAATCTTAAATTTCTATTTTTGAACCTGAAAACAAAAATGGATAAAACATATTTTAGAAAATTCATAGATTAATATATTTGGAGAAAAGGTAATTTTTAATTCCTATTTGTCATTCCAAAACTTAGAGATATTCTATTATGAAAAATTCATTCATCATACATTCTATTATTTTTCCCAAAAACTAATTCTTTCAAAAAATTAAACTAAAATGAGAATTACTTTTAATTAATCTATAAATACTTTTGGACCTTCAATTTTAGGTTACCAGAGAATATTAGCTGGAAAAAAAAAGAAGAATAAAGAACCATTACAACTTACAATTTAATATGCAAACTTTAAAATAATTTAAACAAGAATAAAATAAAATAAAATAAAATACAGAGGGAATCAAATCTTTTTATCATCAAAGAATGACAGAAGTTCCCATTCATGAGGTTGACTAAATTTAATTAAGTTGGCATTTGATTATAATATTTGGGATTTAAATTTTAAATTTTAATTATAGATCAACATTATATTTATAAAATCAATACGAAATTTCAAATAATACTTTTATATTTCAAATTCTTCTAAAAATAGGATTTTTTAAAAGAATGTAAACGTGACTTATATTATATTTTGTAATAAAACGAACTCATGTTTGATGTGAATAAATTATTTGTACCATATGTACATATTATATTAAATAATAGTTAAATATTACTTTTTTTTAATCAATAAATCTTTATAAAATTATATATATCTGAAACATTGTAACATCATGTAATAACAAACATTTTTTTTATGAAAGGTAGATGAAGATATATGATTTATTAATACAATGTATTAAGATATTCTGATATCTTGTTTTATAAACGTTATAACATCATGTATATTTGTTTCATATGGAAAAAAATATACATTTTTAAAATATAAATTACATATCGAAACAAAATTTCAAAATCAATTGAATCTTAAATCAAATGAATCCTAAAAAAGTAATTCTATCATACCTTATTATAGAGTTGAAAACATATTTATATACCCAATTTAATTTCTTTTTTCTTATACATTACGTACTAATTTGGAAAAGAATATAATTAACAAGTATAAGTATAAAAGAAATTATGCTATTATTTAAACCAAATCAAGTAATTAAATTAATTTGATGCCTTTTGCTATAAAGGGCTAATTGTTAGGGATTGGAAAAGAATAAATTCTATATAGAATTCGCATAAAATAATTATAATATTGATAGAAGGTTCATCGTGACGAATCTAAAATATTATTGATAGTTTAGACAAAAACAATTACTTTTATTAAGATTTATTATTCAAAAAATTAGATGTGAACTCAATCATTATTTTATGTTGACTTGAATTCGCCATAGGAGTCTATACACTTTAAATTTTAAATCCATCTCTAGATTCGTATGACTAACAAAATATCGAACAACATATAAGAAAAGAGTTTATATTATATTTAATAATTGATTAACAATTATTTTTATTAAAGACTTATAGATAAACATATTTTGACAAATATTAATAAAAATATGATTAAAAAATGAAAATAACTTGCTATCGTTATAAATTCGTATCATATCAAATATTTATATTGAAATTTCACTAAATTCGTATCGCTTAAAAATCTCTACTTATATAACTTAGATATCTCGTATTTTTTTTTTTGAAAAAATAATTTTATTGATATTTCAAATTCTTTGCAACAAAAACAAAAATTAACTTCTGTGAAAACTCGAAACCTATAATAACTGGCATTTGGTGACTTGTAAATAGTCAAACAGCAGCAAGTTTCATCAATTGGCTGTTTCTTTAGCAGCCAAAATCAATTTTTGCCTACAGAAGTAAAGACTCCATTAAAATCTTTGAATTTGCCTTCTTTATTGAACTTTTTCCCTTTGGGGGTTGTTCAAGATTTGTGTGGAGAGAGGGAGAGACCCAATTAGTCTCTCCTTTCTCAATTTTGTGTTGTTTTCGAAAGGGGTTTTCTTGTTTGTTTTTTTTTGTTTTTTTTGTCAAATGGCAAAACAAAGAGATGAAAGGGAGGTTTGGGATGGGGTTATAGAAGGGATGCCTTTGTTTGCTAAAGAATTGATAGCTGGTGGTGTAGCTGGTGGTTTTGCTAAGTCTGCAGTTGCACCACTTGAACGTATCAAGATCTTGTTTCAGGTATTGTTGGGTTTTTTTTTTCTTTTGAGTTTATGGTTCAATTTTGCTTGATGGGGTTGAAAGTTTTTAGCTTTTTTTCGATTTTGGATGAGTTTGATAATGATTTTGTTGTGAATTTGGGTTTTAGAGTGTGATATGTTAAAGGAGACTGTTTGAGTTGATGCATTGATCATGGAGGATGGTTAACAGTTGCATTTTTATCCAAAATATGATCTTTATTGATGTTCTTGAGAGGTCTTGGCTTCTACAGTCCTGTTGTTTTTCGTTTTTTCGAGCTGATTTTGTAGAGAATTTGGTTTTCTTAGAGTGTTTTTATGTTGAATGAGACAATTTGGGTTGATGTACTGATCTTGGAGGATGGTTAACAATTGCATTTTTATCAAAATATGATCTTTGTTGATGTTCTTGAGAGGTCTTGGCTTCTTCAGTCCTGTTGTTTTTCGTTTTTTGAGCTGATTTTGTAGAGAATTTGGTTTTCTTAGAGTGTTTTTATGTTAAATGAGACAATTTGGGTTGATGTACTGATCATGGAGGATGGTTAACAATTGCATTTTTCTCAAAATATGATCTTTGTTGATGTTCTTGAGAGGTCTTGGCTTCTTCAGTCCTGTTGTTTTTCGTTTTTTCGAGCTGATTTTGTAGAGAATTTGGTTTTCTTAGAGTGGTTTTATGTTAAATGAGACAATTTGAGTTGATGCATTGATCATGGAGGATGGTTAACAGTTGCTTTTGTCTCAAAATATGATCTTTGTTGATGTTCTTGAGAGGTCTTGGCTTCTTCAGTCCTGTTGTTTTTCATTTTTTCGAGCTGATTTTGTAGAGAATTTGATTTTCTTAGAGTGTTTTTATGTTAAATGAGACAATTTGGGTTGATGCATTGATCTTGGAGGATGGTTAACAATTGCTTTTGTCTCAAAATATGATCTTTGTTGATGTTCTTGAGAGGTCTTGGCTTCTTCAGTCCTGTTGTTTTTCGTTTTTTCGAGCTGATTTTGTAGAGAATTTGGTTTTCTTAGAGTGTTTTTATGTTAAATGAGACAATTTGGGTTGATGCATTGATCATGGAAGATGGTTAACAATTGCCTTTGTCTCAAAATATGATCTTTGTTGATGTTCTTGAGAGGTCTTGGCCTCTCTAGTCTTGTTGTTTTTGTTTCTCGAGCTGCTTTGTAATGGTTTCACTTGAGCTAAGAGTCTATCGGAAACAACTTTCTCTACCTTCCAAGGTAGGGGTAAGGTCTGCAGACACTCTATCTTGGTTATGTTGTTGTTGTTGCATTCATTGTCGAGGATGATTAACACTCGAATGCATTTTTTTCTCAGAATTTGATCTTGCTTGATGTTCTTAGAGGATGAACTCAGAGGCTTAGTTTAGCTCTCTTTGATGAGATCATCCACCAATCTTAGTTGTAAAATACTGTGATCTATGTTACACCATTTTTGCATTTCCATGATCCATCTATTCACTAGTGGAGCTTATGGATGAAAATATTCTTCTTTGCATTATCAGAATCATGAAGAACCTCAAAGTGATATTACTATGACATAAACACTGTCACCTTGTCACCTTCCCTTGAATCTTTTCTTTTTTCTTTTTTTCGTAATACAGAAACTTGGGATTACACTGGGTACGTTGTTGTTGTGGTTAGACCAAGTGTTCTAACAACTAACTATTATGTTGCTTATGAGAGTCGCGCTATTCTTCCCAGGAAGGCTTAAGGATTGAGTTCCTTATGTTTGATTTTCTTTTTTCTTAGACCAGACAAGTTGAATATAGAAGTTTGGGGTTGATAGGATCCTTAACAAAGATTGCCAAGACAGAAGGAACTCTTGGTTTTTTCAGGTGCAAAATGCAATATTCTCCCTTCGATTTCAACTGTTTAGATGAGTTAAAAGTTCTATAAGTTTACATGTATTATTGGGTGGAACTCTTCTTCAGGGGAAATGGAGCTAGTGTTGCTCGAATTGTCCCTTATGCAGCGTTGCACTATATGGCCTATGAAGAGTATCGCCGCTGGATTATAGATGGTATTCCTGGAGTGGGTAAAGGTCCTATTCTTGATCTCGTTGCAGGATCGTTTGCTGGTGGAACTGCTGTACTTTTTACCTATCCACTTGATTTAGTTCGAACTAAACTGGCTTACCAGGTGAGATCCATAACGATTATGCTCGTTTGATCTTCTTTTGTTAGTGTAATGAAATTGAATGTATGTCACTGTGAACAATGGAAGACTGATTCACATATGATCAGCTAGGTAGTTGGATCCCAAAAGTTGAATATACAAGGGATTGTTACTGGTGAACAAGTTTACAAGGGAATAAAGGATTGTTTTTCAAAGACATACAAGGAAGCTGGAATAAAGGGACTATACCGTGGAGTTGGTATGAAAGTGTTTTGTGCATCGCGATACTTGTATGTTACTGTTAACTTGCAACTCTTCTTATGTGATGTGTGTATGTTGCATTCCAGCTCCGTCACTCTATGGAATCTTTCCTTATGCTGGGCTGAAGTTTTACTTCTACGAGACAATGAAGAGCCATGTTCCTAAGGAGCGGAAGAAAGATATCACGATAAAACTAGCTTGTGGATCTGTAGCAGGACTTCTAGGACAAACTTTCACTTATCCTCTAGATGTGGTTAGGCGGCAAATGCAGGTAATTTAGTGAGATATCGCGTAAGTTGATTACCTGTTCTTGTGAAGAACTTGCAGTTAGAATGAAAACATTTCAGGTCCAGAGACTCTCAGCATCTAACAGCCACGAACTGAAAGGAACAGCAGATACTCTTGTTATGATTTTACAAACACATGGATGGAAACAACTGTTTTCCGGGCTCAGCCTCAATTATCTGAAGGTAAGAAATGGCCTTTATTGCCATTTGTATCTATTATATTAACTGATCACTATACTATATGCTTGAACATTAGGTTGTACCATCTGTTGCGATTGGGTTTACTGTTTACGATTTGATGAAAGCGTACCTGAGAGTACCATCACGAGATGATGCTGTTGTAGAAGTCGTCACTAGTAACAGAGATAGTCAACCATCGACCCTGCACTCCTAACAATCTTCTTCAGGCTCAGCGATTGTCAAGTACAATTTCAGGGCCCATCTTGAGAGCTACTAAAGTTTGTAAATTTTCATTCTTTTATATAGGCATAATTCTTCTTTACAATAAGTTGTTACCAGAGAGCTATCAGATAATATTGCCTTAATCCCAAACTAGTTGGGGTTGGCTATGAATTCTCTGGTATAAATTCATCTATATATGAAGTTGCACTGCAAAATGTATATTAACAACTTGCTGTAAACTAATGCCTCATTCTGGCATCTTATACATTGATTGACAAGTACGGGCGAGTTATGAAGAGTAGCACATATTTTTGTGTGTTCAAGTGTCTGTTCTTAAGCAGATATGAGTTCTCGATGATATTCTTTAGTTCTCATTGATAATAAAATGTGTTCCATATGCAAAGGCAATGCATAGAAGTGGAGAAATCAAACAATGCAAGTATTTTCTCCAGCAAAATCATATACTAATGTACAGTCTGATATCTTACCAACTGGTTACATGTAGTGAACTCTACTGTGAATAAATACTACTCAATTCCAGGAACACTATACTTTTTATTCATCCATATTGGATATCTTCAACTTTCACAGTATGCAGAAGTACAGAAAAGCAGAAGAATAATCTTTTAGAGTAGATAGATAAAAGATCTTTTCGTTATAGACTGTCAGAAGCAGTAAGATCGAACCTGTCATCTCGTTTATGTTCTGAGACGACGACTTCTTAGTTCATTTGGCAAATATATCATACATGATATGCAAGTCAGATGATGTAATCAGACCATCCAGATATGAAAGATGTATGGTCCATACTCTCTCCAGGACATTCCTCGTGCTTAGTTGGCTGTTCTTTCCCTCCCACCAACCTAGCTGGATTTCCAACTGCAGTTGTTCGTGGTGGCACGTCAATCAGAACTACTGATCCAGCGCCAATCTTGGCCCCCTCACCGATATTTATGTTGCCTAATATCGTGGCACCTGCACCTATGAGAACTCCATCACCAATCTTAGGATGTCGGTCACCACCAAACTTACCAGTTCCTCCTAAGGTTACATGGTGAAGAATCGACACATTGTTTCCAATAACTGCAGTTTCACCAACAACCACTCCTGTTGCATGGTCGAAGAGGATGCCTTTTCCGATTTTGGCAGCTGGATGAATGTCAACAGCAAAAACATCAGAGATTCGGGATTGAAGTGCAAGTGCAAGTGGCCTTCGGGATTGAGTCCAAAGTTTGTGAGCTACTCGATGCGCCTGAAAATAAAACATTAAATTGTTAATACCTAATACTACCATTTGAAGAGAGAGTCGATGTGATATGAAGTGAAAAGTAAGACCCTTGACTTACTAGTGTAATACAGGTTATCTGTAAATATGAGATTTCCATGAGATGCTAATAGCTACTCATTTTATTGATAATAAAAAAGCATCCGACAGTCGTTAACCAAATGAATCATATACTTTTTCCTTTTCAATTTAGAATATGAACTGTCCAAATGCATTTAGTCAATTGTCAGCGGAGAGCCAATACAACAAATGGTAGCTAATGAACATTGTTTAACAGAAAAGGAAAGATCAATTGCATACATTCATCTACATCCGCGTATATAGGTGTATTCGGGCCTTCGGACACAAATAAACAGGACCGGGGGTTACGATGTTTCGTTGGCTGCTTATATCCAAATGGATTGGGATAGAAAAGAAAAAACAAGGAATGGTAGAGACCACCAAACTGGCAGCCTTTATCTTTGTACTACTTTCAAACCATACCTACCACCCAGATACTAGAGACTACTGAGCAAAAATATCAGTCCTTGGCTCCATTGCAGGACACACTTTCACCATATTAACCCGGTCAGACATGACATAATTATTTACAAATATTAGTTTGGTCGTGAAGTCTTATTTGAACCATAAACAAAATAAAGGCTCTTCAAGTGTTTGACTTCTACTCACAACATTCACAAACTTTTTTTCCAGGTGAATTTCATTTCGAAACATAAAGATTAACTTCAAGTCTTCCACTATCTTTTTCCAACCTCAACTTCAAGTACTCTCTCTCAACTTCAACTCAATTATTATCCTAATTCATACCGAGTCTACATCCAAAGAAAGATCTAATTCCACAACCTTGCTAAAGTAATATATTAACAAATGTACCTATTGGTATAACATAGTAGTATAGCACCAACTAAGTCTTGAACAATGTCAAATTCCAAAGTGAAAAGGTCATATTATCAGTTTCACATTCAAGTAGATTGGCATATGCCATATACTTCTAACATCCTCTGTCAATCTTTTGTTTGGTATAACTTCCAAGGAAACAATTGGAACATTAACCAGGGCGGACCTAGGATGCTCCAAGGGAATTCATCACCAAAAATTTCACAGTATGCACAAGGTCAAAACTCAAAACTATTTTGTATGTAAATAATATACTTCATATAAATAGTAGATATATCTTTTCTCGTATGTCAAGCCGATGGTCTATTAGAAATAGACTCTCAACCCTGCAAAGGTACGATACGATCTTGCGTTTGCATATATCTTGCCCTTCCCGAACCCCACAAGTGGAATTACACTAGATATGTTGTTGTTCTAGTTATTGAATCCTGTAGGGCCTTCGTGTATTTACTTCTCTATATTTTGAATTCCCTTGTCTAAAATCTTGGCTCCCACACTTCAATCATCAATTTTTCAAACAAATCCCCCAAAAATTCATCTTTTCATACTCTAAAGTTCCCATCTTTCCATAAAAATTTAACATAAACCCTATTTTTTCACAATTTCATAGTATCACAATATACTAAAAAGGACATAGTTACTAATAGTTTATCGTATTATTAACTACAGTCATTTCACGATACATAAATTTATTATACTTGTCATTTCATTTATTGCTCGATAGGCCAAGTAAGTCATACTGGATAAGTAAAAATAGACGGAATGAGTAGTTACAACATACAAACCTGACAAGCAAGGAAGCCTTTGTAATTAAGCAAACAATGAGAGAAGGAAACACAGGCTGGGTCACGGTAGCGAGCGGCGAGTAGGTCAGCGGATGCAGCGGCGCGTAGATCAGGATCAGAGGAGAAATTATTGAGGAACAGATCGTAGAGAAGAGTAGATAGAAGTGTTGAAGAACAAAGCTTGTTCCCCAAATGAAAAGAGAGTGAACGCTCAAGCGAAGAGTGAGATAGTATAGTTGAGTACAAATAGCTTGCTAATGCCGGTTCAGCTTCTGCATCCCGCCGAGCTTCTGCTTTGATCTGTGTCCATAACCAGATGGCTTCTTCCGCCGTGTCCGTCGGTGGATGCGGCGCCGCCGGCGAGGCGTTACGGTGTTCTTCGGCTGGCATATCGGAATACGACAGCGTTTTGATGGCGGAGTCCGTGAGGTTTTATTATCTCCAATTTTTAAGTGAGAATTTATAAAATATAGTAAGGCATGACACGTGTCACTTTCTAGAAGGTTCAAATTAAATTAAAAGAATATTAAATATAAAAAAGTATATATAAAACAAATAGCAATAATACGATAATAAGGTAAAACAAACAAGTAATGTAATAATAATATCGAAAAGCATAACATAATAATTCTAAAAAAAATGATTATATAAAGGTGTATTCTATATTATCGTTAAATTTATAATTTGCAAAAATAAAGTCACTTAATAATTACTTTTTTAAAAAAAAACAATTTAATTATTTCAATATGTTTTTTAAAAAAAGTTTGGGGGACTTTCTAGAGAATTTACATGTACTTCTTTAACTATATTTAAATTTTACTTTATGTGATTATAATAGTTATATTGTTCTTGTATTCTTCATGTGTGAATAAAATAAATTTGCTCATATATAATAGTTCAGAACTTACGTGGAAGACATAAATTGTATAAAATTAGTTTGATACGACGAATTCGATTATAATATTTGATTTTCAGTGCATTTTACCTTTGATTTTTGACGTAATTGCCATGTTCATATATATAATAATTTAACGGTCTTTGGCCTCTATTTATGTTCATATATATAATAATTTAACGGTCTTTGGCCTCTATTTATGTTTAGTTGAAATTTTCAAATTATATAAATCTTATTATTTTATGTTGTGCTCTTCTGTTATATATTTATGTTTTTCATAGCACATAAAAATCGATAAAATGGGGGGTTTATCTTCTTTGGAGATCGTTTAACCTTGAAAATGAATCTTTTTTACCGTGGTGACAATCCGGCTACATAGCTAAGGTCTTAACGGACGTACATGTAAATTTTCGGCCAAAAAAATGTCGAAATTCTGGACACAAAAAAATGGTGGAGTAGCTCACGACAGTTGACGAAATTGAAGGTTCACCTGCTCTAGGGCTCGTTTGACCTCTAAAATGGATCGTTTTGACCATGGTGACCAACTAGCTCCTAATTAAGGTCTTTACAGACATCCATGTAAATTTTTGGCAAAAATCACATCGGAATTCCAGATTACTAAAAGAGATGGTGGACTATGGCACAAAAATCAGCAAAACGGGGTTTACCTGCTCTAGGGCTCGTTTGACCTTGAAAATGAGTCGTTTTTGTCGTGGTGACCAACTGGCTCCATAGACAAGGTCTTACAGTCATCCATGTAAATTTTCAACAACAATCACATCGAAATTCTGGATTACCAAAAATCTCATGGACTATAGCACATGAAAATCGACAAAACAAGGGGTTAACCTGCTCTGGACTCGTTTGACATTGAAAATGGGTCATTTTTGTCGTGGTGACCAACCGGCTCTATATCTAAGGTCTTAATGGATGTACATGTAAATTTTTGGTAAAAAAAAACGTCGGAGTTTCGGATCACCAAAAAAGATGGTGGACTATAACACATTGACGAAATTTGGGGTTTACCTACTCCAGTGCTCATTTGACCTCTAAAATGGGTCATTTTGGTTGTGTTAACCCACTGGCTACATAGATTCTTCTTAACAGACGTCCATGTAAATTTTCGGTAAAAATCACGTCGAAATTTCGGATCACCAAAAAATATGGTGGACTATAGCACACAAAATTGGCAAAATTGATGGTATACCTGCTCTGAACTCGTTTGACCTTGAAAATGGGTCATTTTGCCGTGGTGACGAGCAAGCTCCAAAGATAAGGTCTTAACGGATGTCTATGTAAATTTTCATAAAAAATCACGTCGAAGTTTTGGATCACCAAAATTTTCATGGACTATAACACACGAAAATTAGCAAAATGGGGGGTTTACTTGCTTTGGGCTCGTTTGATCTTGAAAATGGATTGTTTTGGCCTTGGTAACCTCTCAGCTCCATATCTACGGTCTTAACGGATATACATGTAAATTTTTTGCAAAAAACTCATCGAAATTTCGGATTACCAAAAAAGATGGTGAACAACAACAAACGAAAATTGGTGAAATGATGTGTTTACTTGCTCTATGGCTCGTTTGACCTCTAAAATGGATTGTTTTGGCAGTGGTGACCAAGTGACTCTATAGCTAAGGTCTAAATGGAATTTCATGTGAATTTTTAGCAAAAATCATGTCAAAAATTCGGCTTACCAAAAAAATGGTGGACTATAGCACACGAAAATCGATAAACTGGGGGTTTACCTGCTCTGGAGCTCGTTGGACCTTGAAAATGGGTTTTTTAGCCGTGGTGACCAACAGACTTCATAGATAAGGTCTTAATGAATGTCCATGTAAATTTTTTATAAAAATCACCTTGGAATTCTGATCACCGA
Source organism: Solanum peruvianum (assembly GCA_027705065.1). NCBI lineage: Eukaryota > Viridiplantae > Streptophyta > Magnoliopsida > Solanales > Solanaceae > Solanum > Solanum peruvianum. Next base: position 2,204,123 of record JAKWJD010001766.1, read on the forward strand.
AATATCATAAACTATAGCACACGAAAATCGGCAAAATGAGGATTTACCTACTCTGGGCTCATTTGACCTTGAAAATGGACCGTTTCGACCGTTATGACCAACAGGTTCCATAACTAAGGTCTTAAAGGACGTACATGTAGATTTTCAGAAAAAAAAATGTCGAAATTTCAAATCACTAAAAAAGATGTAGACTATAGCACACGAAAATCGGCGAAATGGGATTTACCTACTATGACTCGTTTGACCTCTAAAATGGGTCGTTTTGACCGTGGTGACCAACTGAATCTACATACAAGGTCTTAACGAACGTTCGTATATATTTTTGGCAAAAATCACGTCAGAATTACGGATCACCAAAAAACATAGTGGACTATAGCATACAAAAATAGGCAAAATGATGTATTACTAGGCTCATTTGACCTTGAATATATGTGATTTTTGTTGTGGTGACCAACTGGCCCCATAGATAAGGTATCAATGTATGTCCATGTAAATTTTTAACAAAAAGAACGATCGGAATTGTGGATCACCAAAAAAAATGGTGAACTATTGCACTTGAATCGGTAAAATGGGGGTTTATCTGCTCTGGGACTTGTTTGACCTTGGAAATGCTATAGGACACCATTTTTTGGGTGATCCGGATTCCGACGTCAAAAATGCCAAATTTTTTCGTGGACGTCCGTCAAGACCTTGTCTATCCATACGGTTGGCCATCATGGCTTGTTCGACCCATTTGGAAGGTCAAACGAGCCCCGAAGCGAGCATACCCCTCATTTCGACGATTTTCGTGTGCTATAGCACACTATTTTTTGGGTGATCCGGATTCCGACGTCAAAAATGCCAAATTTTTTCGTGGACATCGGTCAAGACCTTGTCTATGCATACGGTTGGCCATTTGGAAGGTCAAACGAGCCCTGAAGCGAGTATACCCCTCATTTCGACGATTTTCGTGTGCTATAGCACACCATATTTTGGGTTATCCGGATTCCGACGTCAAAAATGCCAAATGTTTTCATGGACGTCCGTCAAGACCTTGTTTATTCATACGGTTGGCCATCACGGCTTTTCCGACCCATTTGGAAGGTCAAACGAGCCCTGATGCGAGCATACCCCTCATTTCGACGATTTTCGTGTGCTATAGCACACCATTTTTTGGGTGATCCGGATTCCGACGTCAAAAATGCCAATTTTTTTTTTGAACGTCCGTCAAGACCTTGTCTATGCATACCGTTGGCCATCACGGCTTGTCCGACCCATTTGGAAGGTCAAACAAGCCCCGAAGCGAGCATACCCCTCATTTCGACGATTTTCGTGTGCTATAGCACACCAGTTTTTGGGTGATCCGGATTACGACGTCAAAACGCCAAATTTTTTCGTGGACGTCCGTCAAGACCTTGTCTATGCATACGGTTGGCCATCACAGCTTTTCCAACCCATTTGGAAGGTCAAATGATCCCCAAAGCAAGCATACCCCTCATTTCGACGATTTTCGTGTGCTATAGCAAACCATTTTTTGGGTTATCCGGATTCCGACCTCAAAAATGCCAAATTTTTTCGTGGATGTCTATCAAGACCTTTTCTATGCATACGGCTGGCCATCACGGCTTGTACGACCCATTTGGAAGGTCAAACGAGCCCCGAAGCGAGCATACCCCTCATTTCGACGATTTTCGTGTGCTATTGCACACCATTTTTTGGGTGATCCGGATTCCGACGTCAAAATGCCAAATTTTTTCGTGGACGTCCGTCAAGACCTTGTCTTTACATACGGTCTGCCATCACGGCTTGTCCGACCAATTTGGAAGGTCAAACGAGCCCCGAAGCGAGCATACCCCTCATTTCGACGATTTTCGTGTTCTATAGCACACCATTTTTTTGGTGATCCGGATTCCGATGTCAAAAATGCCAAATTTTTTGGTGGACGTCCGTCAAGACCTTGTCTATGCATACGACTTTCCATCACGGCTTGTCCGACCCATTTGTAAGGTCAAACGAGCCCCAAAGCGAGCATACCCCTCATTTCGACGATTTTCGTGTGCTATAGCACACCATTTTTTGGGTGATCCGGATTCCGACGTCAATAATGCCAAATTTTTTCGTGGACGTCTGTCAAGACCTTGTCTATGCATACAGTTGGCCATCACGGCTTGTCCGACCTATTTGGAAGGTCAAACGAGCCCCGAAGCGAGCATACCCCTCATTTCGACGATTTTCGTGTTCTATAGCACACCATTTTTTTGGTGATCCGGATTCCGATGTCAAAAATGCCAAATTTTTTCGTGGACGTCCGTCAAGACCTTGTCTATGCATACAGTTGGCCATCACGGCTTGTCCGACCCATTTGGAAGGTCAAACGAGAACCGAAGCGAGCATGACCCTCATTTCGACGATTTTCGTGTGCTATAGCACACCATTTTTTGGGTGATCCGGATTCCGACGTCAAAAATGCCAAATTTTTTTGTGGATGTCCGTCAAGACCTTGTCTATGCATACGGTTGACCATCATGGCTTGTCCGACCCATTTGGAAGGTCAAACAAGCCCCGAAGCGAGCATACCCCTCATTTCGACGATTTTCGTGTGCTATAGCAAACCATTTTTTGGGTTATCCGGATTCCGACCTCAAAAATGCCAAATTTTTTCGTGGACGTCCGTCAAGACCTTGTCTTTGCATACGGTCTGCCATCACGGCTTGTCCGACCAATTTGGAAGGTCAAACGAGCCCCGAAGCGAGCATACCCCTCATTTCGACGATTTTCGTGTTCTATAGCACACCATTTTTTTGGTGATCCGGATTCCGATGTCAAAAATGCCAAATTTTTTGGTGGACGTCCGTCAAGACCTTGTCTATGCATACTACTTTCCATCACGGCTTGTCCGACCCATTTGTAAGGTCAAACGAGCCCCGAAGCGAGCATACCCCTCATTTCGACGATTTTGGTGTGCTATAGCACACCATTTTTTGGGTGATCCGGATTCCGACGTCAATAATGCCAAATTTTTTCGTGGACGTCTGTCAAGACCTTGTCTATGCATACAGTTGGCCATCACGGCTTGGTCCGACCTATTTGAAGGTCAAACGAGCCCCGAAGCGAGCATACCCCTCATTTCGACGATTTTCGTGTTCTATAGCACACCATTTTTTTGGTGATCCGGATTCCGATGTCAAAAATGCCAAATTTTTTCGTGGACGTCCGTCAAGACCTTGTCTATGCATACAGTTGGCCATCACGGCTTGTCCGACCCATTTGGAAGGTCAAACGAGCCCCGAAGCGAGCATACCCCTCATTTCGACGATTTTCGTGTGCTATAGCACACCATTTTTTGGGTGATCCGGATTCCGACGTCAAAAATGCCAAATTTTTTTGTGGATGTCCGTCAAGACCTTGTCTATGCATACGGTTGGCCATCATGGCTTGTCCGACCCATTTGGAAGGTCAAACGAGCCCCGAAGCGAGCATACCCCTCATTTCGACGATTTTCGTTTGCTATAGCAAACCATTTTTTGGGTGATCCGGATTCCGACATCAAAAATGCCAAATTTTTTCGTGGACGTCCGTCATGACCTTGCAATGTATATGGTTGGCCATCACGGCTTATCCGACCCATTTGGAAGGTCAAACGATCCCCGAAGCGAGCATACCCCTCATTTCGACGATTTTCGTGTGCTGTAGCACACCATTTTTTGGGTGATCCGGATTCCGATGTCAAAAATGCCAAATTTTTTTCGTGGACGTCCGCCAAGTCCTTGTCTATGCATACGGTTGGCCATCACGGCTTGTCCGACCCATTTAGAGGTCAAACGAGCCCCGAAGTGAGCATACCCTTCATTTCGACGATTTTCGTGTGCTCTAGCACACCATTTTTTGGTTGATCCGGATTCCGACGTCAAAAATGCCAAATTTTTTCGTGGACGTCCGTCAAGACCTTGTCTATGCATATGGTTGGCCATCACGGCTTGTCCGGCCTATTTGGAAGGTCAAACGAGCCCCGAAGCGAGCATACCCCTCATTTCGACGATTTTCGTGTGCTATAGCACACCATTTTTTGGGTGATCCAGATTCCAATGTCAAAAATGCCAAATTTTTTCGTGGACGTCCGTCAAGACCTTGTTTATGCATACGGTTGGACATCACGGCTTGTCCGACCCATTTGGAAGGTCAAACTATCCCCGAAACGAGCATACCCCTCATTTCAACGATTTTCGTGTGCTATAGCACACCATTTTTTGGGTGATCCGGATTCCGACGTCAAAAATGCCAAATTTTTTCGTGGACGTCCGTCAAGACCTTGTCTATGCATACGGTTGGCCATCACGGCTTGTCCGACCCATTTGGAAGGTCAAACGAGCCCCGAAGCGAGCATACCCCTCATTTCGACGATTTTCGTGTGCTATAGCACACCCTTTTTTGGGTTGATTCCGGATTCTGACGTCAAAAATGCCAAATTTTTCGTGGACGTCCGTCAAGACCTTGTCTATGCATACGGTTGGCCATTACAGCTTGTCCGACCCATTTGGAAGGTCAAACGAGCCCCGAAGCGAGCATACCCCTCATTTCGACTATTTTCGTGTTCTATAGCACACCATTTTTTGGGTGATCCGGATTCCGACGTCAAAAATGCCAAATTTTTTCGTGGACGTCCGTCAAGACCTTGTCTATGCATACGACTTTCCATCACGGCTTGTCCGACCCATTTGTAAGGTCAAACGAGCCCCGAAGCGAGCATACCCCTCATTTAAACAATTTTCGTGTGCTATAGCACACCATTTTTTGTGTGATCCGAATTCCGACGTCAAAAATGCCAAATTTTTCGTGGATGTCCTTCAAGACCTTGTATATGCATACGGTTGGACATCATGGCTTGTCCGACCCATTTGGAAGGTCAAACGAGCCCCGAAGCGAGCATACCCCTCATTTCAACGATCTTCGTGTGCTATAGCACACCATCTTTTGGGTGATCCTGATTCCGACGTCAAAAATGCCAATTTTTTCTGTGAACGTCCGTCAAGACCTTTTCTATGCATACGGTTGGCCATCACGGCTTGTCCGACCCATTTGGAAGGTCAAACAAGCCCCGAAGCGAGCATACCCCTCATTTCGACGATTTTCGTGTGCTATAGCACACCAGTTTTTGGGTGATCCGGATTACGACGTCAAAAGGCCAAATTTTTTCGTGGACGTCCGTCAAGACCTTGTCTATGCATACGGTTGGCCATCACGGCTTGTACGACCCATTTGGAAGGTCAAACGAGCCCCGAAGCGAGCATACCCCTCATTTCAACAATTTTCGTGTGCTATAGCACACCATTTTTTGTGTGATCCGAATTCCGACGTCAAAAATGCCAAATTTTTCGTGGATGTCCTTCAAGACCTTGTATATGCATACGGTTGGACATCATGGCTTGTCCGACCCATTTGGAAGGTCAAACGAGCCCCGAAGCGAGAATACCCCTCATTTCAACGATTTTGGGCTATAGCACACCATCTTTTGGGAGATCCTGATTCCGACGTCAAAAATGCCAATTTTTTTGTGAACGTCCGTCAAGACCTTTTCTATGCATACGGTTGGCCATCACGGCTTGTCCGACCCATTTGGAAGGTCAAACAAGCCCCGAAGCGAGCATACCCCTCATTTCGACGATTTTCGTGTGCTATAGCACACCAGTTTTTGGGTGATCCGGACTACGACGTCAAAAGGCCAAATTTTTTCGTGGACGTCCGTCAAGACCTTGTCTATGCATACGGTTGGCCATCATGGCTTGTCCGACCCATTTGGAAGGTCAAACGAGCCCCGAAGCGAGCATACCCCTCATTTCGACGATTTTCGTGTGCTATAGCACACCATTTTTTGGGTGATCCGGATTACGACGTCAAAAATGCCAAATTTTTTCGTGGACGCTTGTCAAGACCTTGTCTATGCATACGGTTGGTCATCACGGCTTGTCCGACCCATTTGGAAGGACAAACGAGCCCCGAAGCGAGCATACCCCTCATTTCGACGATTTTCGTGTGCTATAGCACACCATTTTTTGGGTGATCCGGATTCCGACGTTAAAAATGCCAACTTTTTTGTGAACGTCCGTCAAGACCTTTTCTATGCATACGGTTGGCCATCACGGCTTGTCCGACATTTGGAAGGTCAAACAAGCCCCGAAAGCGAGGCATACACCCTCATTCGACGATTTTCGTGTGATATAGCACACCATTTTTTGGGTGATCCGGATTTCGACGTCAAAAATGCCAAATTTTTTCGTGCATGTCCGTCAAGACCTTGTCTATGCATACGGTTGGCCAACATGGCTTGTCCGACCAATTTGGAAGGTCAAATGAGCCCCGAAGCGAGCATACCCCTCATTTCGACGATTTTCGTGTGCTATAGCACACCATTTTTTGGGTGATCCGAATTCCGACGTCAAAAATGCCAAATGTTTTCGTGAACGTCTGTCAAGACCTTGTCTACGCATACAGTTGGACATCACGGCTTGTACGACCCATTTGGAATGTCAAACGAGCCCCGAAGCGAGCATACCCCTCATTTCGACGATTTTCGTGTGCTATAGCACACCATTTTTTGGGTGATCCGGATTTCTGACGTCAATAAAGCCTAAATTTTTCGTGGACGTCCTTAAAGCCCTTGTCTATGCATACGATTGGCCGTCACGGCTTGTCCGACCCTTTTGGAAGGTCAAACGAGCCCCGAAGCGAGCATACCCCTCATTTCGATGATTTTCGTGAGCTATAGCACACCATTTTTTGGGTGATCCGGATTCCGACGTCAAAAATGCCAAATTTTTTCGTGGACATCCGTCAAGACCTTGTCTAAGCATACGGTTGGCCGTCACGGCTTGTCCGACCCTTTTGGAAGGTCAAACGAGCCCCGAAGCGAGCATACCCCTCATTTCGACGATTTTCGTGAGCTATAGCACACCATTTTTTGGGTGATCCAGATTCCGACGTCAAAAATGCCAAATTTTTTCGTGGACGTACGTCAAGACCTTGTCTATGCATACGGTTGGCCATAACGGCTTGTTCGACTCATTTGGGAGGTCAAACGAGCCCCAAAGCGAGCATACCCCTCATTTCGACGATTTTCGTGTGCTATAGCATACCATTTTTTGGGTGATCCGGATTCCGACGTCAAAAATGCCAAATTTTTTCGTGGACGTCCATCAAGACCTTGTCTATGCAAACGGTTGGCCATCACGGCTTGTCAGACCCATTTGGAAGGTCAAACGAGCCCCGAAGCGAGCATACCTCTCATTTCGACGATTTTCGTGAGCTATAGCACACCTATTTTTTGGTGATCCGGATTCCGACGTCAAAAATGCCAAATTTGTTCGTCGACGTCCATCAAGACCTTGTCTATGCATACGGTTGGCCATCACGGCTTGTTTGACCAATTTGGAAGGTCAAACGAGCCCCAAAGCGAGCATACCCCTTATTTCGACGATTTTCGTGTGCTATAGCACACTATTTTTTGGGTGATCCGGATTCCGACGTCAAAAATGCCAAATTTTTTCGTGGACGTCCGTAAAGACCTTGTCTATGCAAACGGTTGGCCATCACGGCTTGTCCGACCCATTTGGAAGGTCAAACGAGCCCCGAAGCAGCAAGATACCCCTCATTTCGACGATTTTCGTGTGCTAGCACACCATTTTTGGGGTGATCCGGATTCCGACGTCAAAAATGCCAAATTTTTTCGTGGACGTCCGTCAAGACCTTGTCTATGCATACGGTTGGCCATCACGGCTTGTCCGACCCATTTTGAAGGTCAAACGAGCCCCGAAGCGAGCATACCCCTCATTTCGACGATTTTCGTGTGCTATAACATACCATTTTTTGGGTGATCCGGATTCCGACGTCAAAAATGCCATATTTTTTCGTGGACATCCGTCAAGACCTTGTCTATGCATACGATTGTCCATCACGTCTTGTCCGACCCATTTGGAAGGTCAAACGAGCCTCGAAGCGAGCATACCCCTCATTTCGACGATTTTCGTGTGCTATAGCACACCATTTTTTGGGTGATCCGGATTTCGATGTCAAAAATGCCAAATTTTTTCGTGGACGTCCGTCAAGACCTTGCCTATGTATACGATTGGCCATCACGGCTTTTCCGACCCATTTGGAAGGTCAAACGAGCCCTGAAGCGAGCATACCCCTCATTTCGACGATTTTCGTGTGCTATAGCACACCATTTTTTGGGTGATCCGGATTCCGACGTCAAAAATGCCAAATGTTTTCGTGGACGTCCGTCAAGACCTTGTCTATGCATACGGTTAGCCATCACAGCTTGTCCGACCCATTTGGAAGGTCAAACGAGCCCCGAAGCGAGCATACCCCTCATTTCGACGATTTTCGTGTGCTATAGCACACCATTTTTTGGGTGATCCAGATTCCGACGTCAAAAATGCCAAATTTTTTCGTGGACGTCCGTCAAGACCTTGTCTATGCATTACGGTTGGCAACACGGCTTGTCCGACCCATTTGGAAGGTCAAACGAGCCCGAGAGCGAGCATACCCCTCATTTCGACGATTTTCGTGTGCTATAGCACACCATTTTGGGTGATCCGGATTCCGACGAAAAATGCCAAATTTTTTCGTGACGTCCGTCAAGACTTTGTCTATGCATACGGTTGGCCATTAGGCTTGTCTGACCCATTTGGAAGGTCAAACGAGTCCCGAAGCGAGCATACCCCTCATTCGACGATTTTCGTGTTGCTATATATAGCACACTATTTTTGGGTTGATCCTGATTACGACGTCAAAAATGCCAAATTTTTTCGTGGACGTCCGTCAAGACCTTGTCTATGCATACGGTTGGCCATCACGGCTTGTCCGACCCATTGGAAGGTCAAACGAGCCCCGAAGCGAGCATTACCCCTCATTTCGACGATTTTCGTGTTGCTATAGCACACCATTTTTGGGTGCGATTCCGAGGTCAAAAAAATGCCAAATTTTTCCGTGGACGTCGTCAAGAAGCCGTCTTGCATACGGTTGGCCATCACGGCTTGTTCGACCATTTGGAAGGTCAAACGAGCCCCGAAGCGAGCATACCCCTCATTTGGAAGGTCCAACTGGCTCCATAGCTAACGTCTTAACAACCGTTCACGAAAATTTTAGACAAAAATAACATCGAAATTATGGATCACCAAAAATTCATGTACTATACATTAAAAAGGAATCTAGACACGACATGATTTTGATTTCTTTTTAGGTAAAATATTAACTTGGCTGTAATAGTAATTAAATATAATATATATATTATTTAATTTACTTGATTATAATAAATCAAATTTGATTTGATATAAATATTGTGTATACTGTGCTATAAAAAACGCTATTTGTCCTTAAGTAATATTTTTTTTAGAGTGATCACTCAATTATTAGTTGGTATGTCAAAAATTACTTTTGTACTTTCTTTGTGGCACCTTAATCAACTTATGTAGTCGATCTTAACGTTGAATTAATATATTGTAACGACCCGCTAGGTCGTTTTGAGAACTAGGACTAGTTTGACTCCTTTTGGAAATTTAAATGGGTACTTTAAAATTTTTCGAAGACTAAGAGTATTTAGTTGATTAAATTTTATTGAATAATTAATCTAGTCATATCCATAATTCATTTAATATCTTATACTTGACCCATTAATTATTTTTTTGTTAGTGGGCTTACCACTAGAAATGTTTGTTGTCTTTTCTTAGTTAGTGGAAATTTTTTTATTGTTTATCTATTAGAATGGTAGTGGCTATAATTAGTGGGTTATATCTGGCCAATGTATTTAAATAACTTAGAGGGATTATAGTTATTATATCATGATTAGAGAAAATCAGAAATAGGAATAAGTTGTCATCCTCAGTGTTGGAGAAGAACTCGTTGCGCAGGTAAAAGGATACCATCCTTGTCTAGTTATTTCTTTCAAATTTTTGTTGAATAGGATTACACTTGAATTAGATTGAATTGTATATTAATTGTTATTATATTGTTAATGTGGGGTTTAAGTATAGTTGTCAGTAGAGTGTAAATCTGGATCTGCAAATTTTTTCTTTCTTATTGAGAAAATATAGTAAGTTGCATGGACTATTGTAAATTTTGTTTTAAATAAGAACAAAAAATGGTGATTGGATTGGTGGTTAAAGGTGTAAAATAATAATAATAATAATAATAATAATAATTTCCAATCTAATGAGTCCCTTACCAGTGGATTGGTTTTAATTGTTGGAAATTTTTGTTATTTAATTTTTTTTTTATTTAGATGTATACTGTAGGAAAATTAGGTTCTGAGAGTTGGGTTCATGTAATGGTTCAAATTGATTTATCTCTATTACTATATTTTTATCATAGTGTAAAAAAAAATAATAATAATTTAGTTATATATTAAGATAGATAATAAATTATTAGGTGTATATCCTATAATTTAACATTGAAATTTTAGTATATTTGGAGAGAATTAAGGTTAAAGTATTGGCTGGGAATTTGACAATTTTGATAATTTTTGGCATATAGATTATATCAAGATTTGGGATTTGATTAGAGATATGAGTGAGTTTTAGTGTCTATGATGTACCTATAATAATTTGAATGTCTACAAACTTGCTTATTTATGAATATTGCATCATTGGTAGATCGTGAACATTATAAAACTTTGCAAAAAGGGAAAGAACTGTCTTGAAGATTCGTGACACGAATTCGGCACTTGAGGTATGTTAAGACTTTTTAGACTTGTTGAAGGACGTTTTCCTAATTAAAAATTAAAAATGAAAATAGACAAAGGTGTAAGGGGGAAGGATGGTGGTCTCGTATCAATGGTGTGACGGGCATTGGTGCGAGTACCGGTGTTATAAAAAGGAAAATTTCTATTTTAGAATGTGGATTGAAATTTGAGAATGCCAAAGCATATGGGCATTAGCTGATATATTATTGACTTAAATTCCTAGTGTAATTGTGTTTTATTTATTTCACCCGTATAGTTGTGAAAATTGAGGTGGTTATGTATTATGTTCATATTGATTGATTGAGATGCATCATCATCCCTTCTATTGAAATAATATTGTGCACATGCATAGACATGAGACTGAGTATAAGTTGGGCACGTAGAGATCGTCCGTGCTGGATGGTGAGATGTTAATATTGTAATTTGGGCACGTGGAGACCGTCCGTGCGAAAATTGTTTGATATTATGATTGTGCGTTGAGATCGTCCGCACAGACACGTGGAGATCGTCCGTGTCGGTATATGGACCTCGCGAGTCCCCCATGGGTCATGAACTCTCGATGTATTTCCGAGGAGTATCATGTATATACGGTTGAGTGTGTACTGGGTATTTTGAGACAATTCATTACATGGTGTTATATTGCATTGCATTTCATCACATCATTTATTTTGATGATTATGTGTTTCGTTGGTGTTTGGAAAATACTTGATGCCTGATTTCCTTATTGATGGAACCTAAGTTGTAAGTGTAATATATGTATATATATACTTGTATAATTTAATAATTTATTTTCTTATATAACTCCCGTCACTACTTCTTCGTTGTCGGTCAATGAGACATACTGAGTACACGTGGTTTCGTACTCATACTACGCTTGTTGCACTCTTTGTGGTGCAGATTCGATTCCGAGTAGGAGCACATCTCGTGGAGCAAATTGAGTCCGGCTTGAAGTTCTTGGAGTTGTGGTGAGCTGCTTGGCTGTTCCGTGGCCCACCTCCCTCTATCTTTACGTATTCTGTTATTCAGTATTCAGACAGGATATCCCTTAAGTTAGATTTGTCATTTTAGTTTCAGACTTGCATCGTATTCTAGAAGCTCTTGTATTTAAGACACCAATTCTTGGGGTGATATATTTTATCTTCCGCATTTCGTACTTATAAGGAATCCAATGTTGGAGATTCTTGCTAAGTGTTAATCTTTTTACTCATTTGTTGGTCTAGTTGGGTTAATATGTTGGGTTGGCTTACCTATTGGTTGGGAACATAGGTGCCATCACGACTTGAAAATTTGGGTCGTGACAAATTTGGTATCAGAGCCCTAGGTTCATCGGTCTCATGAGTACAAGAGCAATGTCTAGTAGAGTCTGCGGATCGGTATGAAGACGTCCATACCTATCTTCGAGAGGCTATAGGACATTTAGGAAATATTCTTTTCTTTTATTCATTATCGTGCACACTTGACCTTGTAGAAATTCTAATCTTGATATTTCATTCTCTCTCAGATGGCGAGGAATCGTACATCGGTAAGTGGTGGTCAGGATCCTATTCCTGCGCCTGCTTCTGGGAACATTATCCGAGGTAGAGGTAGGGGACGAGCTCGAGGTCGGGGTAGGGGCCGTGTTGCAGCAGCACCGGTGGATGGTCAAGTACCAGTAGCTACCCAGGGTCGTGATAGGACCGTACCTCCTGATGCAGAGGTTATTCATGGGAATGTGCAAGATCGTGTCGAGGGGATGGGCTAACTCAGGCTCCACCCAGTACTATTGTCCCCCCAGTGCTTCAAGATACCTTGGCTCGTATGTTAGGAATCCTAGAGAGGATGGCCCAGGCAGGAGCTTTGCCTGTCACTTCTGATGGCTCACAGACTCGTGTTGGAGGTCAAATTCCAGACCCGATAGTTGCTCCAGATTCTCAGACTCCCAGGACTCAGCCAGCTGCCGCTGTAGCTCCTCGTTTGGATAGTATGGAGTTTCCAGATATGACATCACATTTGGTGAACAGGCCTTCTATGACTACTGATGAGCAAAAGATGTTTGGGAGGTTCAGACTAATGAATCCTCCTACTTATACTGGTGACTTAGCTGAGGATGCATATGAGTTTATAGTTAGTTGTCATGAGAGGTTGCATAATCTTGGATTAGTGGAGTCTCATGGAGTTGACTACACAACGTTTCAGATGACTGGCTCTGCTAAACAGTGGTGGAGGGATTATATTGGTAGTAGGCCAGCTGGATCTCATCCACTATCCTGGACTGAGTTTACTCAGGTATTTCTATCCAAATTTGTTCCACGTAGTGAGAGGGAGCGCAAGAGGGCCGAGTTTGAGGGTTTGCAGCAAAATGGTATGTCAGTTGCAGAGTATGAGGGTAAATTTCATGTCTTGGCTAGGCATGCTTCGATGATACTTCCCACAGAGGCTGAGAGAGTGAGGAGGTTTGTTAAGGGGCTGATTATTCCAATTCGTCTAGGAGTTTCTCAGGTTGCTGCTTCTGGTGTTCCATTCCAGAAAGTGGTAGATGCTGCTAAGGAGTTGGAGATGATTCGACGTGAGGGATTTGAGCAGCGAGAGGGCAAAAGGACTCGTTATTCAGGTGATTATGGTGGTGCTCCGCCTAGGAGTCGGGGTTACTTAGGCAGAGGTTATCACCCTCAGTCCAGCAGACCCATTCATGCTGCTATACCAGCGTCTGAGCCTGGATACGCTGGGCATAACTCTTCGAGCTTGGTGCATACTTCACAGGGTTCATCTTCTAGACCTGTAGTTCGTGGAGGGCATTCTGGTCATTCAGGTTCCTCTCATCAGCCTGCGTCTCGTAGGGGCTGTTTTGAGTGTGGTGATATGGGACACTTTGTGAGAGACTGCCCTAGGACCAGACGTGGTGGCTTACATCAGGGTTCTCAGGCTTCGACTTCCAGGGCTGCACAACCTCCAGCTAGGGGTGGTGCACAGAATGGTAGAGGTGGTTCTCATTTAGGTAGAGGTGGTTCTCCTTCTGGTCGAGGTGGGGGTCGTGGAGGTTCACAATCTGATGGAGGTCGTTCTCACTGTTATGCTTTTCCAGGTAGGCCAGAGGCTGAAGCCTCAGATGCTGTTATCACAGGTATTATTCCGGTTTGTCATCGACCAGCTACTGTATTATTTGATCCAGGCTCTACTTATTCTTATGTGTCCACATATTTTGCTCCTAGTCTGGATATATTGTGTGAGTCTCTTGATTTGCCAATAAGTGTTTCTACTCCTGTCGGGGATTCTGTAGTTGTAGATCGGTGTATCGTTTATGTACTGTTACTTTCATGGGGTATGACACTCATGCAGATTTAAAGGTCTTAGATATGATAGATTTTGATGTGATTCTTGGTATGGATTGGTTATCTTCTTACCATGCAATTTTAAATTGTCATGCCAAGACCATCACTTTAGCTATGCCTGGAATTCCTATAGTAGAATGGAGAGGTACTCTTAGTCATCCTTCTAAGGGTGTGATATCATTCCTTAAGGCTCGTCAGTTGGTACAGAGAGGATGTTTGGTGTACTTGGCCCACATTCGAGATACTAGTATTGAGACTCCTATGCTTGAGTCTATTCCAGTGGTGAGTGAATTTTCAGAGGTATTCCCGACCGATTTGCCAGGTCTTCCACCAGATCGTGATATTGATTTTTGTATTGATGTGGAGCCAGGCACTCGGCCTATTTCCATTCCTCCTTATCGTATGGCACCGGCTGAATTGAAAGAGTTGAAGGAGCAGTTGCAGGATTTGTTGAGCAAGGGTTTTATTAGACCAAGTGTATCTCCTTGGGGTGCTCCAGTGTTATTTGTGAAAAAGAAAGATGGATCTATGCGTATGTGTATTGACTATCGGCAGTTGAATAAGGTAACCATCAGAAATAAGTATCCGATACCTCGTATTGATGATTTATTTGATCAATTACAGGGTGCTTCAGTTTTCTCCAAAATTGACTTGAGATCTGGATATCATCAGCTGAAAGTTAGGGCGGAGGATATCCCTAAGACGGCTTTTCGAACACGTTATGGTCATTACGAGTTTTTGGTGATGTCTTTCGGATTGACTAATGCCCCAGCAGCTTTTATGGACTTGATGAATGGAGTGTTCAGACCGTATTTAGATTCCTTTGTTATTGTTTTCATAGATGATATATTGATATACTCACGCACTAAGGAGGAACATGAGCATCATTTGAGGATTGTTCTTGGGATTCTAAAGGAGAAGAAGCTTTATGCAAAGTTTTCAAAGTGTGAGTTTTGGCTTAGTTCGGTAGCATTCTTGGGACATGTAGTGTCCAAGGAGGGTATCATGGTGGATCCTAAGAAGATTGAGGCGGTTAGAGATTGGGTCAGACCTACTTCAGTTACTGAGATTCGAAGTTTCTTGGGCCTTGCAGGTTATTATCGACGGTTTGTTGAGGGTTTCTCATCCATTGCATCTCCATTAACTAGATTGACACAGAAGGAGGTGACTTTTCAGTGGTCTGACGAATGTGAGGCTAGTTTCCAAAAGCTCAAGACTTTATTGACTACTGCTCCAATTTTGACCCTACCCGTGGAGGGAGAGGGTTTTGTCGTATATTGTGATGCTTCTCGGGTTGTTCTTGGTTGTTGTTGTGTTGATGCAGAAGGGAAGGGTGATAGCTTATGCTTCGAGACAGTTAAAGGTTCATGAGAAGAACTACCCTATTCATGATTTAGAGTTGGCGGCTGTTGTGTTTGCATTAAAGATTTGGAGGCATTATCTTTATGGCGTGCATTGTGAGGTGTTCACGGACCATCGTAGCCTCCAATATATATTCAATCAAAGAGATCTGAATTTGAGGCAGCGGAGATGGTTGGAGTTGCTCAAGGACTACGACATGACTATGCTATTCTCTATCATCCAGGCAAGGCAAATGTTGTAGCAGATGCCTTGAGTCGAAAGGCGGTAAGTATGGGTAGTCTAGCCATGTTACAGGTCGACGAGCGTCCTTTAGCTAGGGATGTCCAATCCTTGGCCCATAGCTTTGTGAGACTTGATATTTCAGAACCTGGTAAGGTGTTGGCTTATATGGAGGCTAGGTCATCCTTATTGGAGCAGATTCGGGCTCAACAGTTTGATGATGGTGATTTATGTAAGATTAGGGATAAGGTGTTAAAAGGGGAAGCCAAGGTTGCAATTCTTGATAGTGAAGGAGTTTTGAGGATTAAAGGTCGTATCTGTGTTCCTCGTACAGGTGATTTGACTAGATTAATCATGGAGGAGGCCCATAGTTCGAGGTACTCTATTCATCCAGGGGCTACTAAGATGTATCGTGATTTGAAGCAACACTATTGGTGGTGTCGTATGAAGAGGGACATAGTAGATTTTGTATCTCGATGTTTGAATTGTCAGCAAGTGAAGTATGAACACCAAAAGCCTGGAGGTGTGACTCAGAGGATGCCCATACCTGAGTGGAAGTGGGAGCGCATTGCTATGGACTTTGTGGTAGGGTTGCCACGTACCTTGGGTAAGTTTGATGCCATATGGGTCATCGTGGATCGACTGACTAAGTCTGCACACTTTGTACCAGTTCAGACTACCTATAACTCACAGAAGTTAGCCAAGATCTATATTCAAGAGATAGTTCGTTTGCATGGGGTTCCTATATCTATTATTTCAGATCGTGGCACCCAATTTACATCTCATTTCTGGCGGTCTATGCAGAAGGAGTTGGGTACTCGGGTGGATCTTAGTACAGCTTTCCACCCTCAGACTGATGGTCAGTCTGAGCGGACTATTCAGGTTCTTGAGGACATGTTGCGAGCGTGTGTGATTGACTTTGGTGGTCACTGGGATCAGTTCTTGCCATTAGCGGAATTTGCTTACAATAATAGTTATCATTCGAGCATCGAGATGGCACCATTTGAGGCTCTATACGGTAGGAGATGTCGATCTCCAATTGGCTGGTTTGATGCATTTGAGGTGAGGCCATGGGGTACAGATTTGTTGAGGGAGTCTTTGGACAAGGTCAAGTTGATCCAAGATAGACTTATCATGGCTCAAAGCAGGCAAAAGAGTTACGCAGATAGGAAGGTTCGTGATTTGGAGTTTATGGTTGGAGAGAGGGTTCTACTTAAGGTTTCACCCATGAAGGGTGTGATGAGATTTGGAAAGAAGGGCAAGTTGAGTCCAAGGTATATTGGTCCTTTCGAGATTGTTGAGCGTATTGGTGAGGTGGCGTATCAGTTGGCTTTGCCACCTGGTTTGTCAGGTGTTCATCCTGTATTCCATATTTCAATGCTTAAGAAGTATCATCAAGGTGGTGATCATGTGATTCAATGGGATTCAGTGTTACTTGATCAGAATTTGACTTTTGAGGAAGAGCCGATCATCATTTTGGATAGGCAAATTCGAAAGCTAAGGTCCAAGAAAATTGCTTCAGTAAAGGTTCAGTGGAAGCATCGTCCAGTGGAGGAGGCTACATGGGAGACAGAGTCAGACATGAGGAGTAAATATCCTCATCTTTTTGAGCGTTCAGGTTAGCTCTTTTCTTTTCCCGTTCGAGGACGAACTTTTGTTTAAGTGGTAGGTGATGTAACGACCCGCTAGGTCGTTTTGAGAACTAGGACTAGTTTGACTCCTTTTGGAAATTTAAATGGGTACTTTAAAATTTTTCGAAGACTAAGAGTATTTAGTTGATTAAATTTTATTGAATAATTAATCTAGTCATATCCATAATTCATTTAATATCTTATACTTGACCCATTAATTATTTTTTTTTTAGTGGGCTTACCACTAGAAATGTTTGTTGTCTTTTCTTAGTTAGTGGAAATTTTTTTATTGTTTATCTATTAGAATGGTAGTGGCTATAATTAGTGGGTTATATCTGGCCAATGTATTTAAATAACTTAGAGGGATTATAGTTATTATATCATGATTAGAGAAAATCAGAAATAGGAATAAGTTGTCATCCTCAGTGTTGGAGAAGAACTCGTTGCGCAGGTAAAAGGATACCATCCTTGTCTAGTTATTTCTTTCAAATTTTTGTTGAATAGGATTACACTTGAATTAGATTGAATTGTATATTAATTGTTATTATATTGTTAATGTGGGGTTAAAGTATAGTTGTCAGTAGAGTGTAAATCTGGATCTGCAAATGTTTTCTTTCTTATTGAGAAAATATAGTAAGTTGCATGGACTATTGTAAATTTTGTTTTAAATAAGAACAAAAAATGGGTGATTGGATTGGTGGTTAAAGGTGTAAAATAATAATAATAATAATAATAATTTCCAATCTAATGAGTCCCTTACCAGTGAATTGGTTTTAATTGTTGGAAATTTTTGTTATTTAATTTTTTTTTTATTTAGATGTATACTGTAGGAAAATTAGGTTCTGAGAGTTGGGTTCATGTAATGGTTCAAATTGATTTATCTCTATTACTATATTTTTATCATAGTGTAAAAAAAAATAATAATAATTTAGTTATATATTAAGATAGATAATAATTATTAGGTGTATATCCTATAATTTAACATTGAAATTTTAGTATATTTGGAGAGAATTAAGGTTAAAGTATTGGCTGGGAATTTGACAATTTTGATAATTTTTGGCATATAGATTATATCAAGATTTGGGATTTGATTAGAGATATGAGTGAGTTTTAGTGTCTATGATGTACCTATAATAATTTGAATGTCTACAAACTTGCTTATTTATGAATATTGCATCATTGGTAGATCGTGAACATTATAAAACTTTGCAAAAAGGGAAAGAACTGTCTTGAAGATTCGTGACACGAATTCGGCACTTGAGGTATGTTAAGACTTTTTAGACTTGTTGAAGGACGTTTTCCTAATTAAAAATTAAAAATGAAAATAGACAAAGGTGTAAGGGGGAGGATGGTGGTCTCGTATCAATGGTGTGACGGGCATTGGTGCGAGTACCGGTGTTATAAAAAGGAAAATTTCTATTTTAGAATGTGGATTGAAATTTGAGAATGCCAAAGCATATGGGCATTAGCTGATATATTATTGACTTAAATTCCTAGTGTAATTGTGTTTTATTTATTTCACCCGTATAGTTGTGAAAATTGAGGTGGTTATGTATTATGTTCATATTGATTGATTGAGATGCATCATCATCCCTTCTATTGAAATAATATTGTGCACATGCATAGACATGAGACTGAGTATAAGTTGGGCACGTAGAGATCGTCCGTGCTGGGGATGGTGAGATGTTAATATTGTAATTTGGGCACGTGGAGACCGTCCGTGCGAAAATTGTTTGATATTATGATTGTGCGTTGAGATCGTCCGCACAGACACGTGGAGATCGTCCGTGTCGGTATATGGACCTCGCGAGTCCCCCATGGGTCATGAACTCTCGATGTATTTCCGAGGAGTATCATGTATATACGGTTGAGTGTGTACTGGGTATTTTGAGACAATTCATTACATGGTGTTATATTGCATTGCATTTCATCACATCATTTATTTTGATGATTATGTGTTTCGTTGGTGTTTGGAAAATACTTGATGCCTGATTTCCTTATTGATGGAACCTAAGTTGTAAGTGTAATATATGTATATATATACTTGTATAATTTAATAATTTATTTTCTTATATAACTCCCGTCACTACTTCTTCGTTGTCGGTCAATGAGACATACTGAGTACACGTGGTTTCGTACTCATACTACGCTTGTTGCACTCTTTGTGGTGCAGATTCGATTCCGAGTAGGAGCACATCTCGTGGAGCAAATTGAGTCCGGCTTGAAGTTCTTGGAGTTGTGGTGAGCTGCTTGGCTGTTCCGTGGCCCACACCTCCCTCTATCTTTACGTATTCTGTTATTCAGTATTCAGACAGGATATCCCTTAAGTTAGATTTGTCATTTTAGTTTCAGACTTGCATCGTATTCTAGAAGCTCTTGTATTTAAGACACCAATTCTTGGGGTGATATATTTTATCTTCCGCATTTCGTACTTATAAGGAATCCAATGTTGGAGATTCTTGCTAAGTGTTAATCTTTTTACTCATTTGTTGGTCTAGTTGGGTTAATATGTTGGGTTGGCTTACCTATTGGTTGGGAACATAGGTGCCATCACGACTTGAAAATTTGGGTCGTGACATATATATGTTATGTATTTTTTACTAGAAGCGTAAATCACTTGCTTCTCATGTGGTTATCAACCGTGGTGTTTAATTGCAATTTCTTTTATGCTTTTTTCGAATTCGTTTATTCAAAATATATCACATTAAAAATTAACTTAAATCGATCCGTGAATGTTCTTTTAATCTCATATGTTTTACTATATTTCTTTATACCTCTCGTGTCTAGAATCAAAAGTCAAATCTAAGTTGAGATATCAAATTAGAAAATTTAAATATAATTTAAATTGTGTATAATATTTCATTCTTTTCCAAACAATAATATTGCACAATACTACAAGTGATAGGAGCATTATCCAACTTCTTTGAACTTCTTGTATTAACACCTCCTCTCATTATTTTGGTTCAATAAATTCATGACAATTTATAATATACCCTAAAATTAATTGAATATCCTATTTAATTCCTCAAAATTTGGTCTGGCAAATTTTAATACTACAGAAATTATATGTAAAATTAGCCTCAATGGATAAATTAAGAATAAATTATTACTTAATATTTTAAACAATTAATTTCATTCTGGATATAACATTTCAACCCTTCACGTGTTTTATGTGGTTATCATATTACGACTTCATCCCGATTGAAAACTTTTGCTAAAACAAGCGAAATGTGAGAATTATCTGTTCAGATCTTATCTCATACGAGCTTTGCCATCAACCTTAACATTGACCATTATTTATGCATTTAGTTTCAATCTTGATCAGCTAGTCTTTGATTTTTTGGTTGTGACTAAAAATAATGTATTTATTGCATCTTTCTTTATATTTTAATCAAATCAGTACCCCTCGATCAGTCATTTATTTGATATTCATCATGTTAGAAAATAAGATAAGATAAAGAACAAAAAAGAAATATGAAACAATTTGAGCAAAACAATATTGAAGTTCGATGTTTTGTTAAATCAATCTTCAGATGAATTCCTAAAATTTTTGAGTTTTAATCGAGGAGTATGATGAAACAAATAAGGTCTCTATATTGATTAAATGACTAAAGTTTAATTAATTTAAAAAAAAATGGTTAAAATTTGATTATTAGAAGTTTAAAAAGTGACTATTTTGCATATTTCACCCCAATAAAATACATAAAAATTCGAAAGAGACCCTCAAATTTTTTGAACACACAAATGTCTTCTCTTTTCTTCTCCAGCATTCGTAGGCCTCTCTCTGTTGCTCTCAGAAGATTCACTCTCTGCAGATTTTCTTCCATTGTTACTTGTAAAGTTCCCATTTTTACTCTTTTTTTCCTTTGAAAGCTCTAATTTTTAAGTATTTATTCTTGTTGGTTTTGTTTTTTTGTGCAGATGCTACAGAGGAAGAAAAATCAAGATTCATTCACCCCTCTTCAGTTGTTCATCCAAATGCCATTTTGGGTGAGGTAAAGTTTCAATCTTTATTCTGTTTATGTTTTTTTGTTGATGAGAATCTGTAGTCTTTACCATTTATAGATGTTTGCTGAGGTATTAAGTTTAGTTTGGCTTCATTTGTCACATTCAATCACTTTCAAATTGGGGATAGGGGAAGGGTACATGGGGGGTTGTAACAAGTTGGGAATACCCTTACCAACAAGTTGAAAGTTAAGGTAGCCAACTAACTGAGCTACTAAGATTCTGTGGTATATTTCAATCTCGAACTAGTTGGGATTGGATATGCTGAGTATTGTATTTGTTTGACTCAATGCTGACTTTCATAATAACTGCTCTTTTGATGCTTCTAATGAAAAACCAAGACTCATTAACACCTCTTAAGCTGTTCACCGAAATGCTAATGGATGATGTAAAGATACAATCTTTATTCTGTTTATGCTTTTCTTTTGATGAGTTTCTCAAGTTTTTATCATTTATAGATGTTTGTTCAAGTAGGAAGTTTAATTTTGCTTCTTTAGTCATATAATCATGTATACTTCAATGCCGAACTAGTTGGGATCGTTTATATTGAGAATTATCTTAGGCTCTATGCCGACTAGCGGTGGGTCCTTATAAGGACTTGGGAAATCCTCCTTGTTAGCTAGCTTTTGGGGTTGAGTTAGATCCAAGATGCATTGCTTAACGGTGGGCTTAGTTTGCGCTATCTGAAATCCAAACTTTTTGGATATTTGGTTTGGATTTTTGGATTATAGATTGGACTTAGTATTTTATTTTTAAAATCCATTGATGCTGCTGATGAAAAACCACAATTCATTCACCCGTCTTAAGTTGTTCATCCAAGTGTCATTTTGGGTGATGTAAAGATTCAATCTTTCCTCTGTTTATGCCTTTTTTTCTTGAATTTATCAAGTCTTTACCAATTATAGATGTTTGTTCTAGTAGCAAGTTTGATTTTGCTTTATTATTCATATAGTATACTTCAATCCCAAACAAATTGGGATCGGTTATATTAAGAATGGTCTTAGTTTGACTCTATGCTGACTCTCATAACAACAACCCTTTACTTTATTTGGATTGGGACCTGCAATATTTTGCACATGGGTTTAGCTGTTTCTTTTCTTCATTAGTGTAGTTTGGTGTATTAGGGCAGTTTAGGATAGGAACCTCTGGTTATATCTTTTAGGGTAGTCCTGTCAAGCTATGTTGCTCAGACACTCCAAAAATGTTGGAGCATCCGTGTCAGATCCTTCAAATGCACTACTTTTGGAGGATCCGACATGCACTTTCTGACTAATTTGAGTCTGAGCAATATAGCTGTCATGTCAAGTAGGGAAAGTAAGAAAAATGCTTCAAACTTTTAATTGCATAGGAATAGGTCACGGTCAAGACTTTCATTAATGGGATTCAGAATATAAAGAAATAAATACATGAAGAAGCCAAATTCAGTTGACATCTATGATATATGGATAAAAATTAATTTTGACGTTGAACAATTACTTGTGACCACTCTCAGAAAAGTAACAAATCAGCTTTTTATATAGAATGTAGTTTTTCGACAACCCCCTTGTTCTCCCTAGCCCCACCACTAATTATCAACATTTAGTTTTTTGCTCTAGTGTTTTTAATCTTTTATAACTTCAAGCTTGGTTGGTGAAGATTTGAGTTTAGAAATGATTAACGCTGGATCCTTCCTCTAACAACCTTTACATTCTGCACTCTTAATTTAGAATAGGTGTTGCCCTTCTCTCTACACTTATATATATTGGAGGTATTTCTTGTCACTTCTCTTGGAATTAGCGGACTTAGCTAAGAATAGAATGACTTGGAGGTAAAAGATCATAGGTATAGCCTAGTGGTTAGTGAAAACTATTGGAGACCATAGTTCAAGTCTCAACAAAGACAAAAGAAAAACTCCTTATGTTCCTTTTTATGTGACATAGTTAGATTAGACATGGATTTTAAGAATGAAATGAAGAATTTTGAAGCATGTGGTCTGAAACATGTTATAGCATCTCTGTGGTTATAGAACTTTTGAAACTTGTTTGTGTGATTATAAATGCTTCTCGTTAAACCGTGAAGTTTCCAAATTTATTTGTGTGTCATTCTTTCTGGAATGGACTAAAAAGTAAGTGTGTCACATAAATTGCAATGGAGGGAGTAATAAGTGGTTTCTTTCCATCTGCTTGAGCCTTGGTGGGCAAGAGTTGGTGGTAGTAGGTACTCATTGAAATAATTGAGGTGCGAACAAAGTTGGCCGTACACTATTAGAATTTAAAATAAGAGATCCATTAAGATAATCCCGATTAGTTGGTATTAAGGTGTAGTTATTATTATACTTATATTCGGTTCTATGTTTGCAGTGAGTCCTTTTATTCTAGTTAAAGATGTATCTTGGTGTAGAGATACTATGGCATTTACGTAACTATAGTTTACGAGAACCTCTGATTTTCCGTACAACTGAAAATATTTTTTATTTGGGCTGAAATAAATATTGTGAAATGAATGCAGAGGATTCATATAGTCAATTCCGTTTGGGTGGGATTGAAATATGTTTGGTTGGTTGATTGATTGATCTATTTGGATGTCACGTTTTTCCCTTTGACTCATTTGCTGGTTTATTGGAGATGTTCTGGTTTATATGTTAAGGCCTTAGGTGAATTAGTATTTGCAGATAGTTAAAGCCTAAAGCTTTTTCTGCATGTAGGGTGTTTCAATTGGTCCCTTCTGTACCATTGGGCCTTTCGTGAAGTTAGGGAGGGCTTGTCAACTGTACCCAGGAAGCCACATCTTTGGAAATACTGAACTAGGGGACAATTGCATCCTGATGACGTGAGTTAAATTTTCTTATTGTACTTGAGTTTAACTTCCTTTCTGTTCTCTCCAGTACCGTTTAGGGTGCATATTTTAAGCAGTGGTGCTGTAATTGGAGATGATCTTCCTGGTCATACAGTCGTCGGGAGAAACAATGTTTTTGGGCATCATGCTGTAATTGGTATCAAGTGCCAGGACATGAAATATAAGGTCAGTATCCTGATGATTAAACTCATTACCGAAAAAAATTAAAAAGAAATTTAAAATCATCATGATAGTGTTGACAGATAAACTTATTCAATACTGTTTTATCACAACATATAGATTTTAATGTGTGCTGCCGTTGAATGGAGTTGTTTCCATCAAAGTACGATGATCAGTTTCTTCATCATGATCAACCTTTCCCCACTCTCAAATTTAAGTAGGTGGTGTTTATTTGAGAATGCAAATAATCATTATCTTGTTTGTAATTTGACAATTTCAGTTTGGGAATGAGTGTTATCTCGAGATTGGTGACAACAATGAAATCAGGGAACATGTATCCATCCATCGATCTTCAACTCCAAGTGATAAAACCGTATGAAACTAGCTCGTTAGTTTTTCTGTAGTGCAGAAAGTTATAAACTTTAGTACATAGTTATTTTTAACGAGCTTATTTACATAAACAGGTTATTGGTGATAATAATCTTATTATGGGCTCTTGCCATATAGCTCATGACTGCAAAGTGGGCAACAATAATATTTTGGCGAACAGTACACTTCTTGCAGGTCATGTTGTGGTGGAGGTGATTGACTATTCCTCTTTAGTCATTTTCGAGAAGCATGACCTATTCTGGAAAAAAACAAATCGAACTGATAGATGATGGTTTAAATTCTTCTCGTACAGGACTATGCTCACACTGCTGGAGGTGTTGTAGTTCATCAATTTTGCCGTATTGGTTCGTATTCTTTCATTGGTGGTGGTTCAGTGGTGAGATTCTTTCATAATTCAAATTAGTTGCTGTCTTGTAGTTTCTCGAAAGACTCATTCTTCCTTTCATGATAAGCTAAGATATCAACAGTTTCATAGTTTGGTGTTTTCCTGATGTAAACATAATTTAAGTTAGCAAAGCATCCGTAACTGCTAGACGCTTAAAGTTCTTTTAATTTGCATCTCATGAAAGCTTAGCTTGAACTGCTTACGATAAGTTGAATATCATCAAATTATTTCATCTGCATTTCTAAGATTAGAAGTACATATATTCTTGTACCGCCACGTGCTAACTGTGATATTTGAGATCATATATGTGTTTCCTTTTTGGGATCTCAAACTTTTTATTCTCCAGATTTCTCAAGATGTTCCAAAGTACATAATTGTCTCAGGGGAAAGAGCTGAGCTTCGTGGGTTGAATCTTGAAGGCTTAAGACGTCGTGGATTCTCTGCCATAGAGGTTTGTTTCATTTTAAGAACCATTACCCTATGTTTCTAGCAAATAGATGTACGGAATTCAATTTTGATAAGCTAATTGGTCTGTGTCTCAGTGGCTAAAAGCCTATATCGTGTTTCTTTCATGTGGTATTCCACTGTTGTAACATTTGCTAGGACTTGTTTTTCTACTTTTTACTTGGTAGTGTTTTAATCAATAAGAAAAAAATAATGTTCTGTACTGTTCGTTCTGGAGAAAAGACATGCTGCTGCATATACTGGACATACACTAAGTAATAATATTCCAATGAGAAAAAATTCTATGTAGACTATGAAGAAAACCATATGAGAGATTTCATAATGTGGTAAACTGAAACATGTGGTGTGGATTAGGTGTTAGACACAAGTTCAAACAATGTCGCGGATGAAACATGGTATTTATGTTAGGAGGAAGGTAGGGAGCGGGCGTGGCCATACTTCCCAGAGTTCTGATCCTGTGCGCCAACTGGAGTTGAGCAAGAAGCCTACAGGGGGTTGCTCTGATATCAAAAAGGAAATTGTAGATACCTGCAAGGGTGACCGAGTTGGTTAAGCAGGGATCTCCCAAATGGGGGTCTCAGCTTCAAAACCTTGCATGCTTTCTCAGTCGAGCTAATCGTACGAGTTTTGCCTAGTGCGATTTACCTCTCCTGTGTGGTTTGTGCACTATTACACCCGAGCGGGGTTTACCCTGTGCACACCTGAAGGATAAAGTCTGCGGGCTCCCTTGTCATTAAAAAAATTGTAGAACTATTTTCCTTTTTTTATTACAAGCTATTAAAAGATTGATTTGCTATCAGTTTCACTATATTAAATTGCTATAATTTTGCCCATAACTTTTATATATCTGATTTTAGTTTTAATATTTTCTTGCAAGTATCCAGATTAAGAGCCTGAGAGCAGCTTATAAAAAGATATTTATGCCCACTGATACGAGCTCCCGGAATATTGAAGATCGACTATCCCAAGTGGTATTGAGTTGCTTTGAACTTTTCGATTAGTAATAGCTCTCTTCTAGTATGATGTAAAAGGATACCGTATTTTCAGGAGCATCATGAAGACCTGAGTCTATTTCCAGCTGTCAATTCCCTGGTTCAGTCAATACGTGATTCTTTTGCTGAAAAACGCCGTGGAATTTGCAAATTTAGAAGCTGGAGTGGGCCTTAGCATCTGTTCTTCGTAAGTCTTCTCTTTGTTTTATTTTCCATATGCCGTCCTAAAAGTATACCTTGAGCAAGTCTTCTCTATTAGAATTAAGACCACTATTCGTATGTAGACAAATGGTAATTCATTTTACTGAATACATGGTTCATAGTACTCACCGAGGGTCTATCAGAAACAAGTCAAACAACCTCTCTACCCACAGTAGGGGAAAGGTCTGCGTATATCTTACCGTCCCTAGTCCTCACTTTTGTGGGATTACACACTTGGCAATGTTGTTGTATTATCTATACTCATTGGATACGTTGCGAAAAATTCATTACTGTTTTTGCAGTTAAGAGTTCTGAGTTTCACCTCTATCATGGTCTTCTGATCCCAATACCCTGACAAAGTGAAAAACAAACAACGATATCCTTCCCGTCTTATGGAAGTCTTAGTAGAGTGAATGTTGCTGCACTAGGATAGTTCATATTCATGCTTTAAGCTCGTTATGGACGAGTAACGAACTGAGAAGAAGTTCGAGGTTGAATGGACTAAAATGAAGTTCATCATCTCATAGTACTTCAACGCTGCATTTTTTCCTGAATCTCGTGGTTGATAGTAGTAGTTCGTTGACCTGTTCTTCCTCTCCGCGAACAACTGTTGTATCCCTTGCTCTATGTCGTGGTGATTTCGACAACAAAAACTTCTAATTGATTCGAGCAGCCATATCGCGTGTTCATCGCCTTGTGATTATATGTAGAGAGAGCAACATTTGCTACAAATACCTTTCTCAGTTACTCTGTACCTGGAATTCTTCACTAAAGGTTAAGAGTTTAGATTCTTGTGATGAGTACTCTCGTCCTTCTGTTTTAATTTGTTTGTCTAGTTTTGAGTTGATATACAGAGTAAGAAAGTAAAGTAGATTTTTGAATCTCGTGATCTTGAACTAATGGATACGTTGAATGTATCAGTATGTCTTTCAATATTGTGGTCGTGAACATTTTACATGGAATAAGACAAATAAATTAAAACGAAAAGAATACGATATTTCAGCAGGAAAGGTTTAGCAGAGAGATATTTTTGTTTATTTTGTTCTTCAAAAAATCAAGATTCATCAAGGGGGTTTGGGGGGGGGGGTGTTGTAGAAGTACAATAATGATAAATTTTGTTTTTTCATTAGTGTTTGGTTATTATTTTGGAATCTCGATTAATTTATATTTATATAGCGTAAAATTTAAAACTGCATGCTTTTTACCTATCCTTTTCTCCAATTTTTAGGATTCAGATTCGAGATTTCTGATTCGTAGATACTTTTTTTTTACATAGATAGAGACAAACCCCCTTTTTGAAAAAACTAAACATTAAGAAATATATTGTTTCTTTTTGTTGGATTTCTCATCCCATTTGCACCAAAGTACTACCAAAAAAAAATCCCACTCAAGTATAATCCAATCTAGAAAAATCATAGGCTATTTATTTATTATTTAAAAAAAAACAGAAATAGTAAGCAATTTTATAAATTTAAATTTGATATTATTAGAAATATATATTTTAATAAATTGAAAAATATCTTATATCATGGTTAGCATGTTAAGTTATTTTCTTCCTAAAAAAGAAATAAATTTGAATCGTGTAATAACTATAAAGAAATGAATTTTTTTTTTATTATACATCGAATTTTGAACTCGTAAAGACTTTAAAGATTTCTAAATCATTATTATAAAAAGAATATTATATAGACTGAATTTATTAATTGTCTCTTTATATACACATTCCAATTTCCAAGTCTTTGCTAGAAACTAATTTCATGATTTTTTTGTACATATATTGGACTTATTACCACCCACCCCAAAATATTAAAAAATAAAAAATAAGAAAATAAGTCTATTTATGCAAAATGTTCAAAAAGCCATTGATAGATCAACATCAAAAAATTTCCAAATATTTTCGACAAGATAACCTTATTGACCATTTTTCATCTCAATGATTATATAGTTTAATGCATACAACAATAATATACACTGTAATTAGTTGCAGAGCCAGAAATTTGTTAGTAAAGAGATTAATTCATTCTAAATCCATACTCAATATGACGAAGTTTTGAAGTAATATAAAGATAATTTTCTATATGTTGTAAGTTGGAGCCGACTAATATTTACACTGAGTCAGAAGCCTAAATGGTGAAAAATGTTAACAAAAATTTCAAAATGGTGAAATTTCTTTTTAACCAAACGGTAAAATCACTCATGAAGTAGCGATTTTGTCCGCTTGAAAAAGTAAAAATCGCTGCAATAGCAACGATTTATTAAATTTGATTATTATTTTTTTAAAAAAAATTTAAACAAAATTGCTCCCAAAGGAGCGATTTTCAAACTAAAATTTTCTTTTTTTAAATATGTCGCTGCTGAGACAGCGGTTTAAGTTTAATTTTTTTTAAAGTTTAAATAATTTTTTATAAAAAAATAAATCAAATAGCAGCGATTTTTAATTAATTCTTTTTCTTCTTTTTTTTAAATCAAATCGCTAAAAAAGATTTTGATTTAAAATCGCTGCCTTGGCAGCGATTTGATTTTAAAAAATAAATAAAAAATATAATTAAAAATCGCTGCAATTTGATTTTTTAAAAAAAATTGAACTTTTAGTTGCTATCTCAGCAGCGACATAACAAAAATATAATATATATATATATATATATAATATATATATATATATATATATATATATATATATATATATATATATATATATTTTGAAAATCGCTCATTCGGAAGCGATTTTGTTTAATTTTTTTTTTTTAAAAAAAAATCAAATTTAACAAATCGCTGTTATAGCAGCGATTTTACTTTTTTCAGCCGACAAAATCGCTACTTATGAGCGATTTTGCCCCTTTAGTTTTAAATTTTTTTTCATATATCGTTTTAAAATTTTTGTTAACATTTTTCACCATTTAGGCTCCGAACTCTATTTACACTAGCAAAGACATATCAACATTTCTTTGGATGTAACCTTTTTTCTTGAACTCTCTATGAATACAAAATGATTTGTGTACGATTATGAGTGAACATGAAATGCTTTATGCACGATTAACGATAATCGACCTTCGATCATTATTTGCCTACGATAATTCCCATCTTCTTTTAATTTTGTCGTTTGTAGAGACACAAAAAAAAGTTGTTGCTTTCTACTAAAAAAAAAATTTCAACTTGGATAATATATCCAACCAACCAAAAACATTAATGTCCATCCAATCATCTTTTCTTGGCTATTTTCATAAAACCCTACCTTGTACTATACAATACAACACATCATCATTATATAATTATTTTTAAAAAATAAAAAAAACTATATAGTTCTTGATATATACATAACCCTCTTCTCTTCCTCCCATTTCAACAACCAAAATAATTTTTTTTTTGTGAAATTAATTATTTTTTGTGTATGTGAAAATGGGGAGGAAGTGTTCACATTGTGGCTATATTGGTCATAATTCAAGAACTTGTAGCACTTTGAAAAGTGCTATTAGTGGTAGTAATTTTAATGGTGGATTAAGGCTTTTTGGAGTGCAACTTGATATTTCTAATTCTTGTTTTTCTAGTCATAATAATAATAATAATAATTTGAAGAAAAGTTTTAGTTTGGATTGTTTGTCTTTAACAAATAGCCACTTATTATTATCATCTTCTTCTTCTCCATCTCTTAATGAAAATAGTAGTACTAATTCTATTGATAATAATGGTTATCTCTCTGATGGTACTCTTGTAGGTTGTGTTGGTGAAAGGAAAAAAGGTATGTAATTTTATTCATATATACTTGTTGTATACACATATTACTAGTATGTTAATGTTAAATATTTGCAAATTTTGTTCATTATATGTTTAATTTATATATACTTATTGTATACACATATTACTAGTATGTTAATGTTAAATATTTGCAAATTTTGTTCACTATATTGGTCTAAATCCAAAATGTTTGCAAATTAAAAAAAAAAATGATTAAGTGATAGATTATGTAGCTAAACATAAAAATTCATTGCTAGTCTTATTTACCAACAAGTTATTTATGTTAGCTATAAACTATTTAGCGCGATAACAATATGGGTAATTAATTTCATTTATTTTGAGTGCGCGCATAATGAACATTTTCACATAAGACTAAAACGAGATATATATTAAACAGTGAAAATTCATATAATCGATATGACATTGAGTGGAATTGAGTTGTGTTAGGTGTAGTACATAAACATGTAGAATCTTTCTTATGATATATTGCCCTAATTGTAACTTATATATGAAAATATTCTATTAAGCAAACCATTAATCCTTATAGCAGGCCAGACTGTTTATATCACACTTTTGATGACGCGATTCTTTTTTTCAAATTCTGTGTGAACGTAAAATGCTTTTGTGTCTTTGATTATTGATATATATATATATGTTTATATTGGATGAATAGGAGTTCCATGGACAGAAGAGGAACATAGAAGATTCTTAAATGGACTTGAAAAGTTAGGTAAAGGAGATTGGAGAGGAATATCAAGAAATTTTGTGACAACAAGGACTCCAACACAAGTTGCAAGTCATGCTCAAAAATATTTTCTAAGACAATCAACTCTCAACAACAAAAAAAGACGTTCAAGTCTTTTCGATATGGTAAATATATTATTTTTCGAATTATCGATACACCTAAAATTAGATATGAACTTTGATGCTTATAGAATTATTTGTAGATAAATAGAATGAAGAAATGAATTTTTGATGTTTAGTTAATAGTAGTTAAACTCATGGTTTTTTAGTAGTGGATTTATTTGCTAAGTAGAAATTCTGAGATATATGTTTGTTCGGATTTTTCAAATATATTATCGTACACCAATGATGAAGCCTAACTTTGTCCTAGCTAAGGGGTGTTTTTAAATAGAAAATTACGTTACGTAAACAGGTAAAAAAAAATTTAATGCATATCTATTTTTGTATGTATGTTGAATTTTTTTTTTTAAAAATTTTTTGTGTGTTTTACTGTTTTATATTTTAAAACTTTTTTTAGTGAAAATTCAGGCTTCACAACATAGTATTACTAAAACAAGTGAATTTTCGTCGAAACGAACACATGTTCTTTGATCCTATGATATGAATGCATCTAGAGGGTCGAACAAGGGTATGATTTTTTAAAGAATCTGAGTAACATGACATTTAAGTTATACGCGATCAAAGTAGTTTACCTATTATAATAGGTTAATTACTATTAGTGCTCATAATAGGAATTATCTTATAATTGACCTGATCGTGTAATATATTATTATTTTTTGGACATATAACTAATTACTAACTCTTTTTTTTTTTGTTTAACATGATATAGGCAAGGAGCAACAACAACTATGTAGATTTTTGTCAAAATTACCAAGAAGATTGTCAAGAAATTACAAGACCATCTACACTAGACCTAAATTCATTTGGAGAAAAGTGTGAAGATTCTATTTGGAGTTATGGATCACAAAATTCTCAACAAAATAAAATTCCAAATAAATCCATTTCTTCAAATGGAACTCTTGATTTGGAATTAAGTCTTTCATCTCCAAGAAAAAATGTTGTGGATAAAAATAATTCATCCAACACTACTACTTTCATGAATATTGGACCAATTAAAGTTACCTAACTTGTAAAATAATCCTTGTTTTAACTTTAGTATTAGAGTTTTTAAGTGATTAATTAGCACCAATGTATGTATTGTTTTCTTTTTTCAAGGTAAAAAAAAATTACAATATTATAAAGTCCATTTTTAATATAGTATTCATTTCTTATTCTCCATCAACTTCATTTTTTTTCGAAAAGTTCCGACTCTTCAAAAATATATCAGATCTTTTATAAACACACTATTTTTCAAGGATTCAACTCAATATTTTGAAGAGTAGGAGTAATATCAATTAGAACAAAGCACTTCAAAATAAGTATAATTCGTTTTAATTAGAAAAAAATATATTATTCCAATGAATAAGTATCGCTTTATAAATTCAGATAAAAATTAGTAATCGTTTCCAACTAAATATTAAATGACTAATTATTTTTAAATATATATATATATATATATATATATGTTAAAACAGCTAGCATTTTATATTTTTCAAGTCTGCTATTATTTGATATCTCAAGTAAGATATACTTGGATTTTTTGGGGTTAACTTTTACCTTAAAAAAAAAAAAGGGTCCATCACTACTATTACACCAAAATTAATAGGACAAAAGAACTAGAGAAACACCAAAAAGAAAAAGAAAATACAATTCTCTTTTAATAAATCACGATATTCTGTTAATTTGTTTGCATCTCAATTAATTTTATAAAGTCTTTATTACCTTTCATGGTCGAACAATTCTATAAAAACAATAATAAAATATTCAATATAATTCAAGAGATCGAAAAATATAAAGTACAATCTAATTGTTTTAGATAGATCTTCTATTATGATCGAATAATTCTGTCCACAAAAATTTAAAAAGTTAGATAAAATGAAAAACTACATCATCCAAACGTGTTTAAATTGGAATCAATAAATAATTGTACCTTCATTTTTATTCATATTATATATATATACACTTAAAAATAGACACAAATAATTTGACATTACTTGACAATGGTCAATGGACCACTATAATAACTTTAGAAAATTTAGGATGATGAATCATATTTGTCGAAATTAAATGTTTTAACTAGTTAGTAAAAATAATCATATGAACCATATTCAAAGACTTGTCGGTTGTTCAACCTAGCTAACTCATAACTGAAAATCTGAGACGTATTCAAAATTTGAAAGTTTTGAATATTACAAAGAAGATGATTAATTAAATCAAATTTGAGCTTCAGCGCGGTTGTCTTCTTGAGTTGTATGACAAATAGATTGAATTATACAATATCGAATAAAGTTTATGTACGTAACCTTAGTCCTATTTAATAAGTTTTATTATATAAATTAATTTATTACAATCGCGACATTCATCGTCGTCTTCTTCACCTTCTTAGTTATGGTATCATCTTTATCGTGATATCGATATCTCCGACTTGAAAAGATGGAGTTCAGAGTTTTAAAGAAATCAACTGAAAATATATTTTTAAAAAATTAAAAAATCATTATATATATTAAGTGAACAAAAATACGAGTCTGAAGCCTAAAGGATAAAATAAATTGAAAAAAATTCTAAAAAGGTATATCAAAAAACTTTCTGACACCGGCCACATAATTCACGCTATTAGTAGCGATCTTACCGTTTTGATTAAAAAGTTCTTTGATATACCTTTTTAGAATTTCTGTCGATTTTCATCTGGTCAATATCGAAATGTTTTTTTGCTAACTATTGAGTGATGATTCAGATAGAAAATTTATATTCTCACTATGAAAAAGATTTTAGATGTATTTTTATTTTTTATTTTTTTTGCATTTTTTAAACTCTATTATAAAACATTATCAACAAGACCCTAACATTCTCAATACACAAATAACACACTTATCTTTATATTTTTGTCATTTTCTTAGTGGTGGGGTAAGGGTATCTTTTAGAATTTGCTATAAAATCTTGTGTCAACTTAAATACTTACCTAGCAATTGTCAGCTGGTCCTACATTTACTTTATATAGATAGTGACTTTTAGAAGAAGAAAAAATACAAAGAATTATTAAGATAAAAATTAATTTATATGATATTATTTGATCGATAGAAAAAACATTTTTCATAACTGAAATATTTGATAGTTTATGTAAACTTTAACTAATTCAAAGATACCTAGAAACTTTAAAATATCCTACACTTTTATTTATTTATTTAGGATTTGAATGTGAGAAACTCATAATTCAAGACTTTCGAAAATTAATCATTTAAAACAAATTTTAACTGTGACTATACATTATTTCATTAAAGTTAAATTATTTTTAAATAGAAAAGTATAACATTGTTTTCAAAATTATTATAAATTATATAAAGTGAGATGGAAGGAATATACATTACTAGCAATGAGTTGTCAAGAAATACACAGTACTCATTGTTCCTTCTTGTCACCCTTTATTGATGTACTCCAATTCAACAACTCCAATGTTTTTAGACGGTGAAATGTAAGCAGATTTTACCCGTATTTAAACTCTCGATTTGTACTCTGAATCAAGTTAAACAGATTGAAACGGAGGAAGTATCTAATTTCTTTCTTTTAGTTTGGTCAAATAGTGTTCAAATATCCAATAACTTATATGTATATATTAACTTCATTTTCAAACTTAGAATTTTCTTTTGTTGTATAATGTATAATTCCTTGTAATAGTAATAATATTTACATATGCTAAGACAAAGCAAATTATTATCCATTGGCTTTTCTTCTATCTTCATTGAGACAATTATAAGCATCCTTTTTGTCACTTGTGAGTTTGGACCATTGATAGAGCAGGACCATAGAGGAGACTAGAAACTTTCTATAGGGCCCACATACCCCCCACCCACCCCTACGCCCACCCCACATCATAACATTCAAGGCATAGGGTTAGGAATTGTTTTTTTTCAATGATCATGGTATTCGAGCAAATTTTTGTGCCTCTACTAAATCCACCGGATACATGTTACCTCACAGTAACAGCAGGGTGTCTTTTGGTCTTCGAGACCTGTGGTTTGTGTTAAGAAATAAACTCACACATTATCGAGGTTTCTTTGGATTCTTCTCTTTATTATTGTGGTTTTCTGAGTCCGTCCTATACCAATACTTAAATGCTACTTCCCATCAGCATAAGTATATCAGATAAAAAAAAGGAAGAAATCGTGTGTGTCATTATTTTTCCTTCATTGACATGTAAACTTAAAAGACCTCTGATTCTCTTTCAACTTCATCGAGTCACATGCATAAAAATATCTTTTGAACATCATTCTTTAGGCCTAGAGAGTCGGCTTTGTATAACATATGATGTTATTTCATTTTAACTTGTTACCTCCTACTAGTACAGTTATCAGATAACATTGTCTAAGCATAGGTACGATACATGAGAAGAATTCACTTTATGTTTTTTGCGCTACCGAAATAAACCCTAATTTTCACCCAACTCATTGATTGTTACATAAGTCCAAAAAAAATACACATACTATACACACAGCATGAGAACACTATTTGGGTCCCCTCTTTGTTAAAACCATACACTGTTTTGTTGGACCACTGCTTTTAGCTTAGACATGTCAATTCCACATTTGGAAACCATTGTTAGGAGTGTAAGTTTTATCAGCATGTTTTGTGTCCTGTCTTGTATACATGGATGACTAGTTTTGGATATTACTTTGGAAAAGATTACAAGTTGTATAGAATGAGAAGAAATGAACAAGCCAAACTAGACCACGTCTCAACATTTAATACCATGAATTTTCTCTCCGTTTCAATTTATATGACAGCTCAAAGCTCATGGTACCTATTGTTCGTTTTTAGCTCAATTGTGTACTGCATAAACTTATGCTATGATGATTATAAAACTCATAGCTTTCCTCCCTTTCTAATGTGGAATTCGTCTAAGATTTCTAGCTATGTATATTTTAAACTCATAAATGTGATTTCGAGCTATGTATATTTTATAAAAAATTTAAATTGCAAACTGTCATGTTTTGTATTTGACAGTGAACACTTTATAATGTTAGGCCTTTGTTTTCAAACTATTGTGTCTTAGTTTAACACTTGACCTTTATAAATTATAATAATATAATAACAAGACAAACAAAACTCAGCCCACTTAACATTGACTTCACCAGGCCCAATAAATTTGCTTAATGGGCCTAGTCTTTCACTCCAAATTTCAAAATGGCCCAACTCACCAAGCTTCTTAAGTTGAGCCTTCACCGACTGTCCCCGGAATCCATGGACTGAAGCCTTAAAGGACCAGGTCAAGTCTAATCCCACCCGACCCACTTGACACGTCTAGTTCAATGCACCCTCGAGTTGCTTCATTAAAGTTATTAGGAATTGTCCCACTCTGGTTAGGCATTTCAATAATATGCTAAACCCACGAAGGGGGTCTGGAAAGGGAAGGATGTACCCAGATCTTACCCTCTATCTTTGCGGGATGGCCAAAAACATTGGTATCCTCCATTTAGTGTGAACTTCATGTTTTTGGTTTTTTTATGCATCAACTTTATACATTCAAGGAAATCCAGCCATGAAAACAAAATTCTTTTGATACTTCCATACAAATACAAGCATAATACCAGAAATGAAAAACACCAATGGGAAGGACTAAAATAGGTATAGATAAAATTTGAAAACCTATATTGTAATCTTTACAGGAGAGGATAGTCAAATATAAATGCACAACAATTGTAGAAAAATAGTACCTTTCTTTTGTTTCGTATCAGTTCCGGAATTGGTAGATAATGGGTCTGCTCTTCTACTCCTCTCTACTTAATAGACTTGGTTCCCCGGCAAGAGTTGAACTCATGTGTACGTGTTGTAGAACCTTTGTCGTTGAACCAAAGCCTAAGGTGATGGTTTTCCTTCTCCTAGAGCTTATGTTGGATGCCTAATAACTATCTAACTGACTGCAGCTCAGAGATCGAACTTCCCCATAGGAGGAACGTCACCTCTCATTACTCTCCAAGGGCCGCCATAAAACATTGGTTTCATTAGAGGCACATCTTGCCCAGGGTGGTCTTCCCAGTATTTTTCCTGTCAATATGATTAAAAAAACTCTTATATTAAAAGACGAGAATTTGGAATTGGCAGTAAGGCTGGTAAAAAGAATATCATTCTTAATACACATGAGGAAGTCTTTACATTGAGCAAATATATAACGTAGAAATAGCTAGAAGTCAAGAATAAGATCAGAGAGAGGAGAAAGCAACCGAAGCAATGTGAGTAGCTAAAATAGATGTAGTTCTTCCAATTCATTGGACACATACGTCAAAAAATTAAGTAGCTAACTTGATTTTTACATTGAAAGCGGTAGAAGAATCCATAGAGTTAATTAATAATCTAGTTTATGATTAGAAACTGTTAATAATACATTTGGGAATTATTAAGTAATCAAAGACGAATTTCATTAGGATGATTCAGAAGATTCTGAAGGCTAGCAAATACTTAAATGAAGCTGTTTTTTTCAGAAAGGATCGTCTCCAATCTTATGAAGCTTAATCCGAGAAGGGGCACATAGATAATAGTGTTAGTTACTTTGAGGTTGCAACAGAGAAGGGAAAAGGTATTGTGTGTAATCAGCCAAGAAGGGGGTCAAGCAAGGAGGACAAAGGATCAGAACGACCTTCAATCAGATGTCTTTACATGCAGTGGAGTCACTTTAGCATCAAGTAAATGAAACAAATGTTGCTCCAAAATCCGGTCCATGGAAAAAAACTCCGAGTAGGACGAGTTCCAGAGTTAGGAGACGGTCCAAGGATGGAGAGAGAACAATGTGCTCACTCCTACAGCAGCATTCTATGGATAACAAACATGGGCTCACAGACAACTTTTTGAAAGGCTGGGAGTGACAAAAAGGCGGCAAAGGGCTCGGAGAGCTAAGCCTTACGTGTCTCCTCGTTTCTTAGCTGCTGAGAAATTTAATGGAGAATTTATTTCTAGAATAATACATTTGTAGTACAGGAATTTGATTGCTAGGCTTTTCTTCCCTTTTTTCTTGTACTGTGGGAGATGTTATGTACAGATATTTAGCCAAGAATTCATACGGAATACTTCAATTAGTCCAATGGAAGAGTTCATATTCAAGTTACCAATGGCAGAGACAGCCACTTTTTGGTTCATGGTTGGTAACTTAATTAACATTAGTTTGGAATGAACAACTTTTTCTTTGTGTAAAAAGAATAAAATTAAAAAATGAAGTTATTTTTCTGATGTCAAAGGTACAAGGTTTTCAACTGAGCACCTAACTATTAGGGAAGGTTTTGCAGAAAGTTGAACCGACAGAGTTAATATGCAACAACCTAGGATCGCCTAGATGGATTGATAAGCTGCTATAAATTTCCATTATATGATCAAGACAATGAAAGTCGCTCACATTTGTTTTTCTTGTATGATATCTGCCCACATCAGGCAAAAGCTTCTCAAATGGCAAGGTATCAACAGAAACACAAGACAGTGGGAAGATGAGCTACAATGGTACCAAACTATTCAAAGGAAAGAAGTTCAAGAGCTGAATTAGACAGACTGAATCTTGCAGCGGCAGTATATCATATTTGGAGGGTGGAGAACTTAAGAATGATGTGTGGAACTCTCATGCTTTGAAGTAACACTTCTCATGTAACTCTTTCTAAAGGTAATGTTACAGATAAACATTACCAAAGAGGTAGGGAACTAGTTATATTGTAACCTGAATGGCTCCTTCACCATGTATAAAAACGAGAGGAGGCAAGGTCCATTTCCAATATACCCTGCACTAGAACTATCTATATTTGGGCATTCATAATCTTGCCTACACCCGCCAAACCAAGAAACATCGGTGGTTTCGACTTTTAAAACTAACAACACAAAGCAGCTATCCCCATAAATAAGTCAAAAGAAATGGCAAGCAGTAAGTGCTTAAAAAAGGATGTAAAGCCACTATACCTTGTAGAGTTGTTCAGTGATGGCTGCTCCAATAACCCCGGTATAAAATGCACATACGTAGATAGTAACAAGAGGAGTAAACGATTTTGGTCTCCTAAATGGTTCTACCATATCCCAGAGGAGCGTCTTTTCCCATTTTGTGTATACATAATCTGCATATTTCCTCCATAAATACGTTGCCATGTCCACGAGATCCTTCAATTATCAATTGAACTGTGCACAGAAGAAATATTTGGTTAATGGAAGATGTAGCTATCAATATGTAGAAAACTGAAACAAGATTTATTAAGGGATAGGCCTACATTAATCCCAAAAGTAGGGTATGGGAAGAAAACGCAGGACAGCCATAATTTAACTTGAAAAAAAGCTTCAAGTTTCAAAAGATATCAGATACTAGGAGAGGCATGTCATGTATCCTAATGAAGCAACAATGATATGAGATCATTTTTAAAATAGAAAATACACTATTTAAATAAGAAAAAATCTAGGGCCAAAACTTTGAACAAATAAGTGAGCCCTAATTAACATTAAACACAGAAACTGAATGACTAATTAGTTATCACATGCAAAAACATCAAGATGAACTTCAGCCAAACTCATATCCACAACAGTCAAAACAATGACAAATTCACCTAAGACTTCCCCTTATGAAA
This sequence comes from Solanum peruvianum, assembly GCA_027705065.1. Taxonomy (NCBI): domain Eukaryota; kingdom Viridiplantae; phylum Streptophyta; class Magnoliopsida; order Solanales; family Solanaceae; genus Solanum; species Solanum peruvianum. Next base: position 2,243,943 of record JAKWJD010001766.1, read on the forward strand.
CTAAAATCAAGTATAGACTAATTGAGAATAAAGAGACAAGGAAGCAATGGAACTACACATAAAAGGAAAAGAAAATAACTTTTGGATCAGCAAATTCCATCTATTAGCATACACAAGAACTAAGGGAAAACAGAAAATGAACTTTTCAAATGGAAACTCAACTAAGAGAAATAAACCGAAACAGACTAACTAGAATATCCTTCTTTCTGTAACAATTTGAGCATAACATATTAGAAATTGAAGCAAAATAGGGGGGTTAGGAGTCTAGCGCAACAAATGACTACAAACAGGATGGGACAACACTTTGACAATAGACTCTATTTTGGTTAAAACCAGACTTGATCTCGTGTTCATCATCAAGTTCTCAACATTCCACGTATGTCAAACCATCAGAAAACCAAATCACTATCCCCAAAGACAAAAAAAAAAAAACTTAAAACATCCAGATCAGAGTTAAAAACCTACCCCCTGAACTCAAATAGTTCCCAGATACTTCAGATCAAATAATAAGCTGGCCAAACATGTCTATTGGACAGTCTAATTTAAAGCACTTAAAAGAGAGCTAAACTACCACTTTGGAGAATAAGTTGACATATACAGAATCATGAAAGGTAAAGCAGGTCATAACACTTCATTTCAATATTAAACATAGCTCGAGAACATGCCAATCAATTTTGCGACTCCTGCACTTATCTGAAGACGATACCAACAGCAAATAATGTAGTGCCTGATGCATGAAGATAGAGTAAGGTAGGTATAGGCAGATAATAGTTTGACAACATTCCAGTGAACAGATTCGGGATGAGGAGTAATGAAAACACGAAATATACCTTGATTCATACAATTTAGCTTACGACAAAGATTGAATAACACGACGTCGAACATTGATTGATTATTAATGCAGATTCATAACAAGCAGAAAATAAACTAAGACGAGTAATCATAATACAGCTCTGGAGGCAAAGAGAGTGAGAATAATACCAAATTCAGATTGTAAAATCAGTCCAGAATCCACCTTCAATATTCACACATACATATTCAACAAGCGAAAGATCAAAATCTCGATCACACGAGGAACCGTTACCCTTACTAAAACTATCGGTGAACTAAGCAAACATACAGAGCCAAAATAAGAAGAAATGACATTAAGTATATTCACCAACTAAATCACATTAAGTATTTAGGGAACTTAAAGACTTTTTAAGGCTAATTAGTTAAGTTTTAACTTAACTAAAACACAATATTCATCAACTAAATCACATTAACTTATTTGAAGAACTAAGTGTCAACATAGGCGGACACAAATCGATCTTGCAAGAAAATCGATTTAATCATCAATAGGAACAACTAGTGTTGGTACTTATGCTTAACAAATATATTATATCTAAATTTAAAGTCAAGTGTCAAAACTAGATGGACACAAATCGATCTTGCAAGAAAATCGATTTAGTTATCAATAGGATCAACTAGTGTTGATATTTATCCTTAACAAATATATTATTTCTAAATTTAAAGCCAAGTGTCAACACTAGATGAACAAAAATCAATCTTGCAAGAAAATTGAGTTTTTCATCAATAGGATCAACTAGTTCTGATACTTATGCTATAATAAATATATTATAGCTAAATTTAAAGTTAAGTGTCAACACTAGATGGACACAAACCGATCTTGCAAGAAAATCGATTTAGTCATCTCAATAGGATCAACTAGTGTTGATAATTATCCTTAACAAATATATTATTTCTAAATTTATAGCTAAGTGTCTACACAAGATAAACACAAATCATGTAGGTGGATACAAACACATTATATAAAATAATTGTACTTGAACTTTAGAGATTTAGAATCACCAAACCTTATCTCCAACTTTGATGAAAGAAGCAATATAACGTTGTATCAACTTTTTTATATGTTGAGCTTCCTAAGTTGCCTAGCACGAAAAGAGGTAAAAAAATTAACACTAGAAAAATAGAATTTGAACTTACTTACACGCACATGTTACATACAAGAAGATCAAGTAGGGCACTAAGTCGTACTCTTAAGTCATTTGTATTTGTATTTCAAAATAGTTCGATTTGATTCACTAACATCAATAGCTCAACTCAAGTATGGATTCCCACCAACCTACTAATTTATCCCAAACACGAGGACGTATGATTTTTTCTTTATGACAGAACCATTTATTAACAACAAAAAAATATTACAACTCTACCATAATAATAGTACTTCAAGCACTTCAATAAACAAAATTGGAAATATGTTTTCCACTAGAGATTCTAATAACACTTCAAGCACTTCAAATAAAAAAAAATTAAGGGATATGAGCATACAAAAACGCAAGCAGAAAGTAGCAACTCTCAAAGTCAGAAAACTAGCTCCTTTAGGTGATCTAAAGACTGATGAACATCAATACAAAAAATTATGAGGTAATAATAAAAAAGGGATAACAAACTGTTTGATAACTTATGAACATCATTAAGAAAATTATGAGGTAATAATAAAAAGGGAAAACAAACCTGGACAGATCCGTTTGGTACGAAATCACAGGCATTTGAGCCTCAGCTTGAGCAGTTGGTGTTGTTGATATCGCCCTCTAGCCGAGCTGCTGGCTTGCTGTCGTTGGTTCGAGCTGCTGGCCTCCTCGGGTTCTGCCGGATTTGTGGCTGCTGCTGCTTCTTCCGGATGCTCGCCGATGGCTGGTTGTTGATCCTCGCCGGAGTTCGCTGTGGAGAAGAGACGGGAGGGGGATAAAGAGAGGGGTCGAGGGAAGAGAAGAAGAGGAAGACGAGAGGGAGACAGAGGATTCGCCGGGGCTGCTGCTCGCCGGTGATCCGTTCGTCGGAGGAGAAGAGGAAGGCGGGGCGAGGGGAGAAGAAATGAGGGAAAGAGAGAGAGAGAGAGAGGCGGGTGAAGGGGGTGGGGGTGGGTATGAGAGAGATACATTTGAGTTAGGGTTTTGATATTTTTTTTTAAAGAGAAATATTTAATTTACCGATAGCGGAATGTCAATATTTTTTAGAATAATTAATTTATTGATCACGAAATGTCGATATTTATTAAAATAATTATCTATATTTAATAATATCAATATCGTGAATTTAATATTATTTAAACAAAATAATAATTTAAATAGGTCGGTGTATATATTATATATATATAATATATATATAAATTAATTGAAGTTTAATTTAATAAATTTAATTTGTCGATCAAGTTAATTTTATAAATTTAAATTATATTCCTCCTAATTATATAAATTCAAATGTAATATATAAATCTCGCCTTAAATTGATCATCGACATTTCTTTCATTGATGATGTATTTTATACATATATAATTACTCACTGTATTTCATATTCAGATGAAGTATCCTTTACAAGTAATTATAATTAGGAAGTGATCACTACACTTGACATACGCTCAAAATCGAAAGTATATAATAATACTATGTCTTATTTCATAATCGAAGTTTACGATTAGACGGCGGAGTAATAGATTTGTATATAACTAGAAATATAAGTATAATTATATTATATCCTAAGTTATAACAACGTAGTTTCATACTCTAAATATAAGTTATAGATATTTTTTTATTTATTCCATAGAGTCTAACTTGTTATTTATAAAAATATACAAAATTGTTACACTTTTTGAACAATTAATTATAAGTTTCAAATGAAATTTTAATATTATGCTAAATAGCAAAAATTATGATTAATAAAAATACTTTAAACAAACCAATCTCTGTAATCATATAAAACATATATATATATATATATATATATATATATATATATATATATATATATATAGAGAGAGAGAGAGAGAGAGAGAGAGAGAGAGAGAGAGGGGGGGGGGTTTAATTTTATAATTTTAATTTATCCATCAAGTTAATTTTATAAATCTAAATTCTACACCTCCTAATTATATAAATTTAATTTTATCGATCAACGAAAGTTTATCAATTCTAATATATAAATCTCTTTATATTGATCATCGATATTTATTTAATTGATAATGTACTTCATATATAATTAATAAACGTCTTTCATACTGAGATGAAGTATCTTTTACATGTCATCATAATTAGGAAGTGATCACTACACTTGACATACATTCAAGATCGAAAATATATAATAATACCATCTCGCATTTCATACTCGAATAGATTATATGTTAGTTCTTCACCTCTACATCATAACATGAGATATTAAGTTCACGATTAGACGACGGACTAATATATATTTGTACATTACTCTAGAAATATAAGTATAATTATACCTTAATTCATATCACGTATTTCATACTCTAAATATGGATTATATATTTTTTTAAATTTTTTCAGGAAGTCTAACTTTTTATTGATAAAGTATACAAAATTATTACACTTTTTGAACAATTAATTGTAAGTTTCAAATCAAAATTTTAGTATTATACTAAATAACAAAAATTATGATTATTAGAAATATTTTAAACAAACCAACCTCCGAATGTCGCTTTTATTAAAATGAAGTAGATAACAAAAAAAATACCGATCTCATGAAAATTTTAAGAAAAATAAAAGGAATCATATTAAATAAATAATATTGACATCGAGAGGTCGGTACATTATATTAGTTTATTTTTTAACTTATATAAAATCGTCATTCAGAGTACAATTTAAAGTTAATTGCACGATATAAATATTTAAATTAGAACTACTTAAATTGCATGATGTTTAATTTTACCGATTTTTAAAAGTCGATATTATAATATTTTTTGTTTTTTAATTTGCGCAAAAACGTCCTCATGAGGTCGGTATTTAACTGAAATAACATCACCAATCTCATGAGGTCGATATTTAGAAAAAGAAAAGATACCGACTTCATGAGGTCGTTATTTGAATGAAATAAAAATACTGACTTCATGATGTCGGTATTTGGATGAAATAAAAATACCGATCTCATGATGTCGATATTTGGATATGGATGAAATAAAAATATCGACCTCATTAGGTCGGTATTTAGATGAAAGATAAATATCGATCTCATGAAGTCGGTATTTAGATGAAGTAAAAATAATGACCACATGAGGCCGATATTCGGATGAAAAAAACATACCGACTTCATGAGGTCGGTATTTGGATGGAGAAAAAATACCAACTTCATGAGGTCGGTATTTGGATAAAATAAAAATACTGACTTCATGAAGTCAGTATTTGGATGAAATAAAAATATTGACCTCATGATGTCGGTATTTGAATATGGATGAAATAAAAATACCAACCTCATTAAGTCGTTATTTAGATGAAAGATATATACTGATCTCATGAAGTCAGTATTTAGATGAAGTAAAAATACCGACCTCATGATTGGATGAAGAAAAATACTGACTTCACGAGGTCGGTATTTAGATGAAATAAAAATACCTACTTCATGATGTCAGTATTTGGATGAAATAAAAATACCGACTTCATGATGTCAGTATTTGGATGAAATAAAAATACCGACCTCATGATGTCGGTAGTTATACCAACCTCATTAGGTCGGTATTTAGATGAAAGATAAATATCGATCTCATGAGGTCTGTATTTAGATGAAATACCGATCTCATGAGGTCGATATTTGGATGAAGAAAAAATACCTACTTCATAAGGTCGGTACTTAGATGAAATAAAAATACAGACTTCATGATGTCAGTGTTTGGATGAAATAAAAATACCGACCTCATAAGTCGGTATTTGGATATGGATGAAATAAAAATACCGACCTTATTAGGTCAATATTTAGATGAAAGATAAATACCGATCTTATGAGGTCGGTATTTAGATGAAGTAAAAATACCGACCTCATTAGGTCGATATTTGGATGAAGAAAAAATATCGACTTCATTAGGTCGGTATTTGGATGAAATAAAAATACCAACTTCATGATGTCAGTATTTGGATGAAATACCGACTTCATGATGTCAGTATTTGGATGTTGATGAAATAAAAATACCAAAAATAAAATATATTTATTCATTTATTTTATTTAATACCGACGTCAAGAAATCGATTTTTATTGTAATTAATTTTTTCCGCAAAAGTTATCGACCGTTTGAGATCGGAATTTTTTTCCCTCCTTATTTTGTCTAAAAATTAACTAGTTTTATATTTTTAACAATACTGACCTACAAAGGTCAAAAATTACAGACATCATTGAGATCAGTAATTTTTAGGTCGATACTCGTTGCTTTCTTAATAGTGAATATTAAAGTACAAATTATTAAAAATTTGTAGCTTGACTTATAAAAACTCTCACTCTCACTAGTATTAATTCTAGCTCAGTTTCACACAACTAATTTGGTGTTACTCCATCTAATTAATAATTTAAACTAATAATACAAAACTCAAGAAAAATTTATAATGACATTAACCATGAACAAGGTCACTAGATAATGCCATTAACAAAATTGCTGCTTCCTTCTCATCCTGAGGGAAAACGCGATGGATTGCCAAGTTATTGCTCAAATTCATAAAGAAATCTTCGAAACAGATCTTCTTCTTTTGTTGCACGTCGTTGTTATTATTATTATAAAATGATGACGATGATGATGAACCAACACGAGGAGCAGGTGTAGGTACAAGTCCAGGTTCAGGTGCAGGAGTAGTAGTACTACTTAAAAATTTGCACCTTTTCTTGAAGGGTACAACATGATTGGCATTCACTTTTGTTATTTTGTGCTTTTGTTGTTGTACCTTTATCTTCATCGTCGTTGTTGTTGTTGCTGTTGTTGTTGTTTCAGTACTAGTAAAATTTGTCCCATTATTTGGTGTTGTTGATGCTGTTGCTGCCGCTGCTGCTGCTCTCCTAGCTTTTCTTTGTCTAATTCCACATGCATTACAAAGCGACTGTACCCAAAAGAAAACATAAACGAGTCAGAAACAGATTTAGAATTTTAAATACTTGTAAAATTTTAGAAACACACTTTATCGAGTTTGGAATTAATTATTTATTATATGTATTAAGAAGTTATAGTCAATAAGTACTAAATGAGTTTAGTTTTTGTGTACTCATGACATGAGTTTTTACTTTTTTTACACTATGTGTTGAAAATGACCTATCCAACAGGTAATTGTCTATCGTAATTTATTTGGTAATCCAAAAAATGCATAGTAAATCACATTTCTTTAATTTATATTGTTAGACTCGTTAAAAAGTAATGTATTTTTTAGAAATTCGATATAAATATGACAATATTTTTGAAGAGGTCACAAATTCAAATTCCCAAAATCTTTAAATTAAGTATTTTTCTTAATCCTCTTGTTAGAACTCCTAGTTCCGCAATAACTGGTCAGTGTATATAAGTTACAACAACAATTATATACCCTTAATTAGTGTAATTCCGCGAGTGCGGATCTGGGGAGGGTGTTATGTATGTAATTTTGATCTTACTTTGTGTAGGTAAAAAGATTATTACAAATATACCCTCGACTCAAGTAAAACATATCAGGAAAAAAAAGAGTAGGATTACTTCATTTGACTCATATACTAAACAACAATAACATATTCAGTATAACCCTACAAGAGTGATTTGAGAAGGATATTAATGAAAGCTTATCTCTATGTTGTAAATATAGAGAGACTTTATCCGATTAACGCTCGACTCAAAGTAAAACATATTAGAAAAATATTATATAAATTACCTTAGGGCCTTTAGGACCACTTCTCCAAAGAGGGGTTTTAGTAGTGTTACAATCAGAGCAAACCCTAATTGGGATGATATTGTTGTTGGAAGAGCTGTTGCTGCTATAATCAGTTTCTATGATTTGTTGCTTTTGATCTTCTACTTTCAAATTCTTCACTTTTTGCCCCCCTTTTTTCCATAAGGTTAATTTGAGTCCCTTGTTTTTCTTCTCTACATGATCATGTGATCCACTTGATCTTGAAGCAAAATTATCAACCTATATATAAATGATCCACAAACACTTAATTTGCATATAAAATAACATGATCCAAGTATTGTACAAAAATAAATAAACTATATGACTTTCACAAGAAACAAAAAAAAATCGCGATAATTAGACACTCTTTCACTAGGACAATCAGTAAGATAACGTCTAGACCTCCTTCCTTATACTTTTACTTTCACAAATTTAACTTTACTAAAAGAAACGATCGAGAAAGTTTTTTTCTATCCAAACTAATCATAACTAGATAGAAATAGAAAGTGTCAACTATGCCTTCTTAGTGACAACACAACTAGATGTTAATATTCAATTAAAAAAAACTGCAATCTGCGATCTGAAATGAAAATTAATGAAAGCGAACCCTATAATACCTCATGATGGTGTTGTGGCTGATGAAATTGATAATCATATCCACTTTGATCTTGAATATTAGTAGTAGTAGTTGAAATATTGAAGAAATTTTGACAAGATGAATTTGTGGATGATGAAGCGAATTGATAGTTATTATTATTATAAGGAGTAACAAGAGACATATTATTATTATTATTATTATGACTTAGATAATCATGATGAACTTCATTAGTAAGTTCAAAAGGAAATGAAGAAGAAGAAGAAGAATTTGTGTAATTGGGAATCATGGCAATAAGAAGAGTAAAATTTTGTTTGATCAAAGAAAATATTGTTAACACTATTTTAAAGAGAAATTTAAAGGGGGACAATGTGAAGTAGGGTAAAAAAGATTCACGTGATTTGATGACAAACAAACAAACAAATAATTTAAAAGAGACAAAAAAAGAAAAAAAAAAATGAGTAGTATGCTACCACAAAGATTAAATGGATGTGTGAACCCTATCTTCAAAAGTTTTTTTATTTTTTTTAATTAATTATTAATAATAATTTGATAAAGTCAAAATTTATTGGAAAATATTTTATTTTTTAAAAAATGAATAAACAAGTACAATTTTTAGGTGTTTGGACTTTGGACAAAAGGATATGTCAACCACACATAGAATTTGTCATGTCTACTCCTCAATCATCAAGTGATCATCTAACACCTACTCCTAATTTTCTTTCTCTAAGTGAAGTCTATTTCACTTCTTAATTAGGGTTTTGTGCTTTTTTTTTTTTTTAAGTACAATGATATTCGAAATTCACTTGTTCGATCAAATTCATATTCATATTGATTATAACACAGTTCATTAAAAAGGTAAGAGGTTATGACGCCGTGACAATGAGTCCACGAGCTGAATTGTGATTAGAGAAAAACCGACAGACTTCTAGACTTGTAAGTTTGAAGAAGGAAATCTAGCATGAAAATAGGAAGAGAAACTAAGGTGAAGATCGATATAAGGCATAACACAAGTTCATAAATGGTACGTAGATTTTCGGGCTCGATCATTTGGTGTAGCCTAAGGAAAAAATATGTGGGGATTGTTGGATCAAAGCAACAATTCATGTCATGGACTTGAGTTGTGACAAACGTGTCATTCACGCAAAAATCTATCTGGTCTCTTGTTTTTGTCCATTGACCTTTAATCTTATTCATCTTACCATAATTTTTTCTCGATAGACGTTAATTATTATTGGATGAACATGTAAGATACAAATTTATGTGTGTGAACCAAGATTATATATAATAGATAAAACTTTTTAGGACTTATCTTATATATGTACACAAATTGATTTATTTTTTTTAACGTAATTTATTCATTTGTTTATTTCTTAAATACTTCATACTACAACAACAACATCATGTGCATGTCAAGTGGTCTAAAAAGATAGATTTGCATGGCAATAATTTCATATTTTGCCATATTAGTATTGCCAAAATTTGCATTGAATGCTGTGCAGGCTAAGGACAATATCAATTTAATTTCCTATGTATATTATTAATCTCAAAAATTATATGTATGGTTAAAAAGGTAAAAAGAAAAACTTATATCGTTAATAAAAAGGATTGATTACGGAAATCCCAACTTTTAATTTACTTATTATCATTATCCCTTATAAGTTTTACAAATTCTCAAAATTTCTCAGTTTCGCGCATCACATCAATGTATCTCGCGCATCAAATTAGTGTATATCGCGCATCAGATTAGTTTATCTCGCGCATCAAATTAGTGTATCTCGCGCATCAAATTAGTGTATCAGATATCAAATGTACCTCGCGCAACAAATTAGTGTATCATGTATAAAATGTAATGTATCTTACTTAATGATTAATGTATCTCACATTAGATTAATGTATCAACGCTCATATTATTGTATCCATTTTGGGGGATTTTTGTAATTATAATTTTTTAAGGGATAGATTGTAATTTTGCCTTAAAAGTATGTGATTTATGTAATTTGCCCTGAGTTTAGATCGTACAAATTTACATATTCAATTTATAATTTTAAAAGTTTCTGCAAGAGGAATGTTTTCGATAAAAACTATCACTTTTTAAGTGGAGGCTCGATATTTACTTTCACTTTATCGATCTTAAATTTTAAAAAAATAAAATTCAACGTTAAACACCGTCTTCACCCCCCCCCCCCCCCAAAATCAAGAAACAAAAGGCAAAACGGCTATTTTAAGCCACTGAAAAATAATGAAAGCTACGTTTTATTATTATTGTTATTTTTGCAAGTAGCTCACATGATAAAGATATGATATTTTCCTTTCAAAAAATACCTCGAAATCCACTCTCTAACTCTTCTCCGCATCCACCCCACCCCCCCCCCCCACCCCCGAAAAAAAAATAGAGATCGAGTTTAAGAATTATAAATAATATTGTGAAAAATATTTACGTAATTAGATCATTTATATGATTCGAAGTGTTGTGAGATTTAGTATAAGGATTATAATGATAATTATTTATATAATCAGATCATTTATGTGATATTGAAGCGTATGTGTGATTATCTCATCTAGAGAACACACATTTAGTTAGTTTATTAATTACTTCATATATATGTGTGTATTATGTCTTAATACTCACCATTGTTAATCTAATAATCTCATATTGATTAAGGGGATAATATGTGACTTATGATTTTATCCAGCGGTGAAATCAGAACTTTTATTAAGTTCATATGCAAAAATATAAGGGAGTAAACAGAAAAATTAAAAAGTGTTAGTATTTAGCACTATATAACTATATATACGTGTATAAAAGGAATTTTCGCTCAATTTCACGATATAATTCTCGATGAATGAATGTCGACTTAATACATGTTCTTAGTGATAAGGTCAAGAATTTCAAATAAAAAGTGTCAAAACATAAATAATAAAAATCGTCAATATATATATACATAAAATACTTATGTATAAGTAAATTTCTATGATAAATATTGCCCCGGTAACAAGAAATATGGCAATAGACAAACTACAATATATTAATTACACAATATTAATAGTGTGATTTTTATTTTATTTTTTACATTATAAGTTGTATAACTAAAATCCTAAATTTGAATTTACAAGTATACAACCCCAAAAGCAACTCTAAAAAATATGGTAAAATACATTAGGAAACCTTTTACTCAATTATTTAATTTAATGAATAATATGTCTTGAAATAATTTTATATAAACTATATAGTACTTGCAAATATTTTCATATATCATCATTGGGTTTTGGTGAATATATGTGGGATTTTTTCGTTTTTCTATTAGAAATTTTGAGTTAGAAAAACTATGAATTAAAAGAATCTCGTAGGAACTATTGCCTTCGTAAATGAGCCTTGTATTTTTTAAAACTTTAAAAAAATTCTATCGGAATCTCGAGAGTAGAGAAGGAAAAGTCATTCCGATTTCCACCCTTTAGCTATCCAGCGTTAATTACCGTGGGCATGATTATTGATACATTGGAGGTATGTCCAGGGGCGGACCCGGTAAGCCAGACGCGGGTGCTCGAGCACCCATTGATTTCCGAATTTTTATATATATATATATATATAGAAAATATGATACATATGTTATTATAATTTAAATGAACACCCATAGAACAGAAGCAGTTGTGGATGAGCTGGTTTAAACCTCTGCAATAAGAGGCTAGTTTAAACCTCTGCAATAAGAGGCGCGCAAAGCCACCAGCGAGGGTTTGAATCCCGCCAGTAGCATTTCTTTTTTAAAATTTTTTAAATGTTAAAGGAAGTGAGCATCCACAACCTTTAAATCCTGGATCTGCCACTTGATATGTCCTTCCCGATCCTCTCGTACTTGGAAAAGGCCCTCTAAATACTATAACATCCATGCTAGATATAAACCGAACTAACTTACGACGTTTATTCAAAATAAATATCAAGCACCGGGTGAAAATTAAAAAAAGAAAATATAGTATATTTTCATATGGATCTGAGCATTTTAGGCCCACTGGGCACCCTCTTGCATTGATCTGTTACTGTTACTGCCATAAGAGTAAGGATATTTGAGAACTTCTTTTTGTACTCTTACATCATTTAATTTCATTCTTGTTTTTTTCTTATGATAATTAAATATGTGTATTTTAATACCTTACTTTAAAATTATTAAAAGTACACCATTGATTCCTATGATATTTACTCTAAATTCCTTGGAACAAAACCCTAGAAAAATCTTTTTGGCTTTTGATCATATGGCCTGATATTTTATTAATGTAATTTACCTTTTTAAATTTTAATATATTTTAACTGAAAAATGAAAAAATTAATAATTTATTTTACGATAAAAAAATCTTATAATATTTTTAATTTTCTGACTAAATTTTCTGGTAATTTAGCACTTCTCTACTTCTCTATATGTATCCTATTGCAATAAGAGTGAGAGATAAAGTAACGTCGTTATCGAAGTTACGTTATATATATTAGTAGTATTACTATAAAAATATTAATAATAAATTCAATTTAATCGATGAGTTATTACTTTATTTTTCTGGGTATAGTAATTATACGCTAATAAAATTCCGTTTAAATTGATATTTAGTTTCAATATTTTCGATGTATAAGACTTAAACTCATAAAGTATTAAAGGATTTAAATATATATTCATTAATTAAAAGTGTAGAAAACATGTTACATATTGGTCCTTGTGTTCCTATTCAATATTGATAAGTCAATAGTTTTAAAATTTAAATTTTGGCTCCATCATGTTCTCTTGAATATATAAAAATTGTGGATAAAATTTATATCAATGTAGATAAATATATTACCTAAAAAAAAGTATTCACTTCAACAAATAATAAATAATTTAGTGGAGTTAATATAATTTTAATATTAGATTTGTCTGCAATAAATATGTATATCAACACTTTATATAAATGAATGACAGTAAAAACCTAACACAATTACCTAAAAAGAAAATATATTGTCACTAATTTTGAATATATTAACCTCATCCTTTTATCTTTTTTATATATTTACTGAATTTCAGCACTGATATTGTGAATATATCAAAATTAAATGATCTCAATATAAATAAAGACTGAAAAATATCCCCCACCACATATAAATAGATAATAATTAAACATATATATATATCTATAGGAACAGTAAAATGCATGAAAAATGCCACTTATATGATATAGGATATGACATTATATCAATTGCCTAAATGGAAAATTTGGATAATAACACTTAAATAAAACCAAATGAAAAAAGAAATACTTTGTCTTTACATTAGCAAGATAATATATATCCTATTGATGAGATAGTTTATAATCATATAAATAAATTTGTATCATAAAATTTTATAGTTTGATTTTATTCAAAAAGATAAATTTTAAATTTTATATAGATATATCCGATCCACAAAAATTATGATTACGATACACCTGATCTCACAATTTTGATTGAACTCGTTTATCCTTTTAACTACACATAAGGAAAATAAAATTAAATGTCTACCACAAGGTGAGAAAATCCTATAATATGAACTATCAGAAATAGAGTCAAAAGTATAAATTTTATAAACATCGGATTACAATTTTAATACTTATTGAGCCCTAAATCGATTAGTTATAAGTTTTAAGTCTGGTTCTGCCGAACTCATAACTACTACTCTTTCATTTTTTTTTCCAAACTCATTCTGAAAATGATTTTTCGAGTCCATGATCTTTTCAAAACAATCTCTCTACGAACACTCCATCCTCTCCAGACGTGATCGTTATATTTCGATCAATACAATTGTTGTTTATCCTTTACATTTCATATTAAATCAAAATGCATTACGTAAATTGTAACGGAGAAATCAATCAAGAGGTGAGGAATAAAAAGACTAAAAGATAAGGAAATTTTTATTTTATTTTATTTTATTATTATTATAAGAGAATAAAATGTAATTTTATACGATGAATAAAGATGCTACGTAAGAGGTTTATAAATCACAGGCTGTAGGGTGGAGGAGACAGAGATAGAGACATTATGGGTAAAGAAATGATCATATAATGTTTTGTCATAACATAATATATGTCCAAATTGAGGTTGTTTTCATATTGGTTGCTTCAAATCTTAGGGGCCATAGGCAATTTTTGCTACATGACATTTATGTCCAATGTCAAAAAATTAAAAGGTCCCCTTTTTTAGTTTTTTATTTTTCTTGTACCCCCACACAAATATTATATGGAGCATGATTACGATACGATCATAGCTGAGTCAGAAATCGTAATAACAATAGATTCTTGATTTGAAGTAATCTTGAATATTGACAACAGCGGAAGTGATGAATGCATTGTGGAAAAGCGGTGTCACAAGACATTGATTCGTAGGAATTTTTTTAGCTTTAATGAAATTTAGATAAAATTAAGAAGTTTCGAAAGTAAAAAGAAAATCTTCCTTGAATTAGCTCTTTTTCTAGGTACATTAATTATAAGATTACTTTGTTTTAAGGAGATTTCACAAATATATATATATACACATATTTTGTCAAATGTGAAGTCAAGATTTAAAGCTTATTGGTTTCAAGAGTTTGATCTTTTCAAGTTGAGGACTATATAGCAAGAGCGCCTTCCGTGGTGGATTAGATGAGGGAGACGGGGTTGAGATAGATTAGACATGTGTGAAGAGGAGATGTATGCATAGATATCTAAACGAGAAGGTGTTAGAGGTTGTCTATGGTGGATTTTAGGAGGGGTAGAGGTATATCAAAGAAGTACTAAGGAGACGTGATTAGACGTGACATGACAAATCTATATTTACTGAGAATATGATCTTGGATAACAGGATATGAAGATTGCGGCTTAGGATAGAAGATTAGTAAGTAATCATGTTTTCTTTTACTAGTACTCTCAAACTACGTTATTTTGTTTCCTCTACTTCGGTTATCTTCTTATTTATCGTTGTTATTATTTCTATATGAACAATTTCCTCATTATTATATTTCCTTTTCTTACTAATTTTCTATGCTTAATTATCTGAACCGATGATTCATCATAAATAACATCTCTAGCTCTAGAAAATAAGGATAAAATTGTATGCATATTACTCTCTCGAAATTTTATTAATGAGATTACATTAGCATGTTACTATTGTTAGGCTTCAAATTACTATTTTGTACACATTGAGTAAATTTCTTCATTTCAATACAAATGTTGAAATATAAAAAATATTAGCTTCTCTAAAATTCGTAAGTCATACTCTAGCTTCGCGTTTGCTTCTTTCACAATATAAACTTTTTGACGAAGTAAACTTTTCAGACCATTTTTTAATAGATACTAAGTTTTGAATTCATAATTTAAAAGGTATTGTAATTTTGTTATATTTTTAAAATATTAAATCGATCAAATTTAAATTCTGAATACGTCACTCTTTTGGTTGTCAGCCTTTCTAATCTATAAAGTTATATGGTGGCAGTGGCAGGGTATTCAGTTCATGGGCTCAAAGAGGATAATTGTAGCAGAAAATATTGGAATTAGTATGGGGCACTTTTTTTTTCTTATAAATAAATAATAAATATTACTTGTTTAATTGATGTATCATTTTAGATTTTAAATTATAAATTTGGAAATAAAAATAGTTAATATTAAAGATAAAATAGGAAAAATATAATTATTTATCTTAATATATTAAAAATAAAAATTTATTTTTAAAATGCTGAACGAATTAAAATAAAAAGCGGAATCGTCGCCCTAGAATCATCTAATTATTAGAAGTTAGAGAGTCATTGGATCTTGTGTGTATTATCCGTTTTGTTCCTTCCATTTTAGGTTTTCTTATTTTTTCGATCTTTGCTCGAAACCACCATTTAAGTTTTAACCTTGTTAAAAGTGTTAAAATAAATTTGTGATCAATATTGAATAACGAAATTCTGATAATTTCTTAGAATTATAAATACATCGATAAAATCTATCAAAGAAAATTATTGTGATTTCAAGGTAGTCAATTTTTTTACAAATTTTAATATATTTTAAATTGATAACCTAAATGCAGGAATTATTAGACTTAAAAGTTGTGTCTGAAGGAAACGAAGACAAAAGTTTAGACCATTTATTTCCAAAGTTGTTTTAAATAAATCACTTGAAAAAAGAAAAAATAATAATAATAAAAAAAAATCACTCGAAAAAGACTCAAAGTCAATTCATGTTGGGCTGTAGGTAGATGGTCAAAGCCCAATTTTTCATTGGGCTAAGAAAAAGAACTAAAGATTAATTGCGCAAATTTCACCTTTTAGTTTAATTATTACCATTAATCCCATATAAGTTTTACAAATTTCTTAAGTCCCCTCATTTTTGCGCATCACATTAATGTATCTCACGCATCAGATTAGTGTATCATGTATAAAATGTACCTCGCACATTAGATTAGTGTATCTCGCGCATCAGATTAGTGTATCATGTATAAAATGTACCTCGCACATTAGATTAGTGTATCTCGCGCATCAGATTAGTGTATCATGTACAAAATGTACCTCGCACATTAGATTAGTGTATCTCGCGCATCAGATTAGTGTATCATGTATAAAATGTACCTCGCATATTAGATTAGTGTATCTCACGCATCAGATTAGTGTATCGTGTATAAAATGTACCTCGCACATTAGATTAGTGTATCTCGCGCATCAGATTAGTGTATCTTGTATAAAATGTACCTCGCACATTAGATTAGTGTATCTCGCGCATCAGATTAGTGTATCATGTATAAAATGTACCTCGCACATTAGATTAGTGTATCTCACGCATCAGATTAGTGTATCATGTATAAAATGTACCTCGCACATTAGATTAGTGTATCTCGCGCATCAGATTAGTGTATCATGTATAAAATGTACCTCGCACATTAGATTAGTGTATCTCGCGCATCAGATTAGTGTATCATGTATAAAATGTACCTCGCACATTAGATTAGTGTATCTCGCGCATCAGATTAGTGTATCATGTATAAAATGTACCTCGCACATTAGATTAGTGTATCTCGCGCATCAGATTAGTGTATCATGTATAAAATGTACCTCGCACATTAGATTAGTGTATCTCACGCATCAGATTAGTGTATTTTGTCCATCAAATTAATGTATCTCAAGCATCATATTAGTTTATCATATATAAAATGTACCTCGCGCATCAGATTAGTGTATCTTGTCCATTAGATTAGTGTATCTCGCGCATCAGATTAGTGTATTTTGTCCATCAAATTAATGTATCTCGCGCATCAGATTAGTTTATCATATATAAAATGTACTTCGCGTATCAGATTAGTTTATCATATATAAAGTGTACCTCGCGCATCAGATTAGTGTATCTTGTCCATTAGATTAGTGTATCTCGCGCATTTAAATAATGTAGCGCTTATATTATTATATCCGTTTTGAGAGATTTTAGTACTTATAAACTTTTAACGGATAATTGTAATTTTGCTTTAAAAGTATATGAATTATTTAATTTGCCCAAAAAGAAAAAGGCTTTTGTTATGCAAGACAAATGGATTAGTTCATTGAAGCCCAATGTCCTTTTATAAGGGCTTTTATTGGGCCTACCAAAATATGGGCTTATGTAGAAGGTTGGTTCAAAGCCCAAACATTTTAGAATTCCAAATGCACATATCGTTGTCATAGAATGGAAACGATGATGTGGAGCGGTTACCGGAGACTCGGGGGTACAAAAGGTATATATGCTCTAGTTTTTAGACGAGAGGAACACCAATATCTCAAAAGTACGACGAAACGTATTTACATACCATTTACGATAGTTTAAACATATATTTGTCCTTTTCCCCTTGAAATAATTCTGAGTTAGAATTTAAATTCTGAATCGATCATCACGCTCTAATCACAAACGATTGCAACAAAAGTTGAAATGGATAATAAAAATTAATTGAAGAATAAAAGATAAGCAAAAATAAAGTTTTTGGATAGGCTTCTCATGAAAATGACCATGCAAAAGTTGTTTCTTGAAACAAATTACTCATTACGTAACCACAAAATGTCTTTTCCTCTTTACAAAACCAATCTATCTAAACTTATAACTCGTTCCGTCTTAATTTATAAAACACTGTTTAAATTTCGTAAATTAAATTTTTTATCAATTTTTTAAATATATATATATGTTAAATATCTTAAATAATTAATTCTTATAATTAACGATATTTTAATGTAAATTTTAAATTTTATTTCGAAAGCCTAAAAAAATCTCTATTTAATATATTTGAATTTTGAAAAGCTCAAAATTAGAGTAATAAATTTTGAGGTGGCTATAGTTTTTGTCTTTGTTACGCAAAGATTTTTAATCATTGCCACAAATTATACAAAGTATTTATAAAAAAAAATTAGTGATTCATATTTTGCTACGTATTGCATTAAATATATATATATATATATATAGAATTGCTTTTGGAATTTCTTATCCTAAAATTGTGACTCAAATTTAAATATATGCTGACTATGCACAATTTTTGTTGAAATTTGTTGATCTTTTGGGTACGTAAAATGTGAAAGATTTTAATATCATATGATAGGTCAAATCATTAAGAATGAAGCGTATAAGATTTTATAAGTGTGGTAATGATTTATGATTATCAATCTTTCTAATAATTGAATTTTTATATATATATATATATATATATATATATATATATATATATATATATATATAATTAGAGCCGTCAATATGAGCTAGGCCAGCCTGGTCTAGCTCGAAATTTTATAGGATTGGGCTACAATATTTGGAACCCATTTGAGAAAAGGGCTTTTTAGCCCGGCCTGAATAGGCTTGTTCATTTGTGGGGCATGAGAAATATCGGTAGGATCAGCCCGTGGGCCAATAAAAATTGATTGAAAATATAATATAATATTAAAATTCAAAATTAAAGAGAGTACAAACTCAAAATTAGGTTAATGTTTCTATTTAGATATTTATACTTTTGCTTGAAAAAAAACTTAATAAATATTACAAAGATAATTTTATTTGTGGATTTAATTAACAATTAGTAACATTAACATCATGTAATATTGTTTTGTCGATATTTATAATAATAAATTTAAGTTATAATTTATAATTTAATTTAATAATTCTAAATATAGTATAATTTTTAAATAAAGTGGGCTGACCCGACAAACCCGTAGCCCACGTACTTGTGGGTTGGGCCGACCGTTTTTTGGGCCACATAAAAAATGGGCTAGTCCGACCTGACTGTAAAATATCAAAGCCTGTATGAGTTAGTCCGGATGGGATGGGCTACCCCATATTGACAACTCTATTTATAATGTAAAATTAACATTTGTTTGATAAAATTATTAAAATAGATTAACCAAATACAACAATTCTCCAAAAATAATTTTCAAAATAAGCAAAATTCTTGAATTTAACTTATGATCAATTTTAGAAATCTTTCTATATTCAACAAGTATATAACAATATATTTTGTCTTTATTATTCAATA
This sequence comes from Solanum peruvianum, assembly GCA_027705065.1. NCBI lineage: Eukaryota > Viridiplantae > Streptophyta > Magnoliopsida > Solanales > Solanaceae > Solanum > Solanum peruvianum. Next base: position 2,263,702 of record JAKWJD010001766.1, read on the forward strand.
AATAACTATAAACAATTGTTATTTGGCTAGTACCTTTTTTCAATCAATATGAAAAGGAATTTATTTTTTTCTTCGTCATAAAATTATATTATATATTTAGATAATATTTCTTTGTATATACAGAGAGATAAATTAGTGAATCTGGTTTCTGGTTTATAATCACACCTTATATAGTAGTTATTATATATTTATATAACAATAATTTACTATCGTAGTAGAAAATATTCCGACAAATAAAAATAGAAATAAAATTTGTAATTTTGCATATAAAGAGGATTAGATATATACATTCCACCCCTTTTAACCCACTATTTAAATTTTGTCCTATTTTTAAATATTTTGCAAATATAGAATTTTTGAAACTAGCTTTCTAAACAACATTAAACCTAGATCAAATTATTGCTCATGAGACCAATTTTACGGATAAAATATTAAACTGTCATCTTACGTTTTATAATTATAAAATTTTAGATCTTTATACATTTTCTTATAAAATCTTCGATTTACTCAAAATGAGTTTCTAAGTTGTGGTCCAAATCTTTTTACAAAATTACATGACATAATAATAATAATAATAATAATAATAATAATAATAATATTATAATAGTTAGTATCGAAATACGTTTTTACGAGAAAATTACTTATCCACTTCTCCTTTCCGAAATTAATCTCAAATCCTAATGATTTATTGCTTAAGAAAAAATTAATAACATATGGTTGGCAAAAATGAAGAAATTTTTGTGTGAAAATTTCAAAAGAAAGAGAAAAAAAAAATCAAAGAGTTGGTAGTAGTTGAACAAATACTTATCAAGATGCCCAATAATTACCTTTTAATATTTTTTTTTAAAAATTATGTATTATAATTAAAATAAATGTCTATCAATATAGAGGTTTAGCTACACCTTTTATAGATGACTTTTTGATATATTTCTTTTTTCTAATTTTAATTAATAGGGAAAATAGTAATTTGGTTCCTCAAATTTAGATAAATTTCTATTTTTCTTTTTTATGATAAATTGATTAGTCATAGAACAAGCTAACAAATAACATGAATAATTAAACAACGAAAACAATTAATAATTATCGTCAAAAGTGTATACTTCATTTAAAGCTTTAATATGTTTAATCAGATATCATAAAAATAACGTTATGATTTATCAATAACTAAGGATCAAAAATATCGTATGGTCCTTTTTAAGTAATTTGATTTCTAAGCAATTATTATTTTTTTGTTAGAACTTAGATTAGTTAGACCTAAAACTACATTAATTAAAATTTGAAAAATACGTCATTTTCAAATTATTATTATTGTGATTTATGTGTCTAATAATAACTTAAACATCACAACCAATTCTTGATGCAAATTATATTATCCAACTGCATTATTATTATTATTATTATTATTATTATTATTATTATTATTATTATTATTTGACTTGATAGGTGACCACTTGATTAACTACTTGAAAGAGACTAATATAATAATTTATTAACCAAATATTAATAATTAACGATGAATAATTTCTATCTTCAAAAAATTAAAATTTATCGCTAATTTTATTTAAATCGTAAGATAGAAGTCATTGATTTTTTTTTTTAATGAAATTTGTTGTGTGGCATTTAAGATAAGGATTGCAGGTGTGGAAATTGGAATGGACTGATTGAAAATTAATCCTAACAAATTTCAAAAATAAAATAAAATAAAAATTTTAATTGAAAAAATATTTAAAATTTTGCTATGTGACATTTAAGATAAGGTATGGAATTTTTAATTGAAAAATAATTAAAACAATAAAAAATTAGTTACGAAATTTATTGATAATTTGTTGTTAGATAGTTTATAGCTAACATAATTTTTTGATTATATATTTCTATAATCCAATATTATTAAATAGAATTATGCGATAAATATTAATTGTTTGTTGTTTATCACTAATTTATCGTTAAATAAAACTAGTGATAAACTTTTGTTCAAACTATGGTATTATTATTTGAACAATTACTATCCTTTATTTAATTTGCGATGATAAACATTTACAAAATTTGTTTATATACAAAAAAATAAATTAAAAATTAATAGGAATCATACAATTATAATTATGAAAGTTACTAATAATATTTTTAAAGCTTACGTGAAGATGGCATTTACGTTCCTTCAATTTTCTATATATCTATATTCAAAAGTCAATTTCCTCGTCATCGCAAAGGAGGCTAGTCTAGAATATTTTCACTTTTATTATCGTGATTCATGTTTTTTCGAAAAATTCCTTCTAAAACTATATTTAATGTTTATTAATTTTATGATCAACGTCTCGACAAAATAGCTGAGCTAAATATCAATTCGAGCTCCCATAAAGAAGGCCTTCTCGATCACTAGTTTTGAAAAATCTTGTAAGCATTAGCATAAGAATTCAACAAAGCGAGAAAATTTCTTCAAAGACCCTTGAATTCTAATGATAGTTGAAACCTCTATCTTGAAGAGTCGTGTCCTCGTTTGAACATACCAGGTTGTTTGACAAATCCAAAGGCAAAGCTAAAAGAGGAACGTTCAATCATAAAAACATAATTTTGGGATTCTAAAAAGGAATCGTAACTAATTCAAATAAAATAAAATCGGAAAAAAGATATAAACACTCGCGGATCGTTTTCTTTTAAAAGAAAAATGGGCCTTAATAATGGGCCCCAATCCAACTAATATGGATAAATTGAAACCAATTTGATTGTCCATGTTTACAAATGTGGCATTCTAATCCATTACTTGAAAATTTGGCCATGCAACTTGCCAAACATACCCCACATTGCTTTAATAATGAAAGGATGATAATAATTAAAAATATTTATCATAGGAAAAGAAATATCTTTTTAAGGTTACGTTGTATTAAAGCAAATTATGTGGCATATAATAAATATACCACCAATAAACCTTTTATAACAATAATGTTTGTTATAATTAGACCATAACATCATACACAATGTAACAATATAAACGAGACATGTAGAAATTAGTGGTGTCTATAGAGACCTTACTCCTATCGTATGAAGAAAAAAAATATATTTTTAATAAATTTTTGATTCAGTTAAATTTATTATAGAGAAGGATTGTCATAGCGAAATCTGACGGTAATAATTTTGATTTGTTTGATTTTTCCAATGCAGATTAATCAGCAAGATTTGGTATTATTGGGAGTCACTTTCATATGAAGATTTAATTAATAATATTAATAATGTTTTGTATAATGCCACTTTATAAAGTCACACGAATTTGCTTTTAACTTTTGCTTTTTATCAATGATAAAACCAAAAAAAGATTGCTTATTGAGTTCATCTTTTGAGTTTAGAGAATTTACAATTCTTAATTATTCCCCAAAGGGGGGGGGGGTATTAATTTATTTTTAAAAAATAAATTTACTTTCTGATGATGGATCATGTTGAGTCCCACCTTATTATATATCAATAATTAAAGGAGAACCATTTATTTCTATTTAAACGAAATTAACGTTTTACATATCGTTATTTTGGTCTTTTTATTAAATTTTTTGACGATGAGTGATATAGATCACTATCAAAAAAGTCTGAATTATATGTAGATTTTCTTGGACTTGAAACTTTTTATTCGGTGTATAATAAACTTTATTTTATTTGAATTACCCCCTGAACTAGTTTATTCATCCAACGCGTACACCTTTTCTATCCACCTGGCGTAGAAATTGAAATCACACTCTACTAGGCGCGTGAGGGAATATTTTTTGCCACGTCATAAAGCTACAACAGTAAAAATAAATGTAAAATCTCTATTTTTTTTCTAATATTGACCGGTCGCAGACGACATCACCGTCGTCGTCGTCATCATTATCGAAGCCCAAGGGCCAATTCTTTGTGTAGCAGAGTTGTTTCTCATCGTTAAAAATGGATAGGATTCCAATTTAGCTGATTGAGCAAGGTGAGAGGAGATGGAGTGTTATGTGAGCTAGATGAAACCGTGTTGTTTTGCAGCGGAAAGGAGGTTAGAGTGAAGAATTGATTTTGCATTGGAAAGACAGATGAGAAGAGGAGATACGGTGGTTGGTGGTGGAGATTGACGGCGACTAGGAAAGGAGTTGAAATATGATATTTATTTTTTGCCATTTTAATTTATCTAGGTGACTATTATTTATCCAGGTGAAAATCCACATCATCGCTATTTTTGCCAAGCTGACGTGCGTGTGTAGTCACAGTAGGAGCAGCAGACAAAAAGGTGTACGTGATAGTGGAATAAACAAGTTTGAGGAGGTAATTAAAACAGAATATAGTTTAAGTGTACACCAAATAAAAAACTTCAAGTTTAGGAGGGCGGTGATTACTTTAGCCTATGAAAATCTATATGAAACTTATTTTCCTGCAAATTTTCATACTAATTCCCGAAAAAATTATCATATAGTTCATAACGTTGTATATAATATCATAACAATTTTCTTCTGCATGCATGTGGTTCGCATATTTTTCAAAATATTTTATATATATATATATATATAATATATATATATATATAATATATATATATATATAATATATATATATATATATATCATCGTCTTGGTTTTATTAAATGAATCTACATGAATGATATATATACTTATAGTGTCATAAATAAGTATACATAACATATACCAAGCTACAAGAAATCTATATTGACAAAAAAAAAACATGTTCAATTATTATATATGTGTTTATTGCTCTAAATTAAATTATATTTTGTGATCCAATTATTATTTCTTGCAGGAGGATAAGAAATTTCTTTCACGTCAAAATTTAATATTTGTCATGTGAAAGCAAGTAGCTAGAGATATTGACACATATATATTTATTAAGCATTTCACATTGGCCAATGTGTATTTTTAATTTTTTTTTTTATAAAAATATAGATTAATTAAAGAATAAATTAGGGCATGTTTGGCTCAGCTTTTAAGCTGGTCAAACTGACTTAAAAGCTGGTTTTTGACTTATTTGACTGTTTGGCAATACTCAAAATAGCTTATTTTAAGCTAAAAAAACTTATTTTAAGCCAAAAGTTAAAAGCTGGGGTAGGGGTGCTTTTTTTTTTTAGCTTATAAGCTGTTTTAAGTTGACTTTACTTTTACCCTTTTGCCCTTAATATTTTTATATAATCCCCAAATTACCCATCCTTACCCTCACATTTTCTTCCATTTTTCCATTTTTCCTTCTCACGCTTGGCACATATAACTTAAATAAAAATTTATATTCCTCTTATAAATAATTTGTGATAATAAAAAAATATGTGAACGATAGATAATTATTATTACATATGGATGAAACTAAAATAAATCTTAAATCGTTCTTTGATCTATTCAAATTAAATATCTTTAAAATCTATAATAAGTTTATATTCCTCTTATAAATAATTTGTGATTAGAAAGAAATTGTGAATGATAGCAAAATATAATTATTTATGGCTGTAAAATATAAATTAATTAACTTTTATTATGTTAACAGTTTTAAGGGTATTTCAGACATTTTGATTTAAAAAGTTATTTATCAGCACTTATTTGCCAAACACATCAACAACTTTTTTTTTAACTTCAGCACTTTTATCCAAACACATAACTGCTTATTTTAAAAATAAGTTTTAGCACTTTCAAAAGTACTTTTTTAAAGCTGCTTTTATTAAGCCCATCCAAACGGGCAGTTAATATCTTGTTGAAAATAATGCAAGAAAAGTCCTTGTCTGGGGTTTGAAAATTATGATGTATTCTATGACCCCTACTAAAAAAATATTATTTTTGTATTCAATTTTTTTATTGAAAAATATTTTAAAGCTATTTTGATTGAAAATCATTAAAAAAGAAAATACTATAATTTTTTGACAAAAATAAAATAAAATCAGATAACGTTTCAATAATATTTCAAAATACTTTTTTACAAAGACAGAAAGAAATATATAGTTTTCACGACATAAGTTTACGAGTATAAGATTAGTGTTTTGTTTGGTACGATAAAAAATATTTTTTAGTGTATATGATATATTTTCTTACTTTTATTAATTATTTTAATTATTTTTTCATTTTAGAAAATTTCTCAGAACAATTGAACTAATTATATATAAAAAATTTAAAAAATATTTTCTAAAAAATCTTACGTTTTAAAATGGGATTGTATTTATTCATGTGAAAAACTATTTATCTATCCTATTCTATCACTCGTCATTGTCTTACCCTATTGTTATCCCTATTACTAATACGTCGTGAAGTTAACTAATTATTTTCAACCAAACCATTAATTATCTAATTTAGTAAGTTTTTTCTTAGTGTTTGTTGACTTTTTTGACAACTTCAATACTAAGTATTATTATTATTAGTTAAAAAGTACGTAACGTAGTCCAACTAAAAACAGAGAAAAAAAATACATATCTGTGTAAGCATGGTGGACTAATTAGAAAATAAAATAAAAATAAAAAAAGTATACGTTTAGTTGCATTTTTTGTTCTTTTCTCTTTTCACTACAATAAAAAAATAATAATTAATTGTCACTAATAAAATTTTATAATAATTCATCGTTAAATAAGATTAACGACGAATTTATTGTGTGATTAAAAAAATTTGTCTGTCGCTAATTATTTTTTCTCAATGCTGTTTTTTTTTCTATTTACTTTCGCTTATGATTACTCTCCTTCTCTTTAAAAAATCAGAAAAAAATAAAATAAAATGAATACAGAATTTATTATTAATTTATTTTTAATCTATTATTTTATTTTATTTTTTTTTTTGGTGAAAAATATGGTAGGTATAGTTTCAACCAAAAATTAATAAGCTGGATATTGTTGATGGATTTGTTTTGAATAACAACTCATACTGTTGACAAGAAGACCATTGCTTAATTACTTGTTGGAGTTGTCTTCTTCATATATTATTCTTTATTTTATTTTATTTTCTTTCTTAAATAATATATATATATATATATATATATATATATATATATATATATATATATATATATAACTTTCACATATAGCAAACAAAAAATTCATATTTGTATGTTATAACAAAGTTTGCATAATTACGCTCCATAGACAACACAGAAACTGTATAATTCGCTCTACATATATAGTTGAAACACATTATATATAGGAAGTGTATAAAACAAGAAAGAGAAAGATAGTTGAGCAGAGAACTGTATAAAAATGAATTGTATAAAACGATTGTATTATTATAAGTGTATAGAATGATTATATACAATTTGAATTTGTATAAGATGAGAAAGAGAGAAAGACAAATGAGACTTGGCAAGGAATATACAATTGAATCGAATTGTATAAAACGAGAAAGAGAGAAATTAGGTGCAATTTGAAAATTGTATAAAACGAGAAAGAGAAAAAGACAAAAAAAACTGGGCAGGGGAGTATTTTTATTGTATAATTATAAGTGTATAGGACGAAAATATATGTACTTGCATGTGTATATACAATGTTCTCACTCTTTATACAAACAGAAACACAATTTATACATTTCACTTCTGTTTGTATAAGTGAAAAAGGCGAGGATGACAAGCGAGATTCGGGAGAGTGACAAACGAGATCTGGAAGAGGGGAGAGAGAGAGGAACAATATAATCTTTTTAAAATATAACTCAAAAATATATGATTATGATGTGAAGATACCACACTCTTACTAGTGTGGTGGCTTAATGTGTAAATTAAAATGATATCTTCCTCCCTTGTAAGTATTACATTCTTAAGGATTCAGAAAAGGGACCATAATGGGTTGTTCTTCTTTTGCTTTTTGTTTCATGAATAATGGACCAAAAAAGATAATTATTTTTATTGCTCGATATTTATATTAAATGAATAAATATAAAAGATATACTTTTTACACATTTATTTATCACTTAATTGTTATCATGTAATATATATTTTTATTGTAATTTTAAACGGTAAAAATTAATATATTGAATATATTACAAGCGCAAAAATACAAGGCTGATTAATCGTGATGGAAGATGTACATATAAAATTCAAATGTTATATTAAATGTGTGATTAAAACTAAGCTCCGTAAATATTTATGTTAATCTAGATCGCTAAAAATTTAAATTTTATCTATTAATCTTCAATAATTAATTAATAATAAGGCTATAATGTTTTTTTTTTTAAAAAAAACTAAATGTTTCTCTATTATTTGCTTAAGTGACTAGTCAAGAAAAAAAAATATTTTTAATGTATAAAATTATAGTAAAAGAGAAAAGAAGGAATATATAAGTTGAACCCTTCAATGTCATTTTCGATGTTAATTTTTCATTCGGCGTTCGATCATTATATAATTCAAGCAATTCAAATATTCATATTTTAAAGCGACAAAAAATGCATATTTATCATTTTCGAACCTCATTTGTAAAATTAAATTAAATATGTTGTTATTATTGTATTTGGAGTATGTCCAACATCACAACAATTTTGTTTATTTTCTTTAATTAAATAATTACAAAAGAAGAAGAAGAAACAATAATAATTGTTTTTGTCATAGTGACCCTCCATCTAACACTTGTCCTTAATTATAGTAATTATTTTCTTTTTTTTTCTTAGAGAAACAAAAAACAATTATTTTATTATCTTTTTTTAAACTATATATAACTTTTCCTTTCTTTATTGAGAAAAAAGTATTTTCATTTTTGCTTACAAAGATAACCAAAGTATGTTATTCCCACCCAAAAAAGTGCAATCCCTTATCATAAGTGAAGTATTTTCCTATTCATAGATAAAGTAATTTAAACTTTATTAATTCTAAATTTTAAGATATATAATAATATATGTATTAGTAATTCTATTTTGAATTTAATTTAGGAAAGAATGATAAATATATCATTGAATTATCGTAAATGATATGTAAATACTTTCCCTCATACTTTTGGGATATTGAAGTCCCTGTCGTTCAAGAATTAGAGCATATATACTCTATATACTAACAGACATACATGTGTCATAATCTTATCTATCTATCCGATATTTATAACATTTATACTAACAAACATACACATGTCATATTCTTATCTATCGATCCGACATTTATCGACGGATAATATTATGCCACGTGTACCTATTTAGTCTTCCGTTAAAGTGAAGGAAATATATGCTCTAATTTTTGGACGGCAGGAACGTCAATATCACAAAAGTATGACGAATGATATCTGCATGTCATTTACGATAGTTCAAGGTATATTTATTCCTTTTCCTTTAATTTATATATAGAACTTTAAAATATAATAAATTTATAATTAAAATCAGTCTAATTTTTACTATCTACAGATATAACAATGACACATTATTTCACTTCCAAAATTAACTCAAACAAGAAATTAAAACATTAAATAAAAATTAATCTATAAATTGGATAATCTAAAGTGCTGAGTCAAATGGTGGGCCCCATTTAAGGGATTGGGGAATTTCTTCTCCTACTTTTTTTGTTTTTGTTTATTTATATAAAATAAAATAAAAATAGCAGTTGCAACCAAAAACACACAAAAAAAAACACACACAGTGAAAAAATATTTGTATAAATATCTTTACAAATTCATTTTTTCTCAAAAGAATCAATAGAGAAGAGACAAGAAAAAAAGATTCAATTTTTTTTTTCTAAAATAAAAAAAATAGCAGTTGCAACCAAAAACACACAAAAAAAACACACACAGTGAAAAAATATTTGTATAAATATCTTTACAAATTTCATTTTTTCTCAAAAGAATCAATAGAGAAGAGACAAGAAAAAAAGATTCAATTTTTTTTTTCTAAAATAAAAAAAAATTCATTTTTTTTTTGAATGTGGAAAAAATGCTAAGGACTAATGTGTTGTTGTTATTAGTTATTTGTTTATTGGATTTTTTTTCTTCAGTGAAAGCTAGTGTTTCTTATGATGACAGAGCTATAATCATAAATGGGAAAAGAAAAATTCTTATTTCTGGTTCAATTCATTATCCAAGAAGCACTCCACAGGTAAATTATATACAAAAAAATTTGTATTATTTCATTATTTTCTTGTTTTTGGTTGTAAAGATCATTTCTTTACACTTTGTTATGGATTATGTGAAATGGGTGTGCTTTGTTTTTCTGTAATTCTTGTTTTTTTAAGAATTTTGGTTGTAAAAATGTGAACTTTATGCTTTTTTTATGGCTTCTGTCAAAAGGGTCTGTTTTGTTTTTCTGTAATTTCTTAAGTTTCTAAAAATCTCTTCTTTATACATTTTAATGGATTCTTAGAAATGGGTGTATCATGTTTTTGTGTAATTCTTGTTTTTTTAAAAGCATTTTGGTTCTAAAAATGTAAACTTTGTGCTTTTTTATAGCTTCTGTCAAAAGGGTGTGTTTTGTTTTTCTGTAATTTTTTAAGTTTCTAAAAATCTTTTCTTTATACATTTTTATGGATTCTGTGAAATGGGTATATCTTGTTTTTCTGTAATTCTTGTTTAGTTATGATTTTTAGTTCTAAAAGTATGAACTTTACACTTGTTTTTCTGTTCATTTAATGTTTTTGGTTCTAAAAATCTCTTCTTTACCCCTTTCTTATAAACATATGCGATTATACCGAGTATGTTATTATTGTTGTTTTGCGTTATTTAAGTCAAAGGTATGTAGGAAACAAAAGGTAAAAAGGCCCCGCTTAACTGAATATGTCGTTATTATTATTGTTGTTGTTTGTGTTAGTTGAGTCGAGGGTCTATCGAAGTTATCCTCTCTATCTTCACTTATGTACACGCCACACTTCCTAAACTCCACATATGAAATTACACTGTGTATATTTTTGTTGTTATTGTTTGTATTGTTCTTTAATTTTTGGTTGTAAAAATCTCAAACTTTACATTTTTATGTTCTACTTTTTCTGAAACTCTGAAATATTGTCATTTTTTTTTCCTATTGGTGATTTTAGATGTGGCCTGATCTTATACAAAAGGCTAAAGATGGAGGCTTAGATGTTATTGAAACTTATGTTTTCTGGAATGGACATGAGCCTTCTCCTGGAAAAGTAATGTCTTTTTTTTCTTAATTTTTTTTTCTTGAATTTATATCATGATTCTGCAATTTAATATCCAAAAAAAAGAAAAAAATGAATTAAAATTCTTTCATATTTTATTTTTTGAATTTTCAGTATAATTTTGAAGGAAGATATGATCTTGTTAGATTCATCAAAATGGTACAAAGAGCAGGACTTTATGTCAATTTACGTATTGGCCCTTACGTCTGTGCTGAATGGAACTTTGGGTATGTTTACTTTCTCCGTTTCAATTTATTTGTCTGATTAAAGATACACGGAGTTCAAGAAAATGACTTTTTGTTTTTTGAATTTTATTATTTTAAACTAAAGATACGCAGAATATATCAAAATGTTCTTTAATCTTGTTGTGTTAAACATGCGGAAAGTTGGAATTAAGGAGTTTAAACGAAAAGTAAGACGAATAAATTAAAACGAAGGAACTAAAAGGATTGGCTTTAATGTCTTTTTTTTTTTTTTGTAGCTTCCCCTGTTTTATACTCTGTTTTTATGTTATTTGTATGCAGGGGATTCCCTGTTTGGCTAAAATATGTGCCTGGAATGGAATTTAGAACAAACAATCAGCCTTTTAAGGTTTGTTTTTTTTCAACTTTCCATTCGTCTTAAAGTTTGAGTTGTTAGAAAGAGCACAACGTCTCGCTTTGCATGCATGTTTAATTCTTTTTTATGAGCAAGTACACTTGTTTGTTATAGTATATCATGTAACAACGACTCTTCACGTGTGGGGTTAATTTTTATTTCTGACTATTTATTTGTTATGATATCATATTCAAATGTACGACAACCTCATCTAAAGTGACTACGTTTTAAGTTAATATACTTAATTATATCATGTCAAAACGACTCTTCATGTGTGGGGTTAATTCTTTTTATAGCCGAAACATGAGGACATGTTTTTATGTATTTTGAGTGGCGGGGTCAGAGTTTTACCTAGTATCTCTGTTGAAATGTGTGATTATCTCGTTTATTGAATAATTAGAGAAAACCACATAAATTTTTTATTAATATTGAGTCTGAACTGTCATGTTTCTGGTTGACTATAATAAAAGGTGGCTATGCAAGGATTTGTTCAGAAAATAGTCAACATGATGAAGTCAGAAAATTTGTTTGAATCTCAAGGAGGACCAATAATTATGGCCCAGGTTTGCATTATGATCATGCCTTGTCTTTACACTATTTATAGAAATGAATTTGGAATTTTTTGTCTCCTCCCCCTTGATTGTTGTTTAGTCCCCTAATTCTTGATTAAACGAGTCGAGCGTTGTTTAGTTTTCCTTATTAGTGATCCTCCTACTGTTGTATTCTTTGATTTTACTATTACCTATTGTTTCTTTGTTTCATTTATCATACTAGTTGTGGTTGCTACTGTTCTTTTCTCTTCCTTGAATATTGTTTAGTTCCGTAATTCTTGATTAAGGTAGTCGAATGTTGTTTAGTTTTCCTTATCAGTAGTATTATTAGTAATTCCCCTACTATCATATTTTACTATTACCAGTTGTTTCTTTGCTTCGTTTATCATACTATTTGTTGTTGCTACTGCTCTTTTTTCTCCTCTTAATTAATTGTTGTTTTGTTCCTAATTCTTGGTTAAGGTAGTCGAACGTTGTTTAGTTTCTATTATTAGCCATTCTCCTACTATCGTACTCTTCGTTGTGTCTTTGCTTTGTTTATCAAACTATTTGTGGTTGCTACTGTTTTTTTCTCCATCATTTTCTATAAGTTTCATTTGAGCCAGGGGTCTATCGGAAACAACCTCTCTACCTTCACAAGGTCGGGATACGACTAGGTACACCCTACTTGTGGAGTTAAACTGGCTATGATGTTGATGTTGTTGTTGTTGCAGATAGAAAATGAGTATGGACCAGTAGAATGGGAAATTGGTGCTCCTGGTAAAGCTTATACAAAATGGGCAGCTCAAATGGCTGTAGGTTTGAAAACTGGTGTCCCATGGATCATGTGTAAGCAAGAGGATGCTCCTGACCCTGTGGTAAGCTATTCTGATCAGGATTAAGACTTGTTTCAACATTCATTTTGTACATCTCATATTGTCTTTGATTGTGCTACAGATTGATACTTGTAATGGCTTCTACTGCGAAGGGTTCCGTCCTAATAAGCCTTACAAACCTAAAATGTGGACAGAAGTATGGACTGGCTGGTAAGTATCAAGAACGCGAATTACATGATTCTAATGCAGTTTATGTTCTTCTGAGTAGGTTTCTTTAGTCGAATGTTCGTTAATGATATACTCTCTACTATGCTCAGGTATACGAAATTTGGTGGTCCAATTCCTCAAAGACCAGCCGAAGACATTGCATTTTCAGTTGCAAGGTTTGTTCAGAACAATGGTTCATTCTTCAATTACTACATGGTAAGTTAGAACATCTGGTTTCGTGTTCAAGTTTTTCTCGTTAAACATGGCTATTTATTGTATTGATGATACTGTGGTTGCTTCAGTATCATGGAGGAACAAATTTTGGCCGGACATCATCAGGGCTTTTCATTGCAACTAGCTACGATTATGATGCTCCTCTCGATGAGTATGGTACGAAACAAGAACTAGTATTCTTCTTGTATCACCACATCTGCATAACACAGAACGAAAATAATGGAAAATTTCCTAAAAATTATTCATGCTTGTCTTGATGATTTGCGTTATGGTGTAAAAGGGTTGCTGAATGAACCAAAATACGGGCACTTGAGAGACTTACATAAAGCTATCAAGCTATCTGAACCGGCTTTAGTTTCATCATATGCTGCGGTGACTAGTCTTGGAAGTAATCAAGAGGTTAGTCTGTTTTTTTTCCCTTGAGTCGAGGGTCTATTGGAAGCAGCCTCTCTACCTTTAAGGTAGGGGAAAGGTTTATGTACACTCTATCCTCTCTAGATCCCACTATGTGAGACTACACTCGATATGTTGTTGTTGTAATTGTCGTGATTTTTCTTCTAACGCTGTTTACATTTTTTTGACCAATATAGGCTCATGTTTATAGATCAAAATCTGGAGCTTGTGCTGCTTTTTTATCCAACTATGACTCTAGATATTCAGTAAAAGTCACCTTTGAGAATAGGCCATACAATCTGCCTCCATGGTCCATCAGCATTCTTCCCGACTGCAAAACTGCCGTTTACAACACTGCACAGGTATAGTTCAAGTAAATAAATAGAGTCAGTCCTCTCTATAGCCGTCATTCTCTATTCAACATTTCTCTGTCATAGTCTGTCATTTGTGGAACCGATCTTTCATGTTAATGCTATATTATATGTTTTCTATTACAACATTTCACTATAGCAGCCCGAAAGTACTGAAACAAATGATGTTGTAATGATGCAGTATATAGAGAGGTTTGACTGTATAAGCATTTGGGCCAGAAGTTTTAATGTCTGTTTGTGTAATGCTGCAGGTTAACTCTCAAAGCTCGAGCATAAAGATGACACCTGCAGGTGGTGGATTGTCTTGGCAGTCATACAATGAAGAAACGCCTACTGCTGATGACAGCGATACACTTACAGCTAACGGACTATGGGAACAGAAAAACGTCACAAGAGATTCATCAGACTATCTGTGGTACATGACAAAGTGAGTAACTTTCATTTTCCTACACTTTTTCGAATGATTATATTTAGATCCGTCTTCACTCACACATATCTATATCTAATATCGTAATGACTTTTTTTGTTACTTTTTCCAGTGTAAATATACCATCTAATGAAGGATTTCTAAAGAGCGGAAAGGATCCTTATCTCACTGTTATGTCCGCTGGTCATGTCTTGCATGTTTTCGTCAATGGAAAACTATCAGGTAGCAGAAACAACACTATTTTGGGATTATGGCAAATGCTTTTCCCTAACAGACTACTTCCCTCAGTTCTAATTTGTCTGACTTGACACGAAATTTAAGAAAGTAAAGTTTGAATCTTGTGGCCTTAAACATGTCACGTGGAAAGTTAGAACAAAGAGTTGCCTTAAAAAAAGAAAAGAGACGTTCTTTTTGGAACGGACTAGAAAGGATAGTAAAACAAACAAATTGAAACGAACAGAGTACATCTTTTGACGTCTATTCCTGTTTTCCTAATATCTCTTTGTCCTTGAATTGTTGTAGGAACTGTTTATGGTACATTGGATAATCCAAAACTTACATACAGTGGCAATGTGAAGTTAAGAGCTGGTATTAACAAGATTTCTCTGCTCAGTGTTTCCGTTGGTCTCCCGGTTAGTTTTCTATTTCCTGTTTCTCCGATCCTTTATTAGCACCGATAACTAAACCTTTAAAAAAAAATATAACCTATGGTTTTAACTACATTTCAGAACGTTGGCGTGCATTATGATACATGGAATGCAGGAGTTCTAGGTCCAGTCACGTTGAGCGGTCTCAATGAAGGGTCAAGAAACTTGGCGAAACAGAAATGGTCTTACAAGGTATGTTAACGAACTAATTGCTTCTCTTCTCTCCCTAAAGCCTGATCTTCGTATAACTTTGATATGCTTTTCCTTGAGCCGAGGGTCTACCAGAAACAACCTCTCTACCTCCCAAGACCTTACCTGTGGGATTACACTGCATATGTTGTTGTTGATACGTGAATAGTCTATACTTTGCTTGTTCATAGGTTGGTCTGAAAGGCGAATCGTTAAGTCTTCACTCCTTAAGTGGGAGTTCTTCTGTTGAATGGGTTCGAGGTTCACTAGTGGCTCAAAAGCAGCCCCTGACTTGGTACAAGGTATAACGTCAACAAACTACATATCAACATGTGTTTATCGATTATATGAAGTTGAATAACGTGTAACACATAGTTAATAGACTAACATACGTTTTCCAGGCTACATTTAACGCGCCTGGAGGAAATGATCCACTAGCTTTAGACATGGCAAGTATGGGAAAAGGTCAGATATGGATAAATGGTGAAGGCGTAGGTCGCCATTGGCCTGGATACATAGCACAAGGCGACTGCAGCAAATGCAGTTATGCTGGAACGTTCAACGAGAAGAAATGCCAGACTAACTGCGGACAACCTTCTCAGAGATGGTAAGCATATTTCCAACAACCTTTAACGGAGTTATAGGAACATGTTTTATCCCTTATGTTCCATAGGATCACACGAGGTAGAAGTACAGTCTGTATACACTCTACCTTCCCCAGACCTCATTTTGCGGGAATACACTGAGTATGTTGTTGTTGTTCCATAGGATCACACAGATTAACAAAACACAACATGTTTGAAGAAATGTGGTAACTTGCATTAAGATACTTCGTGAACTTGTAAATATCAGGTACCATGTTCCACGATCGTGGCTGAAACCAAGTGGAAACTTGTTAGTAGTATTTGAAGAATGGGGAGGTAATCCAACAGGAATATCTCTAGTCAGGAGATCAAGATAAAGAACTCGAAAAGGTATGCTTTTCGCCTTTGACAACACTGAATCTGATTCAAGATTATGTATATCACGTCGCGTCTAAAATCATAAATTTCTGTTACCATTGTTTTCTACTGTGACAGTAAAACTTGTTCAGTAAATATGGTGCTTGAATTCGCGCCGAAAAATACATACAGGAAGCTAACAATGGAGGCTATAGTTTGCAAATTGCAGCTGAATAAAACATTAGAAGAAAAAGAAATATTTGATTAAAAGGAGTATATAAATTTACAGAGAATTTTCTTTGATTCTTTGTAAAACTTTGGTTTATAAAGTTTATACAGAATTTTCTGTTATTTGGATTATGAGATTGAAGAAGATTGTACAGCTTTCAAATACTATTAGAATACAAATAAATTTCATGTAACTATATACAATTATTAAAATTTGTGTATGTGAAATATTAATACAAAGTTATATCAAAGGAAGTCAATTTTTCATTAACCAGATGTTTCAGGTTCGAGTTTTGAGTTTAGAGTCGCTTTTCGTTGAAGTGTTTTAAACCCTCAAAGTGAGATTTTCCATCGCGAATCCAATTATACTAGTTAGGGCTCCAAAGCAGGTACCGAACAGACGATCGAGAACCAAAAATAAATAAATATAATCTAAACTATAACATTTTATTTTTTTGTTAGAGCCTTGTATAATTTGGTTTACATTAATGATTTGAATTCTATTATAGATTTGTTTCATTTGAAGTTGAAAGCCAATATAGCTATTACAACTCCATGAAAATTATTTTATATATCAGATTTTTCGTGGAATTAATTGAGGTGTGCATAAATTGATTGACATCATGATTATAAAAGAAAACTCACGACTAATTAACAATAGCTTTGATCGGAAGTACATAGAATAATAAACGAGACTTAATCACGTTACACCGAGCCAATAGAAGCATGACACATATTTGTACATCAACTTTTTAACACTTACTGTGATTAATTGATGTACATGAACTCTCACCAAGTTAAATCACTTAAATCATTTAATTATAGTAAATTTAAATGCTTCAAGTTAAATGTTTTGCTTTTAGGATTTTAAATGCAGAGGTATAATTATTGTTATTATTAATGAATAATGGACCAAAAGTAGTATTGTGTAATTGACTTTTGAAAAATACATTCATCATTAAATTGATATGAAAACAAAAAATAATTACTTAGTAATTAGTTATATTAGTATCTTGACCAAAATAAATTATATTACTATCTTGACCAAAATAAATAAATAAATGAAATTGTATTACTATGAAGATAAAGAAACTTATCATTTTCTTACCAAAGATGTAAAATAAATTATTACTTAATTATTTAAACAAGATTTTTATTTTACTCTTGAGGTATTTCAATTATTATTTTACCAAAGATGTCTAATTAATATATTATCAAAAATAAATATTTTAATTAACATTTGAAGATATTTCAATAATTCTTTTGCCAAATTTGAATACTAATAATCCAACAACTTAATTACCCCATAATTATGGTTAGCAAATCACATTTATAGATTATTTCAATCTACTCCTTCAATTTTTAGTAGTCATTTAATTGAAATATACACTTTTGATACATTTACTCTTGAATATTCAAAAAATTATATCATTTTGTTACCATTATAAGAATCAAAATAAGAATTTACCAATAACCGAGGGACTAAAAGTAAAAATTATGTAAGAAAATACTATGATTACACTCCTATATATATATTTGCTTGTTGCTCAAGTAGTTTCAATACTCACAATCTTTGTGTTCACAGCATTTCATTATTTTTCGATCGATTGATCTGAGATTATCGATAAAAAAGATTTGTCTTAAGTTTGCCTCTAAAATGGTGTCTGAAAAGCCCAAAATTGTTATAATTGGGGCAGGAATTGCTGGTCTAACAGCAGCTAAAAAGCTCTACACAACACAAAACTCAAATGAACTATTTGAGGTTTGTGTTGTAGAAGGTGGAAACAGAATTGGTGGAAGAATTTTCACTACTGAATTTTGTGGTGACAGAGTTGAAATGGGTGCAACTTGGATTCATGGGATTGAAGGTAATCCAATATACAAAATTGCTCAAGAAATTAATGGATTTGAAACTGATAAGCCATGGGATAGTATGGGAGGTAAAGTTGATAAAAAATTGACTATAACAGAAGATGGACATGAGGTACATTCATCCTTTGTTAACTCGATATCGAATTTTTTCAATAATCTGTTGGAGTTTTCGTCTGGTGAAGGAGATTTTGATGGTGGGGTTGGTAGAAAGATTGTTGAAAGCTTGAATCTTGAAGAGAATGGTCGCGTTGATAAGATTAGTATGGGTTCTTATCTTAGAAAAGGGCTAGAGTTTTACTGGGGTTTAAAGAAAGATCAAGGAAATGTTGAAAGTCTCAATCTTGAAAATGATCAAGAAAATGTAGAAAGCTTTAATCTTGAGGATGGTGGCATTGAAAAAGAACAAGAAAATGTTGAAAGCTTCAATCTTGAAAGTGGTGGTGTTGAAAATGATCAAGAAAAAGTTGAAAGCTTCAATCTTGAACTTGTTGGTACTGAAAAAGATCAAGAAAATGTAGAAAGCTTCAATCTTGGACATGTTGGTATTGAAAAAGATCAAGAAAATGTAGAAAGCTTCAATCTTGACGATGGTGGTGTTGAGAAAGATCAAGAAAAAGTTAAAAGCTTCAATCTTGACGATGGTGGTATTGAATATGATCAAGAAAAAGTTAAAAGCTTCAATCTTGACGATGGTGGTATTGAAAAAGATCAAGAAAATGTAGAAAGCTTCAATCTTGACGATGGTGGTATTGAAAAAGATCAAGAAAATGTAGAAAGATTCAATCTTGACGATGGTGGTATTGAAAAAGATCAAGAAAATGTAGAAAGCTTCAATCTTGACGATGATGGTGTTGAGAAAGATCAAGAAAATGTAGAAAGCTTCAATCTTGACGATGATGGTGTTTACAAAGATCAAGAAAATGTAGAAAGCTTCAATCTTGACGATGGTGGTGTTGAGAAAGATCAAGAAAATGTAGAAAGCTTCAATCTTGATAGTGGTGGTATTAAAAAAGATGGAGAAAATGTTGAAGTTTTTGAAAATTGGAGTAGAAAAGCACTTGAAGAAGGTATCTTTGCTATGTTTGAGAATATACATAGACATTATTCATCAGCTGGTGATTTAGGTACTTTAGATTTCAATGGAGAAAGTGAGTATTGTAATTTTCCTGGAGATGAAATAACAATAGCCAAAGGGTATTCATCTATTGTTGAATCTTTGGCTTCTGTTTTACCACCTGGTTTGATCCAATTAGGTCGAAAAGTCTCGAAAATTGAATGGCAATTGGAAACTAGTGATGGTAATAAGCCAGTGAAGTTGCATTTTAGTGATGGATCAGTTATGTATGCTGATCATGTCATTGTTACAGTCTCATTAGGAGTTCTAAAACAAGGAATTCGCGAGGACTCGAGTCTTTTTAGTCCTCCACTTCCTAAGTTCAAGACTGAAGCCATTTCAAGACTTGGTTTTGGTGTTGTTGATAAGGTGTTCTTGCAACTTACCCCAACTCATCATGATGGGATAAATTTCCCTAACATGATGATGGTTTTTCATCAGTCAAACTCGAAGCTGAAGAATCCGAAAATCCCTTTGTGGATAAGGAGGACTACACTTACACATCCAGTTTATCCAGAGTCAAGAGTTGTGGTATCATGGTTTGCAGGTGAAGAAGCTTTGAAGGTTGAGACTCTTGATGATGATGAGATCATCGAGGGGGTCTCGATAACAATGTCTGAGTTTCTATCAAACACAAACCATTACAAGAACTCCATCAAGTTCAGTAAAGTTTTGAAGTGCAAATGGGGTACTGATCCATTGTTTTTGGGATCATATACTCATATAGCTGTTGGATCAAGTGGGGATGATTTGGATGCTATGGCTGAACCATTGCCTAAAGAGATCAGTGATGATAAAAACTCGAAGAGAAGTCGTCGACTTCAAGTTTTATTTGCAGGTGAAGCAACAAGTAGAAATTACTATTCAACAACACATGGTGCTTATCTTACTGGTCTTAGAGAAGCTAATAGGCTTCTTGAGTATTTTCAATGTGTTGATGTCTGAAAAAAGTTTGTTATTGTTATTGTTTTTCATATTTTGGAATTGTGTGTTTGTTAAACTCTCTCTGTATGATGGGGGTTTGAAAGAGTAAAAAGGGAATTAAAGAAGCTTTTCATTTAGTTTTGTTTTCAATTTGTTGATTAGTAGGAGGATTAAAGATTTATCTTTCTTATAATTTGATGGTTCTTGCTTTCTTAACTATTATTGACAAATGAACATGAGAGTGTAATACACATATACAACAATATATACAATGTAATATTTTTTTTCACGACAGGGAAAACCCGTCGTCGCTATCTTTAGAGACCTTTGCTCCTAAGTCATATGCAATAGCTCGCAAAGCACATAATAGAGATAACTGGTACTATGGTGGGCACAAGGGAAAACCTTTGCTCCTATGCAATAGCTCGTAAACTATACAGGAGAGATAACGTGTACTAGACAAGTCTGATTTGACGAGCTCAATCTAAAAAACAAACATCCTGCTTTAGTTAACAAAGAGTTTCAAACTTTAGACTTATCTCGTGTAATTCCACAAGTTCAATTCAATTTTTAAAAAGAAACAAAACTAATATGTGTACTATTTGCATGATTTGCATCATGCAGTAGAAACGTAGCATCATTTTATTACTATATCTATGGTCAGACATCTCTATAACATCTTATTATAACCGATTTAAATGTATCTTGAAATTAATTTTACATATTATGTTATATTCTATGCTCTATATAACAACATTTCGCTATAGCAACCAAAAAAAGACAAACAACGTCATTATAGACAGACTTCGACTGTATAGTTTTTTTGTTGGTAAACCCAAGCAAAGGGATCCTTACCCTTGCCTCGAGAGGTAAAGAGGTTGTTTCCAATAAACCCGTGGCTCAAGAAAAAACATAACAAAGGGATACACTCATTTTTGTCCTATAAAGTAATTGATCATAAGAAGTATTTTCTTGTACCTCAGAAAATTTTCAACTAGTTCTCCAATGCTTGCCATTAAGTAATAAATTCTCAGACTAGACTAGGTGATAATAATCAGTTCTATAGATACGGTCTTCAACGATAAGTCATATAAAATCACAGCAGTACTCAAAACCGTTCATGAAGAAACATTAGTAAAAAACTTCATATCTCTATCCATGTAGATGGATCAAACATATACGCCGGAAGCAAGTAGCAAAAACAAGGATCCAAAACCCTGCATGAGATGCGGGGTGAGGAGTCAGCACAAGGAACTAGCAAAAACGACAGATCAAATCATTTTAGTGTACGTACCAAGAAAACAGACGCTACTGTCCCTGTTACAAGCTCCTTTGCAAGACTACGGTATTTCCTCGGAGCAGTAGCTTCATAGCTGTCACATATTCAAAGGTTTTGTTAGAAGAAGAAAAGACAACAGCACTTGTAGAAGTTAGAACCCGCAAAAACAGAAAATGCAGCAAACTGTTATTCTTTAACATTGTAAAGTTATAGTCTAATGAGTAATCCGAGATATTTTTAATTCGTTGAAGTATTATAATTTAATAAATTTGGAGAATTGCCATGATTCATGAATTATATCTCAGCAAAGTTGGATATCCATGTTCACTATGTAGACTTTGTACTCTTCAAGAAGTATGTCACAGAACAGATTTTCCTGAAAGTGATGTCTCTCAAATATCTAAACTGCCCGAGGGCAAGCTTTTAACGTTGCTAGTTTGCTTTAAGGTAATAGAAAAAAGATTTCTTTTACCACTTTTTCCTATAGGTCATATCTAAGAGTAGCAACTCTAAAGTCGTATAGACTTCTCGCTGTTTTCTTTTTTGATTGTAAATTTATAGACTTCTGAAGAGTGATTACTTACAGGGTAGGCAGCGTCAAAGCCAAAGAATTTTGAAATCATATGGAGGAAGACAAACAATTAAGACTACGTTAGCTACAGCCTACAAGCCCTTAAGCCGTAATTGTGACTTGAACTTTTCATCTTAAAGCTTCACATTAAATACAAGAGGATAGCTCTAATTGTACCTTGGAATAAGTTCCATGATTTCTCTCAAAAAGGAAAAGGGAAGGGCTTAAAGTTTTTCAGAAGAAAAGGGAAAATAAATCCATCAGGTTGCTTAATCTATCCATACTTATTCCCTACATCCTTCCGCCTCGAGAAGGAAGGAAAAATATCTCACTCTAATAAAAGCATGTGACATTTTTAAACACGAAATAAAATTGACCAAAAGTTAAGGGCCCAAACCTTCAAGTTTAATTCCAACAACCAAAAGATGCTATAAAACATTAGTTGTGATTCACATAAAATGAATAATGTCTTCATGCCAGGGGTATGGAGTAGGAATGATCTAAGTTGCGTGTACTCTTCACTTTCGATACCGCATCCGTGTCGGATTCTCCAAAAATACACTACTTTTGGCTAATCCGACATGCACCTATTGACATTTCTGAAGAGCCCAAGCAACATAGAGAATGATAACATCCCCTAAGATTTATTATCCTATTTGATGTAAACTGTTCTCAAACTTTCATCATTAACAAAAACAGCTACAACAGTCAACAAGCACGCCTAAAAGCCCAAGCTATTCTAACACAACCAGCCACCAAAGAGAGTTCTCTTCAACAAAAGTAACATGTATTTCATATTAGATAACCAAATTAACAATTATAGGTTATTTAAATTCCGTACTCACAAAACGCAACTAGATCTTCAACAGTATTTCATTAAAAAAAATCAACTGCATTTCAACAAACTGACAAAGCACCCTTTTCGCACAGATGCTGATACCATCGAATATCAATCAACGATGACTCAGATACTCTCCTTCAGTAATAGCGAGGAAAATCACAGAACTTTATACACGTAGCATAAGCAAATATTTGTATGCAATCTAGCAAAAAGCTATGACAGTAGGAAGAGGAGGCAATCAACTTGAAACATCACCTACGAAACTTCTTTTCCGTACTTCTATTAGGAAAGCAATTTTCCATATTGTTGAACAACTTGTTTTTCTAGAGAAAATATTTCCGATAATACTTTGACCAACCAAACACGATATAACTGAAAATTCATACCAAAAACACCCGATTTTCACGCAACCTTACTGTTGCAACCCCTCTTCTCTGCCAAACACACCCTTAATCTAATTAGATCCACTACAAAAAACCCTCAATATCACTCTAATTCATGTCAATTTCATTCCAACATTGATCAATAAGCAAGAAAAAAATTACAAAAATATCAAAATCCACCATTTTATGAGCAACATTAATAAATAACACATATTTTTAACGCATGAAAAAATTGCAAAAATATAAATAAAATCCACCATTTATTGAGCTTGAAAAAGATCAGATCGAGGACTTACATGAAAAATGAAGCAGTTACAACAAGACCAATTGCAAGCATGAACACTGCTAGGGTTGGGTACCACGCATCAGGTACTGGACTCGAGATCGGTTTTGCTGATTGAGCCTTTCACAAGAAAAATTCCAAAAAAAAATACAACAAAATCACATCAAAATTTTCAAAAAAAAATCACCAAAAACTGTAAGATTAACAACAAAAGGAGATGAAATTGAATACCATTTCTTCAATAAATTTGAGAGAATATGAGATGATCTCGCGTAGACTCGAAGTGTTGAAAGCCTCTACTACGGCTGTGAATCTGTTTTTCAAGTAGTCAAGTAAAGAAGGAGTGGTAAATGGTGGGTCGGGTCGGGTCAAAAGTGACGGATCGAAAACGAGTTAAACAAAAATAATATATTTGATTACACATATTTACGACTAAACACAAGCTAAAATTCAAAATAAGTTTAGATTCTTAAAAGAAAAATATTCAAAAAATAAATAAATGTTAATAATATGGATATTCATATTATTTATTTTGATATTATTTTTTAATAGATAATATATTCGATATTTCATGAGTCAGATTAGATGGTTACTTGTTTTTTAAAACATTTTGGTAAAAACCGGCATAATTGTTGTATAATAGCATGCTCCAATTCTATTGTACGTTAATTATAAGTGTGTTTCAATTCTATTGTACGTTAACTGAAGTACAATCTTGAATTTCAAAAATGAAAAGTAAATTAAGTCAAATAGTTTTTGTAGAAAAAACATGTACACCTAGCAGCTTAAAGAAGTCACTCTTGAATCCGTATCTAATAAACAAATTTATATCAAGAGAGTTTTATTGTAAATTCTTAATCAAAGATCTCGAATTCAAACTCCGATATGAAAAAATCTTTGGTAGAAAGCATTTATCCCTGAATGTAGCCTCACACAGTATAAATCTGTAATAGTCAAACTCTAATGTGAGTACCAGACACTGAATGAAAAACAAAAAAAAGTGTTAGAAAAAATTGATAAACCACTATTTTTGCAACCATGAAAAAAAGAGTTTTGAAGACATAAATTGATAATCTTTAGCAAAATAACTCTTTAAAGTTTGGAACATAATATAATAGACTCACAGTTGTAATTCATAAAGGATCCAAATATTTTTAACAAACAAAAAACAATTCAGTGGACAATAAAGTTACAATTGCTTCAGGAAAAAAAAGAAGAAGCTGTCACTAGTGTATTACATTATCTCAAATAGTTGAAACAAACTCACAAGCTCATACATGAACAACTACCTCAATAGCCTAACTGGACAGGGGGTTACATACATGGAAATTGCAGCAATGTTGTTGCTGCCCGGTTAGGCAGTTACAACAGCGTCCTGTTAAACGACAACAATGTTTTCAGAAAATCATATAGTGACTGTTCAAGCATAATACGAATACGTGCATGTAAAGAATTTGCAGACACTTGCAGTTAGATTGAAGCCGGGAGCAGAGAGAACCTTAGGGAAATGTTGAAGTTGAATGAGATGAAGAACACGAGATAAAGAACTCGATATATAGTGTTGCATATTTCTCGGCTATCCTATTGATTTGGATCATATTCTTGAAATCCATTCTTGAATCGCTCAGCCATTTTAGTTTCTTCTTCTTTACCAACCTTACAATTTCGCCAATCAGCTCTATCTGCTATATTCAACAAGCCTGCTAAAACCTGTGGGACGTTCATGGGATGTTACGTCTGTTACTTAAGCGGAAGTATATATTTTACATAAAAAAAAAAAAGGATGCAAACTAAGCGTTTATCACCTGTCGAATTTTTAGCTATAAATGATACATTACTAGATAAAGGTGGACGCATCTTACCTCACGACCAAATTGAGCTGGGAATTTTTCATTCTCCTCAATAACATGTGACAAAATATCACCTCCAGGAACTTCAACATAAAATAAGCTGCAACTTCTGTCGAACTGTGTTCGCAAAGCTTGTCTTCCTTCTGCAGTAAAAAGAAAGCACCAACATGTCAGCTCTTAGACTGAATTGCTCTCACGCAAACCAATCTGTGATAGTTAAAAGGCAAAACAATGAAAGCACCAGTGCAGTATATTCAAATCCATGAGGTTTTCCCCACAACCATGCTTACCCACATTTCCAATTAGCAGAGACTAAACAAGAAAATAATTGAATGAGGAAATCAGAGGTTTATAATTTAGCATCTGTACTGCTACTGTATAACAATGGTTAGAATTATCGGTTGAGTAGAACTTGCAAGATAGGTCTATATAATGTAGGAGTATGTACCCAAATGTGCTGGGCATATATAAATATGGTAACATATCAAAAGAAATTGTTCACATCCAAAGCTTCTCAAGAAAATGATATTCAGTTTTGTAGTCTCTTTTTCTTCTTTTTCTTGGTTTTGGTATTAAGACAGTGGTGGAAATAAAAACCTTCCTAGGGTACACTTGATGCAGGTGCCATGCTCGTAAGGACATTTGAAGAAACTACTCATCTCAGTCTGTATACATTACCAGGAATCAAAGGATAAGGACAAGTAGCTAAAGCTGAGGCATGAATAACAACTGAGCTGTTTTTTCCACATTATTTTTTCTACCTATACCATTTTTCTTTCTATTATCTGGTTGGGGCATATGGCAGGGATTCAGGACTCCACGGCTTCATACAATAAAGTGAACATACCTTTAACCATAGAAAGCTTAAATCCCAATTTGTCAGCAGCCAAGTTAAAAATATCTCGAACCGCAGATGCCCTGGACGAGGGAATAGGAACAACCTACAATAGATACAAGGAGTGGAGGTTAAGATAATGGTAAATAAGCAATAATAAAGAAGAAAAGTTAATGGAATAAAGAACTGTGACATGAGACAATTACACAATTGTGCATAATATTATTAATGTTACAAAAGGAGATTGATCTATTAAGGTGAGGCAGCTGCAGTTTGATCCAAGGTGTACAATCAAATATTAACTTCTAAAAAGTGCAACTAAGGCTCTGCGTTTTGGATGTCTTTATTGTAAGCCCTGCATGACGAGTGCCAATCATGTTTGAATCTCTCTTCTCAACCACAGTTTAGGTAAATCATACTGAAGTTTAAACAAGTTTCTACAAACTGATCATTTTTTCCCCAAGTAAGTATTTTATTCTTACATATTTCTTTGATTTGATCTCTCACTCGTAATTTCAATATAAATCCTGTTAGCCAAATGTTTGTGCTTCATGGGGTATGCCTCACTGTGAGTGATGAACACAGACAACTCTTTCACGAAGATATGAATACTGAAAAAAAAAACAATCAAATAATGGCTCTCTATGGAAGGTTTTCTAATCATTCCCAGTAGTCAGGATGCTTTGTGCTTATTCAGAGTTTCTAAGGCTAGAGATCACAAATAGAACAATACATGTGGGAGCTGCTACATAAAACCTTTTTCCACAAGTACAAAACATGTAAATTAAGGTAAGTTTACAAGCCAATTTTCAAGGACAGAATGGTGGTAGAGACATACCCTTTTTTCTTCCCTTTTTAAATATAATATGTATAGTATAGGAATACATTCATAGCAATACATGAATGTCAATTTTTCCATACCTGGAGATTGGCATGACTTCCTCGCACGAACTCAAAGAAAACTGCTTCCTTCCCTTGCTTTTTGAAGTAAGCTTTGAGGCTGCTTTGAAGACGTTCCAGTTCCTTTTCACATTCCAGTGGCAGAGATAACGTATTGGGTGTGTGTTCAATAGGCATAATCAGCACATGATCAGGTGTTAAAGGTCCTTTAGCAAGTGCACAGTAGTAATATTCTCCGACACTAGTGATGAGATGTGACTCAACATTCGGGCTTGACAAACAAAACCAGCATTCTCTTGACCTGAAAAACAGTTGAAGTTACCACAAAACTTACTACAAAAGCAAGGGAGCACTAATGAGGGCCTTGTACTGCAACGTCATCAAGAAAAATCAAGTAGTTCGATAAATATTAACCTATTAGAGCTTGCTGCCCCAGATGCTGATCTGTCACCTTCTTCCTGCAAGCTGTGCTTGAAGTTGCAATCAGGACCTTTTTCACATTTCCCCTTGTTGAGAAAGTCAAAACACACACCTCTTGAGTATTGTTCTGAAGCCTCTTCATCATGTCTAAAATGGCACTGGTTTCCTCTTGGACAAGAGCCAGAAGAGGCAAATTTAAAGCAGAGTCTGTCACCACCACCATCTCCATGTTTCTGCTTTTTCTTGGATACATCATACCTCCAATACTGTGACTCAGAAGTACCATCACCGGGCCTCTTTGTGGCTCCATCGGGTTGGGCTGCTTTGTCAACATTTGTATATGGACATGAGGTAGCGTTTGGTGGCTTTGCACTAAGCTCAGTTTTCGACATTGTTGATGCTGGAGTGGGGGATATCGCATGAATGAATTTCTGCAAAGAACTCATGCATAAAATGAGGATTCAAAATGATATAAAGGGCTGAGGTAGACACAAAATCACGTGGAGAGAAGTTGTCATTTAAAGACCGAGAAATAGATGCAGACTTAGCTAAGAAGATATATTCTGCATTTTTCAGCAGAGAAGTCTTTCATTTCAGTTATAAACTTGTACGCCATTTAAAAGAAGTATGCAGTTCAGGAAATTTCCAGCTTCACTCAAATTCACTTTATATTTTATAATGGTGTTTCAAGAATTGAAAGCTAGATCAGAATTTCATTACAAAAATGAATAGATTTAAGAGTTTCTATGGCATATTGAGTATATATAATTATTATTAACAAGTTTCATGTTCAACCATAACTATCGGGCATATTTTTTTGGTGGTGGTGATGTGGGAGGGGAGGGGGGTGAGGAGAAAGTGTGGGTTAAAGTGCGACAGCCACCGAAATTAGAGAAAGTGAATATTGTTTGATTAAACATTCTCGATTTGTGATAGAACTGCTTAAGATGCTACTTTCACAAATACTTGCAGGAAATTTAACTCAAATGTCGGCTATAGTACCTGTTTATCTTTGTTTCCAACAGGAGCTAAGCCCAAAAAGCGAGTTACGTGTAGAGCATCAACGTTAGCATATGGTTTACGATCAAAGTATACACCCACAGTTCCTGCAACATGATACCTACCAGTAAAACAAATTCAGCTAGGGAAAAATTCATATCTGTGGATTTATTGGGCAACAAAGTACAATTTCAGTTCTGGTTCGTTAAAATGAAAAATGAACTGGAAAGCAACAGAAAGTTCCTGATTTCAATAGCATTTCTTTTAAAATAGCAGGATTACAAAATAGCCATTTGAACAGATACTTCCTTCACATGAACAGAACATTGTGGATTCTCTGAAAGGCAAGAATATATTTATTGAAATTTTACTTAATTTTTCAGATTGACATCCAGTAAGCGGTGCTAAATGCAAATTCCTACTGCTTAATTTTATTTTAGGTGAAGCCTAAGTATATCAAAGACAGACATTTCCACTGCGAAATGGAACTCTTGTAAAAGATTACCATTTCAATCACCAGATAAAGAAGAACAGTGGCACATATCAGCTCAAATTAACTATGAAATGGCAGTCTGCAGTCCAATCGAGGTGTGATGAAGCTTGCACTATTAATAAATAAGAAAAATAAGCTGAATATGAAGGCGTCGAGTGGAAGCATATAGATGTACAAACATTAATTTTGTAGTACAAAATTAAAATGAAAATTCCACATAGTTGTTGGCTCCAAATTTTGAGTTCAAATTTTCTTCTCCAAAGGTCGAGAAGGTATGTTCAAATGAAGTTCAAGAGCAAAGGACTTGGTTGCCCATGAGTCATGACACCAACTCAACAAGTGAACTGCATTTTGAAAAAAAATGATCACTCACCGAGGCTTAATCTCAGTTACCAACTCTGACACTGTGGGATCACTCCCAGATAAATCAGAAATTTCTACAGGAGCTTTTGATGTCGTTCCATTTGTTACTCCTTTGGGCCACTCATTAGTGTTTTTTTATTAAGGAAATCAAAGAGATTGTATAGAGTACTTGCAATAGGAGGGTGAAGAAAATGACGAAGATCAATATGAAACCAAAGGATATGTAAGAAAGATGTCTACTGTTACTGGATCCTCTGCTAAAGCCCTCAAAGCATCAACATCATCTTGACTATATGTTCCGAATTGAGTTCCACTTGGAGTTCGCCTACCAGATAAGTATGCCACAGATAACCCTAAACATGAGTACAGTATATCAGCTATCATATCCAACAAAAAATATTATTGTTGAGTCATGCACCTCCGTATAAGAAAACTGTAATTCGATGCGGAGACATAATATGAAATCCAAATCTCTTTCAGTCTCACCATTCCAAAAATATGAGCTTAGACACACCCTGTTTGGTGAGATTCTATTCTCACAAAGCAAACTAACCAATCAATAGGATGAACCTTCCAAAATTAGGGTAAACCCCAGGGTTATCGTGAACTGGGTGCAGTTATTACAATATAACATTGAATACGAAAATAATAACCAATAACATCAATTGGACAACCAACTGCGCCTCAATCCCGAATGAATTGAAACAAACTAGCCAATTAAGCAAAAAAGGTACACAACTCCACGAAATTAAGATACATTGTGTGATGTTTGGATGTGCTCACATTTTATTTTCTGTTGGATATGTAAAATTGCACGCTGCTTAGATACTCTCATGAAAAGTTCCATTTTTCAAATCATAGACATCAGCATCTCACAATGTATAACTTGGAAGTGGTGCAATACAACATTGGAATAATAATTTAGCAACATATAGTCCATTTGGCTTCTGTAAGCAATGACATAGGCTTTTGTTCAATACCACAGAGAGGTAGGAGACAATACAACCCCTTTTTTTACCAACTACTATAGAGAATTTTTAGCTAATAGTTTTAAAGACTTAACAGCTTTCAATATATCTGCGCCAAGATTTCATTCTTGCTACATGTGTGAACTGCTAGCCCAAACAGTACAAATTTGAACAAGGAAATGATAAACTGCATTTAACAAAGTCATTTTGTAAAAGGCGCACCCATCTGCTTTGCCCAACAACTTTAAATATTATCCAAATGCTCCCCGATCTATCCCTATCCACCAAGACGGAATAAATATTGTGGGTGCATGCGTGTACAAGCCACCATTTTTTTGTAGCAACAAATACAAACTTTCTGTACATCTTTTAAGCATGTATAAATGAGGCTTAACTATAATGAAGCCGGAAAAGACCATATGAAGACCAGGGTATATATCCCAGAAGAAACAAGAGCAAGGTGATTTCATTCCACCGGTCCAAGTCTTGGGTAAAGCTATGTGAAATTGTGTTAGTGGCAGGAGCAGGCACCAGGTGAAATAGTAGAGGTGTGCATACTTGTTCAGTCAATAGACATTTCCAACTATACAAAAATATGTAATATACATACACACACCTCCCCTAGTAGAGTAGATGCAGACAACACCACAGGGTGTGGCCTAGTGGCTAACAAAGTAGGTTGAACCATGAGGTCTCGGGTTCAAATTCTAGCTGAGGGAAAAATGAGAGTGTTTTTTCCGCGAGAGAGCTCAAGCTAGCCAGGACACCACAATTATGAAGAAAAAGAAGTGGATGCAGACACAAACTTCTAAGCAGCCTGTTCAGACCGTACACTAAGTCTTTCACTTTCATTAAGCAAATTGGAATAAAAAGAAAAACGAGGTGCTGGTTAGTGCTTACCATTAAGGCTAAACTTCCCACTTCCTTTCAGCCAGTACAAATTGTCACAGACTCTTAAACCCTCCATCTTAAACCCTTTGTTACTCGGGTCCTTCAATGCTTCTGACAATATTTTTGGGGACCCTGCACCATAATCACCAATGAAATAGGTCGGTATCGGAATCTTGGAACGCCCCTCAATGTAGCCATTGAATTCATCAATCCCCTCAACTGAATCAGGAAAAAATTGGCCTACGCAAAGAAGAGCATCAAATGGACCAGCTGCCTTGTTCACCTGAAAGAGTTCAAGTTCAGCTCTAAATTACAACAACAACAACATACCCATTGTAGTCCCACAAGGTGGAGTCTGGGGAGGGTAGAATGCATGTAGACCTTACCCCTACCTCAGAAGTAGAGAGGTTGGTTTTGATAGACCCTCGACTCGAGAAATGAACAGTCCCAAGCAATCCAAAGAGAAGTAATGTAAGTGAAAGCATAACAAAGCATACTGAGCAGTTACTACGACAAAATAATATGGTCATCAATATACCCAAAAAAAACAGAAAGCATCAGGAATCGAAGGGCTAGAAACTACGACTACTAGGATGGACAGATAGCGAGACAACGCACTTCTATATACTAACCTTCTAGCCTAATTTGTTCCTCCATGACCTTCTATCTATCAAAGGGAAAGAAGCTACGACTACTAAGATGGACGGCTAGCTTGACAATACACTACTATATCTCACTTGTGTTCTCCACGACCTCCTATCTATCCAAGGGCAAGAAACTACGACTTCTAAGATGGACAGATAGCTTGACAACACACTACTATCTACTAACCTTCTAGCCTACTTTGTGTCTTCCCCACCTCTTATCCATAGAAGAGCAAGAAACTACAACTAATAGGATGGATGGATGGATGGATTGCGAAATAAGACACTACTATCTGTTGCACTTCAGATTCAAATGAGAAATCGAGATATTTTATCATAGAGTCAGTGGAATGGAGAGAGACAAAGAACCTTTCATTTCATCTGTAAAGACCCATGTGTACTTACAATATGCTAAGTTCCATATATATACAATGTACAAACTATAATAAACTAAAACTAAGTATACTAGAATTGGCATTTTCCAATAGCTTCTAAGTATCAACACTATCAACTAACCTTCTAGCTCTAACCTGAAATCACACAACCTCCACAAACTCAGCTCTAAACTAAGTAATCACAACATATCTCGGCTCTAAACTAAGTAATTCATATTTAAACTATACCAAATCCAGAACTTAAAATCAGCAAACTATCTAGAGCACAATTTAAACTTTATGGATACTCTTAAAGGTGCTTAGCATTACTCCCACAGTATTTTTCAAAGTTATGTATTCTCTTTGCAGCATTTTTCGTGGATTTTACACATAAATTACTTCTACGTATCAAAACTATTGGATTCAAATGAACTCGGTACCAATACTGTGCATCCGCCTCTGTAATCTATCTATTTTATGAATACAAATATAATATATATGAAAATAGAGAAGAAGACGAACCGAAGAAACGCGTTTGAATAGCTGATTGAGACGGCCGAGTACATCACCACAGAGGAGAATTTTGAGAGGAGCCATAGCTGAGAGCTTTGAGTTCAGTGAGAAGAAAGAAGAAGAAAAAAAGTGAATCGGGTATTGGGCTAAATCCTGCAATGGGTTTTCAGGCCCAATATGTAACAATTTAGTGTTATAACCAATTTTTGTATTGATATCTAAGTTATACTTTTTTGGGAAACTTAACAGAAACATACTAGGAAAAAATACGCAGCTAAGCAAATTTATACTATTTAATTATTCATCATAGTTATAGTTTGTTATAATTACCACTCGCGACTAACATTATACATTAATTATGTGAGGTGACTTCGAGTTTGTATAATTATTCACGTTTGTATATGTATAATTCGTCTGGATATACAAATATATATGTATATTATTTAACCTATATACATATACAACTCACCTCTCTGACACTCTCTGTCCTCTCTCCTCCCTCTCTAAATCTTACTCGCCTCGCTCCTCCCTCTCTCAATCTTGCTTGTCGTATATACAAATGCATATGTATTATATACAATTATATAAATATACATCACCTCTCTCCGACTCTTTGTTCTCTCTCTCTCTCTCTTGACTTTCTCATCCCTCTCTTTCCTCTCTCCTCTCTCCCTGTCTCGGTCGCCTCTCTCCTCCTTCTGCCGATCTATCTTGCAATATATACAAATGCATATGTATAATATACAATTCCCTAACTAATATACATATACAATTCACCTTTCTCCCACTCCCCCCCTCTCTCGCCTCCATCCTCTCTCTCACATTCTCTCTCGCCTCTCTCCTCTCTCTCACATTCTCTCTCGCCTCTCTCATCCATATAACATGTAGTTACGAATTGTAATTATCAAACTATAGCTATGGAAAGAAATTAGGCTATTTTTAAGTGGCTATATGTGAAAGTTCCCCGCAATACTATAAATTAAAAATATTCACCATTTATAGCAATAATATTCCTTTTTTCAATTCATCACTTTTAATACATTTATAATACACTTTCAATTCATACCACAAATAACAATTTATTATTCACATATAATACAAGTTTTATTCATGAATAATAATACATTTATCACACATTTTAATACACTTATAATACAATGTGTCAACTTCTTACCGAACAAGCTTAATATACTTTTAAAAACAGTTATAATACATATATATTGCACGCTTAATTACTTGTTGCAGATTTAACATAATATTACTTTAAATAATAATAACAAAAATATCACTAAAATCGTAATTATTTATTAAAAAATATTCATCCAAACAATTTTTTTCTATTTTTTTTTCCTATTGCTTGATAGAATATATAAGAATATTGTTATATAATGTTTGATAAAGAGGAATATGAGAATGTAAAAAGTCAAGATAGGATAAAGACAAGCAGCCATAAAGGTTAAAAGGGCAAAGATTTGGCTACTTGTTAAACTCTTTATTTAGATTTTAGCAGCCTTTTTGCCTTTCATACATTTCAACTTTTTGCCCTCCATATTCCAGGCATAATCATTAATCTAAACTCATATTTATAATCATCTGATATTTAAAATTTATTTGTATATTTATTATATTAATAGTAATAATATAAAAAAAGAATGGTTTGAACTTTGATGTATTCAGCATTTTATATTTACGTCGAATCTAAAGAAGGATCGCAGTGTTAAAAAACGCATAATATTAATAGTCTATTTTAATGATGATTAATTACACAACTCGAATTCGTTATCGATAAATCACATTGAAATTAGAACTTAAGCCACGTGAGCTTCTAGAAAAACAAAAGGAAAAGTAAATGAAAAAACATAAAGTGGCCAAAAGAAAAAGATAATAATAGCATTGGATTCATCTTAGTTGCCTCGTGTTAAAGATTTAATTGTCATAATTCTAAATTTTATTTGCTGAAAAATGAACATTAATTATCTTATACACATTTTTCGTTGAAATATTATATAATATACAGAGATTAAATATCAATTATTTGAATTATATATTTAATTTTATACGTTTTTAATATAATTTAAAGTAAAATTTACACATTTTTTATTAAATTTCTGTCTCCGTCTCTGGACTTTGGAGGGACATGTAATTGAGAGAAAATATTCCATTTAAAACGTTTAATTAATGCAACCAAAAGGGTAAGAAAATATAATTATCTTATATCAATCAAAGTCAAAAAAAAGAAAGTTGATATGGGAAAGTTAATGCTAATTAAGTCATTGCTTGAACAAGTCAATTATTACAGAAATAATATTTTCTCCGTTTATTTATACTTGTTTATCATAATAAAAATAAATATTTGATACTTTTACTCATTAAATTTAAAAAGTTAAAAAGAAATAATTTATCAATTTATACTTTTTTTTTTCTTAATATTAAGTATTGTTTATTTCCTAACACTTGAATAACTTATAATAATTAGGAGGTGATATATTAATATTGTTATTTTACCTATTACATCAAACTTATAAAAAGAAAACTTCACATATTATAATTAAATGGTAGCTAAAAAAGCTTTACATCATCTAATTTATCTTTCTAACACACCAAAATAAAATAAAATAAAAATACATCAACTCAAACAATTAAAAACTTGACTATTTTTAGGTACAACCCTCCCTCCTACCCTTAACGATTCTGATATTCAAATCAATTTTTACATAGTTCAACTGATTTCACGAAATATCTGTCACCTTTTACCATTTCTATCCTTATAAGACGATTCTGATGTTCAAGCCAACTTTTATATATTTCAACTGATTTCACGAGATATCTATCATCTCTTATCATCCCTATCATTATATCCTATCATTTATTGATGAAAACCTAATTAAAAATTCTTTGTCCTGGTGATAGAATCATCTTTGGATCAAATTGATCTTTTCTTTGTTGAAAAATATTCCATTTTTCACCAAAATGTTTGATCCAATCCTCTTTTGTCTTGTAATGTGGAAGATATTGCTTTATATTGAGGCCAACTTTATCACAATAATTTAATATTTCTTCATTTTGATTATCCAAAATTTTGCATTCATTATATCCACTTGAAGAATGTAAAAGTCCCACACAATAAAATGTTTCTTCTTCTGGTATCATTGCTGACATCCTATCATCCCACCTGCATAGTTTCAAAAATAAATAAATAAAAAATAATTTTTTTTTTATAATATTAAATCACTCAAAAAGATATCATGTATAATCTTAAAAATATAACAAAGAGAAATATTATATATATATATTAGTTGAACTTCTTAATATAAATGTAGAGTTAAAAGAATAAAGTTACTGAGTTTTACTGAACTCTCTTAAATTTTATAACAATTCTTCCAATATATGTAACACACTTTTTTTTACATTAGCCAGTCCAAAAATAATGATTGATATATCTATATTTAGTAACAACTTAACTTTAAAACGTTATTTTTATCTTTAATCAGATAATTTATAACCATACAAACATCTATAATTAAATTCAGATTGAAGTTTCAAAAGTCTTACATTTTTTTTCTTCTTAAACTCTGTATCAAAATTCTAATCAAATAACATCACATAAATTGAAACAAAAGGAGTGATATTCCCTCTGTCCATTTTGTCATCTTGCGCTTTTCGAAAGTCAGTTTCACTCTTTTTCTTACATTAACTCGATATTTAAAACAAAAAATTTAGATATGCGAAAAACTATACAAAATGTACTATAAAATTCTATCTGCATATCAATATGATAAAAAAAAATACACCCCGTGAAATATTAATCAAAACTATTATCGCTTAACTCTAAAAAGGAAAACTATAACAACTAAAAATAGACGGAGATTATAATATATTATAACTATATATTACTTACCTAAGGGGTGGGGGGGGGGGTTGAAATGATAGTTTTTGTGAGTACCTTTTCCTACTTGTTGGGTAGACAAGTATGGGTCCATTTGTCTTGTTTTGTCTGAGGATTATGTCCACAAAAACAGCAGCATTAAAATGCATGATAGAAGACTTTGGTACAAACAAATTGAGCCATGGATGTGGAACATCCCACATTCCTTTTGATTGTAACTCTAATTCCCCACTTCTAACTCTATTCAAAAATTCCACAAAACTCACATCTTTCTTGAACATAAATCCACCTACATACTTCAATCCTTTTACCAACCTCTTCAACTCCTGTACAATCGTTAAAAAATTACAACGTATATATAAAAATCAAATCTTATATATATATATATAATAGATACTGAACCTTTTTAGTAAAATAACATGTTAAAATGCACTGACAGTTTCAAAAGATGCACTTTAACTGAATATATGTATATGGTTGTATAAAAAAGTGAATCACGTAAATTTGAGAAATACATACCTTATCAATAGTATTAGCATTTTGGTCATCATAGTACTTCACTATTTCCAAGCAATACATGATTTTATTTTTGGATAATAATGAAGCAATTTTGGTTTGATTGGAAGGTGAATAAAATGAAGATCTCCAATTATTTAGAGAGCTTTGTTCCATCATTAGAGAGCCTTCAACATAATCCAATCCATTATTATGAATTGAAATAAGATGTTCTTGATCTTTTGTGAATTTTGAAAAATCATCATATAACATTCTCACCCATTTCACCTACAAGAAAAAAAATAAACATAAATTATTCATTTGCATATGTAAGAAATAGAAGTTTAAACTAATATTTATTTGTTCTATTTTATATAACACTTTTTATTCTTTAACATGTTTCGAGAAAAACATGTTAATACTTAGAAATAATTTTTTAACTTAGATAAATGTGTTTGTTTAGAGGCTAGGTTCCTCGAATAGATCTCCTAGTTGTTATTCGAAAGCAGTATATCTATATATATCAGACATATCCAGAAAATATTTAAGTAAACATCATATATAAAAATGGTGACTAGAATTCACCGACTTTAAAAGTCTTTTTTTTTCTTCATAAATTTTGTGTACAATCAATTATCATCATACTTCATAAATTTCGTGTTCAGTCAAATATTACTTACTCTTGTTGGTGCTTTATCCAAGACAATTCTTGCTCTTGTTATTATTCCAAACTGTCCCAAACCTCCTAAAACTCCAAAAAACAATTCTGAATTCATATCTTTGGAGCAAGTCATTAATTCCCCTTTACCTGATGAAACCAAACATGAGTCAACAACAACAAAAATAATAATAATTAAATAAAAATTATCATAAATTTAATTGTATAATTATATATTAGCATGCATCACCAAAAAAATATATATTATTATTATTATTATTATTATTATTATTATTATTCCCCAAATTAATAAATATATAAGAATGTTTTTGGTCATGCATGCACTAGTAAATTACCAATTATATATATATATATATATATATATATATATATATATTATATATATAATAATATATATATATCCACTTGCAATTAATTGAAGTATAGATAATTTTTTCTATGATAAAAAAATATAGTGTAGATTTTGTGATATATTTATTTTAGTATAAGTGAAAAATCTTACCTACAAGATCTTCCAGGTGGAAAAAGTGACATTACAACCTATGAAATACATACTAAGACATATACTTTTACATATTAAAAGAAAAAATAAAATTAAAGTATGAATTTTTTTCTAAAAGAATCATATATTAGTTAGGCTCAAAACATGATATATTTCTTATCTAAACTAAATATTGATAGTGACTATCTCCCCCATCTTTTTTATTTTTATTTTTGTACTTTAACACTTTCCATGAAAATACCCAATAAAATAATAACAATAGGAAGACCTTTTATCTTTAAGTGAACTTAATGAATATATGAAATATCAATATAGTTTTTCTATTATATTGGAAGAGTTATCATTGAGTTATTTAGTATAGAGAAAAATAAAGTATAATGTTTACGTGTTATACGTAAGATTTTACCTGTAATAACATCCATCTCATGAACGTTACTTATTTGAGGACCATATCGAAAAGTTTGACCACTAATTCCAGCATTAGAGAGCGTACCACCAACGGTAAGGTACAAATAATCTGTCCACGAAACAGGTGCTAAGCCATACTCTAGGGTGCTATGAAGAACATCAATCCATAATTGTTCACCTCCAACATCCGCGTAAAACCCTAAATCCGAATCCCAAGAAACCCTAACACCACAATTGTCATTATTATTATTATTTAAAGAACTCATTTCCACAATTACCCCATTTTTTGCCATGGCTTGTCCCCTAATGGAATGTCCATGACCTTTGGCTGCTACATGAAAAGGGACAGAAAGGTCATAAGAAAATTGTATGAGGTCAATTATGTCATTAACACAAGAAGGATAAAGAACAGCAGCTGGTAATATTTCTTGAATAATTTTTCCAAAATCTTTGGAAGATTCTTTAATAGCATGAGAATTTGTACTAAGTTTTGATGAAATATTAAGTGAAAGAATTTCATAAGGAATTGAAGGATTCCATGGTTTTAACTTTCCTAAAATGGACATTAAATGAGTAATAATAAAGAAAATAATAATATTATAACCATAGGATAAAAAAAACTTAGCCATAATAGAAGAAAGAAAAAAAAAAGGAAATTATTAGAAGTAGGTGATTTTTGGTGAAGAGAAAAGTGAGTGATATGAGGGTATTTATAGAGAAGGAAAATAATATAATAATAATAATATTTGCATGCAAAAAAGTAAAAAAAAAATATTTTTTAAATATAGTGGTAGTACAAGATTTAGAAGATCTTGGAAAAAATAATATTACACATGGGGGGGGTGGGGGGGTGGGGGTGGGGGGGTGGGGGGTAGAAAATTGTGTGTGTAAGATATGAAAGGACAAAAGATTTTTGTGATTATTGCTCTTTTGCCTTTATGTTCCAAAAAACATCACAATTTTCTCATGGGATGGATAAACACCTCTTTGATGTTGTTCATAGTATTGTCATTATATGATTTATGAAGATTTTTTTTTTAATTATTCGGTAAGAAAGATCTTAGATTGATGTATATGTTACTGATCAACGGTATGCAGTTATTTGGATCTTTCTCGTTTAAAGGGATTAGAAAACGTGTTTCATCTTCCACCTTTTCATCGATAGTTTGTTGCCTTCTGTAGCAAGTTCTTGAACCTCCTTTGCGTCTTTTGTCATAGAAGTCGTTATCATTTGGATAAGACAGATGCGATCATGAATAGGACCAGATAGAAATATAAGAGGACATGATAATTGTAATGAATATACAGGAATAGGGCATTTTTCTCGTGACTATTTCAATATTCGATGTTTTAAATAATTTAAATTTATTATAGCAAAGTAATTAAGTTAATAAGGGAATTAATTGCATGTGATCTTAATTAATTAACCTTGGTTAATTGTTAAAACTAATGTAAATACATATTTAAATATTTATTGGCTTTATATAAATATCAAATAAATTTTTACCTCTTTTGAACAAAGGGTTAGTATATACAAAAATATACTATTTTATTATGATTATGTTATACATTAACTTAAGAATGCGTACTTATAAACTATAGTTTGTGATAAAAGTTATACATGAAAATATATTACGTATTTATTGAATTGATATAATCACGTCATGTATATCAATTGAACTAATGATATAATTTTATTTATTTATTATTATTATTATTATTATTATTATTATTATTATTATTATTATTATTATTATTATTATTATTGTTTTGTTTGGATCTACTTAAGTTAAACGTGCTTCATACTTATGTGGAATAATAATACCAAACATTTAGCATCTAGCATTTATTATAATGTAAATAATTATATCAGTATGTCCTCTTGAGTTTACTTGGTTTCACATATAGGAACCATATGATCATATTTAAAGGGGTGCGCTTGATACGGAGAAAAATATTTTTAAAAAATAATTTCTCAAAGTTTTATGAGTGTTATTAATATTTGATTATATACTTTCTATTATGTTGCTTCATAACCATCACCACTATATTCTTTAACTGTACATTTATAATATTTGTCTAGATTATATACGAAATTATTAATAATTCTTTTTGTGTGTGGACAAAAGATATCTTTAATATTTTTGGTTTACTTACTCACTATTCGAAACATAAACTTTATCCAACGGGAATTAATAAAAAATTTGTGTTACAAAATACGATATTTTTTTCTCCATTTTCATCAAATCAGTTTACTGAAAAAACACATAATAGAAAATAAAATCCGATCAAAATACTGTGAATAGCCATTGGACATAAGTTTTTTTCTCTGTTTTAATTAAAATATCTGTGACAATAACAACTGAATATTTTTCATTTAAAAAAATAAAAATAAATTCTACTTATTTTCTTAATTTATTTCATGAAAAACATTGTTTTCTTCTCACCAAACACACCCTAAGCCTAGGTATGCACATAAGAAAAGTAACTTCCAAAATTATACACTCAATATCTTATGAAATCTTCAAGTATCTTTGATTTAATTAGATAAGAAAATAATATGATTTGGAAATAAAAAGAATCTTCAAATAAAAAGTTGACACACTATAGAATGGAA
This sequence comes from Solanum peruvianum, assembly GCA_027705065.1. Lineage (NCBI taxonomy): Eukaryota > Viridiplantae > Streptophyta > Magnoliopsida > Solanales > Solanaceae > Solanum > Solanum peruvianum. The sequence goes on from JAKWJD010001766.1 coordinate 2,305,416, forward strand.
ATGTATTGGAAAGTTGAAGGAAACATCAATATGATTTTCCTTATTCAAATTAGGATCTTTTTTTTTCTTTAATGTAAGATCTTATTTGTAGGTATTTGATGTAACATATGAATTATGAAAAGTCAATTCCATGCAATTATAATTACCACCAATATTCTTGACAATTTCAATGTAGATTTCATCACTTTCAATTGATCCTATCTTTTTACTTCCTTTTTAAAAAATAAATAAATAAAATTTACCTCTTGATAATTAAAAAACTAATTTTCACAAATAAGAGTAAGTAAAATTAAGGAAAAATTACATTAATACACAATTAATTTTTTTCACATTATTTAAGATATTTTGTAAAATTTAAAAAAATTACAAAAATATCTATTTTCCAGCTCGAGCTCGTGCTCGCTCTTTTATTATAAGATATATCATTCTTATGCGATGTAATTAAATCGCGATGTATCGGGACACGATGTATCGGACATGCATGTGTGCCTAGTATCAGAAGGTAATGTATCGATACGTGATGTATCGGGACGTTGAACGATTTATCAGAATAGGCATGTCTTGTATCAACAAGGACGTTGAGTGATATATTTAAAATTCTTAAATTGTAAGAGATTTTTGTAATTTGACAAATAATGGAGATACGATATAATTAGCTCTTAACACTGTAAAAATTTGTGTTATCTTTACAAAAATGAAAAAAAATACTAGGTTTTATCTTGTCAATCCTAACAAGATAATAAATCTTGCTAATTAATAACCATGGAGAAAATAAGAGTTAGGGAGGACTAAACACTCAATTATCATACACTTTCTTCATAAAACTTTCTTTCTGAATATTTCAATTTTATGTGCATGCATGTTCTAGATTTATTTTCACGGTACTACTCTCTCCGTTCGGTATTGTTTGTTATAATTTCTATTTTTAGAGTTAAACTATAAAAATTTTGACTAACATTTTAAGATGCATTTTTTCATCATATTAATATGAAAAAAATTATAATTTTTAGTACTTTTCATATAGTTTTAGAATATCTAATTTTTTTGTTTAATATATCGAATTAATCTGATCTAATTTACCTTTAAAAATTAGTTAAATTGACTTTCGATAAGCACAACATGACAAACATTTCTAAATGGAGGAAGTATTATATAAGATGATGTAAAGATTCTTTTTTGGAAAACGAAAAAATTATGAGAAAATGTTAAATCATGATCATGTTGAAGCTAAAACCATAAATTTGTTATTAGAATAAAAAAGTTTCTACTTAAATTTAGTAAAAAATTTATGCTATAGAATATGATTTTTTTCCCCCACTTATTTTTCATCGAATCAGGTCACTATAAAAATGCATGGTGAAAAATAAATTTTCACTAAAATATGATATCTATGGGATCGGAATAGCTCTTAAACATTTTAGTGGAAAAATAATAATTTTTTCAATGTTGATTTAATTTCTAATAGATTCAGAGGCGAAATCAGTGTTGCGAAACCTAGTTTATCTAAATCAAATATTTTTGATATGTAATACGGATAAAAACTCACTTATTGAAACAAATAGTTGATATGAATTAACATTATACCATTTTAACTTTTAAAAAAAAATTAAATAGATCAAATTTAAATTTTGAATCAACATATATCGAAATCAATAATTCATTATATGTTAATGAGCTTGTAGTTCACCTTGCTTTAAATTAGTTCATAATTTCACTTTTGAATTGTCTCAATCTACCATACGGAAAAAGATTTGCCAAAATAAAATTAAAAAACAAGTGAATCCAAATAAGATCCTAACGATTTAAATATGGTTTCTTGTTTTTCACAAGTCAAGAGTCTTTGATAAGACAAGCTAGTCAAGCAAGCATCTAAGAAAGACTTAAAAAAATATGGTAACGGATTCAGAATTTAAATATAACGAATTTAATATTTAAAATTTTTACTTTTTAATATCAACGATTTAATTGTACAATACAATTAAAAATATGGGTCCCAAATTAGATTATTTTGTGAATTTTTTTGAAGCTCCTTCACGTTGTGTATTTTCATATTTGTGTCAAAAATACTGAATTTAATTAAATTTATCGTACTTGTTGTAACGACCAGTTTAGTCGTTTTGAGCAGTAGATTTTATTTCTAAAAAATTGGCTGAGACGACAGACCCCATGACGGACCGTCATGGGCACGACGGACCGTCGCAGGGTCTCGTTTCAAAACACTTAGAAATTCTGAAATTGGGTATTGAAAATCGACTCTCTGAACTTCGTAACGGAATGGCAGGACGGACCGTCACAGGTGTGACGGACCATCACAGACTCTTTGGTGGAAATTGAGTCTCTGAACCTTGCAACGACCTGCAGGACGGACCGTCGCAGGCACGACAGCCCGTCACAGGTTGCGTAATCCCAGTCTGGGTCGGATTTCTTTTCAAGATTTGAGGGACGTTTTGGACTATTCCTACTTTAATTATAAAGTTAGAGGGTTAAGGTTAATAAGTCTAATTACTTGGGGGTTAAAAGAGGTAACCTTAAGTTAATTAGTGGGTTATTATTGCCATCTTTTATTCTTAATTACATGCTAATTAGGGTAAAAGAAAGAGGGTTTGAATAAAGAAAATAGAAAGAACAAAGAGAGAGAGAGAGGATCGAACGAGAGAGGAGAAACGAAGAGGAAAACACAAGGCTTTGGGAAAATTCTTGCTTGATCACTAGTCTTCGGTGGAGGTAGGTTATGGTTTCTCTTACGATATTCGTAGTAAAACTCTTAATAGCGAATGATATAGTACTTGTTGTTGCTACATGTTGAGTATCATAGTTGATTTTATGATATTACTTGGTATATACTGTTTTTTATTTTGAGTTGGCCGATGATATCTACTCAGTACTTGTGTTTGTACTGACCCCCTACTTTTATGTTTTCTTCTTTGTTATTTGTGGAGTGCAGCAAACGTACCGTCGTCTTTGACTCAACAGTAATTCAAGCCAGTCTTTACTACATCGGAAATTCAGGGTGAGCTAATGCTTCTAGCTTGGACTGGATCTTCTTCTTCAAGTCTTGATGCCTTGAACTTCCGGCATGGACTAGCTTCTTATGTATTTTAGCTTCTTAGACATTTTTAGTTAGTAATTTGATCATAGATGTTCTTGTGGTGATGACTTCCAGATTTTGGGAAATAATAGTTATTGAATTGGTTTTTATTTATGAGTTTAAGTCTTCCGCATTATTTTCTGTTGATATATGTTGAAATGATAAGGGTTAGATTGGTTGGTTCGCTCACATAGGAGGGTAAATGTGGGTGCCAGTCGCGGCTCGGTTTTTGGGTCGTGACACTCGTGTTTGGTATTAGGTCTTGTCTAGCAGTGTGATTTGTGAGGTTTGTCCCAACAACCAAAAGTAAGAGAGAAAAAAAAAAGAAATAGAATATTCCATGTGATCATATGGAATATTGGTCCAATATTATGAAACCTTATTATAGAAACTTGAAAGAATGCACAAGTACCCCTTCAACGTATGCTCGAAATTTTAGAGACACACTTATACTATACTAAGGTCCTATTACCTCCTGAACTTATTTCATAAGTAATTTTTTACTCCTTTTCGGCCTACGTGACAATAGCTTGAAAAAAAATCAACTAGTGCTGGGCCCACAAGATAATGCCACGTAAGCCGAAAAGGGGTAGAAAATTATTAATAAAATAAGTTCAGGGGGTAATAGGACCTTAGTATAGTATAAATGTGTCTCTGAGATTTCGGACATAGGTTGAGAGGATACTTGTGCATTATCCCTATAAACTTATGAATAGTGTGAATATGTCAAATATTATGAATTAAATTTACTCAATTAGAGGCGGACACAAGATTAATATTCGATAAATGTATACTCATTAAATGCTAGTATTGTATATATATAGTTGAGAGTCGATCGAATCCATGGCCCTAAAACAATTTTGAATCCCATTTGTCGTCATTACACTAAAAAAAAAAAAGACTTTATATTATTATGATTTTAACGATCAATATCTATGTATATACATAAAAAAATAAAATATTTTATTATATATAATAAATATTTACTAGCAAAGCTAGCTTGAAGACTAGGGAGTTCAATTCAAGTGATAATAATCTGATTTGTTGAATAATTATATCGTGTAAATAAGATTAAAAATTCATATATATATTCTTTTTGGTTATATATAAATTATTCAAAATTTGATTAAAGCCATAAATTTTAATCTTTTATTTTTTAAAAAAAAAATTCTGATTCAACGACCGGACGAACAAATATATTTAACACACATAGATCTCCATAATTTAGTTAGAAGAATTATAAATTATATTAAGTTGATTTGAGACACGAGAGTTTGTGTTTAATAAGTTATATAATTGTATCTATGTTAGTTAAGTGTAATAGTCCCTAATATATTCTATGAGGTCCCAAGCAAAGATTTAGCTTTGAATATATCATTATTATTATTATTATTTAAAGAAAAAACTATATAATATAAATTATAATATGCTATTCAACTTATAATCTTTGACAATTTGGCCTAAAGATCATATCTAGCAGGTAGGGTTTTTTATCCAAACAATGTGCCATACAGTCTATTATGTTTTCATATATATTTTATGGTCCAAACATATATAATTTAAAAGATTCTAAGAATCACAAAAGAAATTTTATTTGTTTTGCAATCTTTGAATTATAAATCATTGAATATTGTGTTTCAACAATATAAATTATGAAATATATCATCATCAATAGTAAGATATATAATATGATTCCTTTTAGTACACAATCGAATATTAGAAAGGATAGTGTCATGTTGCACACATGTTGTCTCTTGGGGGTTTCGGGATAAAATTAGAACGATACAGAGAAAATTAGCAATGAGAAAACATACACAATCTCAAAAAAAAAAAAGATAGAAAAAATTATCCTATATATTCGTCAGGTATGTACCCACCCACTTTTCTATGGGCAACTTTCACATATAGCAAATAAAAATTTCATATTTGTATGCTATAACAAAGTTTGTATAATTGCGTTCTATAGTAAACATAGAAACTGTATAATTCGCTATACATATACAGTTGAAGCAAATTATATAAAACGAAGTGTATAAAACAAGAAAGAGAAAGACACTTGGGCAGAGAACTGTATAAAAACGAATTGTATTATTATAAGTGTATAGAACGATTGTATACAATTTGAATTTGTGTAAAATGAGAAAGAGAGAAAGACAAAAGAGACTTGACAAGGAATATACAATTGAATCGAATTGTATAAAACGAGAAAGAGAGAAAGATAAAAGAAACTGGGCAGGGGAATATTTTTTATTGTATAATTATAAGTGTATAGGACAAAAATATATGTACTTGCATGTGTATATACAATTTTCTCACGCTTTATACAAACAGAAACGCAATTTATACATTTCGCTTCTGTTTGTATAAGTGAGAAAGAATAGTGTCATGTTGCACACATGTTGTCCTTTAGGAATTTCGGAATAAAATTAGAACGATACAGAGAAAATTAGCAACGAGAAAACATACAAAATTTCAAAAAAAATAAAAAATAAAAAAATAGAATGGCTTACTTGACAAACGTCTACTAATTATCACTTTTCACCCCTAGAATATTATGTCACGGGAGGAAAAATAAAATCACTAAACTCACAAGAAAGTCAATTTTTTTCCCACTGATTTCTATGTACTAGAAAATTAAATTGATCAGAGTGTTAAATCTTTTAGACAAGACAATTTTTGTTTCAATATGTAATATTTTATATACAAACTATATTTTACATAGTTATTTGTAGGGCTGTGTATTGATCGGTTCGGTTTTGAAGTTTATCGGGTTGATTTATTGGTTATCGGTTTGTAGTGATGCTAAACCGTTATAGAACCATTAAGACATTGACTTATCGGTTATTGGTTTATCGATTTTTGATCGTTATCGGTTTAACCGTTAAGATTTGACCCAAAAGAAAAAATATTGAAAATCACTTAGAAACAAGGTAACAAACCAAATAAACCATGCACTTGAGTTCATAAGTTACATCTTGCTCAAAAGCAAACACTTTTACATCGTAGAATAATCAAGTGTTTGAGACAACTAAAAATAAAAGTAGGAAATTAAACTCTAAGTCGAGGACTTTATATATAAAATGGTATAAATATAAATATTTAATTTACTATCGGGTTATCGGTTAATCCGTTAAGAAAAAACTTTAAAACATTAAGAACTGATAACCAGATAACAAAAAGAATCAAAACCACTAAACCAATAACCCAATACTATAAACCAATAACTTTTTTATCGATTCGGCTTATCGATTTCGGTTCAATTTTGAACAACCTTAGTTATTTGGTTGCTTATAAATTAACTACAGATAGATTTCTTTATATATATTAATTGATAATCTAATAAAAAATGATAATTAACTACATAACCTGCTATCACGTGTTAAAATTCATTAAATAAATTATTTGAGATGAAATGCTTAAGATGATACAATTTATGGTATGTCGTAAAAGAACAAGAATTTCATGAAATAGGAATCACGAGAGTAGTCACACTGGATATAATGTCAAAATTTTGATTTTTTTTATTTATAACATCTAAATATTGAATTCGCTATTGATTGTGAGAAATTAGAACGCCAAGTGGGATCGATAGATTGAGAGATAGACAAAAGATCGTGCAATAGTGAAGGCCTCGTGGTTTAATGATGCATTCTGAAGTTATTACTTTCTCAATATTAATTTATAACGTCTAAAATTTAAATTCGCTACTGATTGAAAGGAATTTGAGTGTCAAGTGGAGCTAATAGATTGAGAGATGAATAAAAGGTCATGCAATAGTGAAGGCCCTCGTCGTATCTTGAATTAAGTTAAAAGATGCATTTCGGTCTTCACTCTCAGAATTCTAAAATTAAAATGTCTAAATCTAAATTTACTATTGATTATTGAAAGAAATTAGAGCATCAAGTAGAACTGATTAATTTAGAGACATATAAAAAGTTGTGCAACTATAAATGCCTCATAGTACCCTAAATAAAGTTAAAAGATGCATTTTGAAATTCAATATCGCGATTTAAAACTTGTAATGTTTAAATTATAAATTTGTTACTAATCAAGAGGAATTGGAGCGTTAAGTGAGGTTGATAGATTAAAAGTAGGCAAAAGGTCTTGCAATACTAAAGGCCTTGTGGTACCCTCGTTAAAGTTAAAAGATGTATTCCAAAATTCACTATTCTCCCAATTATATAACATTTAAATTCTGAATTGGGTAATGATCGGGGGAAATTGAAGCGCCAAATATGGTTGATAGATTGAGAGATAAGCAGAAGGTTGTGCAATAATACTGAAGGTCTCACGAAACCCTTAATAATGTTAAAGATACACTCCAAAATTCACTATCCTCCCAATATCATAACATTAAAAATTCTGAATTCGATAATGATCGGGAGAAATCGAAGCGTCAAGTAAGGTTTGATAGATTGAGAGACAAACAAAAGGTTGTGCAACAATACTGAAGGCCTCACAAGTTCCTTAATAATGTTAAAGACACATTCCAAAATTCACTATCCTCCCAATTCTATAACATCTGAATTCGATAATGATCGGGAGAAATTGAAGCGTCAAGTAAGGTTGATAGATTGAGAGACAAACAAAAAGATGGTGCAATAATATTGAAAACCTCCTCACTATACCCTTAATGATGTTAAAAGATAATTTCAAAATTTACTATCCTCTCAATACAGTAATATCCAAATTCTGATTTCATTTCTGATCGAGATGAAATTGAAGCGTCAAGTAGGGCAAATAGAACAAAAAAAACCTTGTGGTGTGGGAGTACCCTAGAAGATATTGCATATCTTCATGGGGATGCCATTATCATGATTCATAAGAGTTGGTCTCACATATGTCTCCAATTGAAAGAAGAAAAAATAAACATTAGTACTTAACCAACTAGTCTTTGGCCAATACCAAATTTGTCTTGATGTGCAATCATGGCTATGCATATATTGCATCAGAATTTTTTAGTGAACCCCCAAAAGTACAATAATATTAATAAATGGTCCAATCCCAAGTATATATGTCCATATGACAGCCAATATATATATATATATATATATATATATATATATATATATATATATATATATATATATATAAATTTTAATTATACATTATATGTAGCGTACACAATTTTAATTACGAGGAAATTGCTCAGATGAATAACACTTTTTGATGATATGATTGAATTTATAAACGTGATTTAAAAACATGCCGATTGAGATAACCAAAATTAACATGTGTATTGTAACTTGCTTTGCCAATATGAACAAAGCAAAATAACAAATAAAAGGAATTAATGACATGAAATAATAACTATTAATAAGTTGGATATATGTGTGTGTGTAAAGCAGCAAGATGAGCTGGTATGACAAACACAGTGAAAATTATGATAATTATAGATCTATGCAAAATGTTATACTATTAACGAGTTGAATTTGAACAGATTAAGATGATTTGAATAATTAATAAACTGAGTTATATTTAGTTTGAATTAGTCTATTATAACTTTTTGTTGAGTTCAATCAATTGAGTAATAAAAAATTCTTAAGTTAGTAAATTAACATAATATATCGACAAATATTTTAATTTAGTTTTAACTAACAATTAAACACTTTAATTTTAAGGATGCACATTAGATAACTCAAACTCATCTTAACAATGTCATGTACACCGAACGCTACAATTCACATAAATATTGGAGGCGTTTCCATGACTATTTTATAAGTCCGTATATTTAAGTATACAATCGACGAGTCAAGGTGTCTAAATTTACATATTTAAAGTGAGAGTGTTTATTTGTTAGTTGAAATTAAGTTAAAATATATATATTATATCTTTAATAAATCAAAGAATTACTAAATCACTCCAACTTAAACAGATTAGAAAAAAATATATTTTCATGAATTAATTTTACGATATTAGAAAGAAAATTTAGTTGTACTATAATATATAAATTTTAAAAACATTTTATTATATTCGAATTAGTGGACAGTTTCCAAAATTTTGAATGGATTTTGTGGCCACTCTCCAAAAAGAGAAAATTATTTGTCAAATAGCCAAAAATGGTAAAAATCTTGCAAAATCAAACAATAATGTACCATGAAGATATATTTGGGTCCCTTAGATTCTTTAGGTTCCTTCATTATCCACAACTCCAACTTGATTTTCCAATTTTTATTTTTATATTTTAAAAATAAACAATCACATAATTTAATACGATACATAAAATATACGAAGATGATAAGTTTATATTTCATTGGTAAATATTATCTAAAACTAATTCACATAATTGACCCATAAACAAAAAAACATGTTTGTTGATATAAGTGTCTTATATCGAACAATTTAAAATTTTAAACACGATGATTATGTAATAGAACACACCTCAAAATCAGTAATAGAGCCACGAGTTTGGAAAAATCCAAAGACGTTTAGGCGTCAAATTATGTATACATGTATTTAAAAATAATTATATATAAATATATCAAAATCTACAACGTTTAAATTTTAAATCTGTCAGTGACATATTTTCCACATTTCTTGAGCTTATATTATCATTATCATAACTCCAAAAACTTATTGATTTTTAAAATTCAATTAATTTGACAAACATTATCATGATGTAATAGACATATAGAGCAAAATAGTCAACATGTAATATTACTCCTAATATTTATTCTATTAAGTATAGCTGTCTAATTAATATAAAAAAAAAAGGTGACCTAATTATGCATAAATTAATAGTATATACATAGAAAAATCCTTGTTAATTATGCTATGTCTAGCTCTAATTAATTTAATTTATAGCCCTTTCTCCAATTTAGGCTATGTTAGGAACATTAATCACTTTTTGTCTTGCTAATTACTGTACAAATCCCTGCTTATGGTAATAAAAAAAGATGACAAAATTATTAATATTAAGACAAAAAATTTATATATTCAAGGATACACGATTGCAATTATGAGGCTAATTAATCAATAATCATCATGCTAGCTATATATAGGTTACAAATTAAATTTAGCCAAAAATAATTATGTTCACATCTCTTTTTAAGTCTTTTTTTGTGTCTATGTGCACGCATGCTTGGTTTAAGATCATAATTATCTTTGGATTAAAGATTTCAAAATTATTTGCTTTTATCAAGGTAATCTCATTATTAAGATTTGACATTGATCTCAAGTAATTATTGAAGGGATTAGATAAAAGTTCTATACATTGACAGTGTATATATATATATATATATATATATACAATAATAACATCAACATATTTAGTGTAGTTTGATAAGTCTGAAGATCAGAGGATAGAATGTGCGCAGACCTAACTCGATCTTTACAAGATAGAGAGTCGTCGTTGTTCTCAAAACACCATCGACTTTAAATAAAACGTTTGAAAAAAGAACAACAAGAATAAAAATAGTAACAATGACGAAATAATGTGAAATGAAGAGCAGTTGCAGTTACGTACCACATATAGAGGAATGAACAATATGGCAATAATCAAAGCACAAAAAGCACAGGTGATACCTGAAAAATAAGAAACTACGATATTAATGCTAATACAACTAGTAAGAAAGGAGGTTCAAGTACGACCGCCAAACAGAGCGAGAACGCTCAACTATCAACTAACCTTCTACTCTAATCATCTGTGACTTTCAAACTCTTCTATCTACTTATAATCTCAATACTTTTTGCTATTCAAGAACGTGATAATAATACATATATACTAGCTAACATGATATCTAGTGTTTTAAAAATATCAATAATATAACTAATACTTACATAACGTTATTGATATCTACATCACTAATATCGGTATAATTCTAATTTTTATTCTTGGTTCCTACTCAATTACTCTTTTCTTGTTTTCTTTGTGGTGGGGTGTCATTTATCTTACTAATTAGTAAGAATGTATTACTTTCATGGGACAAAAAGAAGTTTTATGAAACATGTTGATGTTGAATATTTGAAAACATAGGGCAATCTAGAAGGCAAATTCACACTTAGGAATGTAAAGAAAAATTGTTAGGCATGTGAAAAATACAATAGGTGGGGCTAAATGAAAGCTAAGCCATAAGAAAATAAAAGAAAAGGGCACAAATGTTTATATATTTGGGTCCAATAAAATTGACTACACATCAAAAGTCATTGGTGGATTAGAATTTGGATGTGATCATCATGCTCAAACACAACTACACTTCTATCTCAAACAAATATCATATCAATCATATAAATTTTTATTAAAGGTGGTATATGATATACGTTGATTCGAGCTAGATATACTTAAATCGTATGATTTGAATATATTTTAAAACATTCACTAATTTGAATGTTATAAATAAAAGTAAATGTGATGACATTTGAAATTCAAATTCATAGAGTGCAAATTTTGAGTTTGTATTAATCTTCATTGTTCACGTGCCTATATGATCGTGATTAGATTGTCGGTCTCAAATTAAGATAAACGTGAAAAATCATCAACTAAATAACTTAACAATAATCAATCACATGAATCTTTATTAAAGGAGGTGTTGATATACGTTGATTCGAGCTAGATATACTTAAGTCATACGATTTGAATATATTTTAAAAAATCCACTAATTTGAATGTTATAAATAAAAGTAAATGTGATGACATTTGAAATTCAAATTCATAGAGTGCAAATTTTGAGTTTGCATTAATCTTCATTGTCGTTCATGTGCCTAATGACCGTGATTAGATTGTCAGTCTCAAATTAAGATAAACGTGAAAAATTATCAATTGAATAACTTTACAATAATCAATTTATCGTGAATCCTTTTGATGCTCTAACATGTTTGATTAATTTTAAAAAAAATATATACATAATAAGTTATAAATGATATCTATGTATACGCATTTAATTTTGGCTAATAGGATTAATTTGATCACCAATAGAAGAATATTGATATCATTTGTATATTTTAGAAGTTGAAAGTGTAATTTCGAACTATATATTTATCATTTTTTGCACTCGACTTTGACATTTATATATACGTATGAGTAAAATTTTAGTTTTAACAATTGTATTTTGATCAAATCCTCGAAGTTAGTATCGATTAACGAAACCATATAAATTTTAAGAATTGATAATCAATTAATCACTTTCATCCAAAAAAATATATATAATATAATATATTTTATAATTTTAACAAAATTTCTAACTCCGTCACTGAATAGTGAATTTGCCGTTGGGTACCTTAACATCCCAAGACTGTGTTAAATGTTTGTATCAAATTTGCCTAGAAATTAAGCAACAATGAGTGACATAAAGAGACTTTAATCAACTTTTTAAATAAGGTTTAATTATATAACCTTTTCATATTATAAATTATTGAAAAACATAGTTATATGTCATACGCTCAATTGATGCCAGAAAATAAAGTAAAAAAATGCTTTATTTTATATAATTTGATGATTGATTTAATATAAATTTATGAGATAAAAGAATGATATAAATAATTTTCATTTTATCTTATCAAATTGACCTTTAATAATATGTAATTTTTCGTATGTAATATTATAAATGCTCGTTAATATTTGTAATATCCTTCCAAGTTCCAACTCTAAGTCATTTTGAGAGGCAATCTTCTTGTTTCACTTAGATCACATTAGCTCGATCGATTTTATTAAAATATTGAGTCAAATTAAATGAGTCGATCGATTTATAGGACAATTAGAAAGTCGATCGACTTGTATGATAATTTTCATAGTCACTAATCAACATTAATTTTAAGTTCATTTTATTAATTAGACGATAAATTAAAGTTGCTCTATTTTAAACAACAATTTCAACTAAATTATATTAAAACAAGAGTTAAAATCAATCGACTTGATTAATTTTCAAAAATCGATCGAATTTTATCATGTTTTTCGATAGTCATCGTTAATTTTTAAAGTCGGTCAAATTTTGTCATGATTTTCTTTTTTATAGTCACCGTTAAGTTTTTAAGTTCTTTCTTTTAGTCTAACCAAAGATACTCTAAGGGGGAAAAAACGTCGTCGTTTTACGAGACGATTCGTCTTCAAGTTTCAGCGAATTTATCGGAGCAACGAATCGGAGTTTTTTTTTCTTTGAGTTTTTGCTTTAATGGCGGAAAAGCTTCAAATAGTTGAGGTTCTATATTGTGGAGTTTGCGGTTTACCTGCTGAGTATTGTGAATTCGGATCCGAATTTGAGAAATGCAAACCCTGGTTGATCCAAAATGCACCCGATCTCTACCCGGACCTTGTTAAAGGTTAATACTAAAAACCCTAGAAATTATGGATTTTTTTTTATATTTTTGATTAGTTCAGCTGTAAATCAATTAGTTATCAATTTGCTTGTTTTTTTTTTTTGTGCAGATTCTAATTTGAAAGAAGCTGATAAGGTCACTGATCAGCTCCAGTCGACTTCAATCTCGGAAGGTAAAGTTTTTTTTTTTTTTTCTGTAAGTTGAAACATGAGTGTCTTGATTTTAATGAATTTTTTTTATATAATGTGTCTATGGTATCCTATCATATTGTTTTGATGAGTACAATGTTGGAGAGATTGCATTGTTTTCTGTCGTTACGTAATGTCACATGCCAGCAATTTGAAGGATAAACTTGCAAGAGAAGTAGTGTAGTATAGGCTTATAGCTACTATGAAAAGGTAGGGTACATGATAAAGTTAGGTAATAAGTGAAGTTAAAATGAGAAAACAAGAATAAGCTAACGATGCGATCACACCGAATTGGTCGTTACATAATGAGACTTTTCGAAAAAAAATAACCATATGCTACACTAAAATTTAAGTAATAATCAAAACAAACATTATATTTAAACTAAAACAATACCAACTAAATAGTGCCTCGTTTTCGGTGCTTGGTGTTGTCCATTTTGTCTTGAACCATCTCAAAACCTACTGCCGCTAACGATTAGCTAGCTTGCAATACAAAAAGAGGTGATCCACATCCTCACTGGACCTCTTTACACATATAACACCAACTAACATATGTAATCCTTCTCCTCCTTAAATTTTAACTATTAGGATTGCTCCCATCGTGCCCCCAATGCCTAGCTCGAGTGGCAAAAGGTGGAGGACTTGTGGCTTAGGTCGCTGGTTCAAGCCCCACACCATGCGAAGCGGAGCCCGCATTTAAGTGGAGAAGGGTACAAGGGCGGGTCCATTATCCACCGAGTTTAGAAGGCTGCGATTGGTCCAAAGGACAGGTCACAAGACGGATTTCTCGGTTATAAAAAAGAAGGATTGCTCCCATTGTTGCCAATCAAGTGAAGAGGTGGCACTATAGGTATCCTAATGGTGCAGGGAGCTCAAGTCATCCCTGATTAAAGGTTTAATGTACTAGGAACAATCTACTGTCTCTCCCCCCTCCACCTCTATAAGTCATGGTTCAATGATGTATTCTGATTAGAGAACATCTCAATTAAGCTTTGAAATTCTGCTACCTCCAAATCCCAAAGGTCCCTCCTAATTGTAGGTCCAAGGAACACCACACTCTTGTAGTCTTCGTATATGTTGGATTCCATTGCTTTTGGCTCGTGCTTCGTTCGATCTTTAATGTGAGCCTCACAGTATTATCTCCAGACCATACGTGCTTCCAGAGGTTGATCCTGTTCTTGTTCTCTACCTTGAATGTTGTGTTTCGACTCTCTGTTCCTTCACATTGTTACTCTAAAGCTGCACCTAAAAGGAACAGTTATGCTTTTAGTTGTACAACTTCCTTCTGTGATTGCATATTTATCCACTGTGGCCTTTCTTCGTAGTGCATGCTCCTCTATCCCCAATCTGTGCATCTACTTCTCCAACATAGCTATGTTATAAACACACAAAACTTTCATCCTAAGTTGTCTCTATCTCTTTAAGGAATCCATTGATTACATTGACTTCTTTTTCGACAACCCTATGTAACAACTGCCTATTCGACCTAGCGCCACATCCTGTAACTGATGTGGTTGGACTAACTTCTTGACCATTACTTGTCCATTTTACCCACACTCGTCCATCACACTGGAACCCTTGCTTATAGTCCTCACACCCAGACGGCGATGTTGTGGAACCTTTTACCCATGTAACAGTATACTCAGGCACCGAATAATGCATGCCTAGATGTCTCAACAAGTTCATTAATGAGTATTCATAAAATTTTATTACTATTTTATTCATGTCCATCACCGTAGCTCATTCTCCTCCTTTGTATGGACTTGAGACTGGCCATATGCTGCAAAAATTGGGGATGTAGAGGAGTCACATAAGAAGAAAAATATGAGTGTGTTTTACTCCTTTTGTTGCTACACGTTAGGCTCTTTACCGGCCCCTTTTAATCGCTTTCTGCAACATCTTGCTTTGACATTGCATTATGTCAATGGCCAGGAGAGAGCAGTATTTTTGTCTGAGCTCTGTCAAATGGAATGAATCCTCCTGAACTCCCACAACGGAAGACGTGAAGATTGAAGAAACTTCATCAAATTCCTTTTTGCTCATTTCAACTTCTCATTTCATAGTTTTGACTTGATAGGTATCGAGAATTATGGGTTTGATTTTGATAGTTATTTAGCTACCTTCCAACAAAATGAATCTTGTTCTTGATCTTTTCAATTTGGCAAGTGGTAGAGAACCCTGTTTTGATATTTGATGTGAGTTTCACGCACATCTCATCTACCTTCTCACGAATTGTATTACATTCTTAATCTTCTTCATTTCATCTGCATTTCGGGTTCTTTTTGTCTGTTCTTGTGAGATAAATATTTACTTGGTGTTTTAAACCCTGTCTTTCTTGCCTATGGGGCCAATAGTTGTAGGTTTAATTAAGAACTGTAGGCCTAGATTTGTATCTATTTTGCTTTTTGGATTTCATTTTATCTACTTCCCTCTTCCCCCTTTGCATGTTAAAATTGAATTCTGTTCTTAACATTTCTGTTCCTTTTGTTGGGTCAGGTTCTTCTACATCTAAGAAAGAAGAAGTCAAGCGCCTTCCTGGTGGAAAGATTAAAAAGAAAGTAAGAAATTTCCAGCATTTGTCGTTTTGTCTAACGTATATTAATCCTTCTTTCAAAATGGCATGGCTCTGTGCCATCCATGTGATATTATAAGCTCTAAGAAAATTTGATAAGTGAAGTTCTTGTAATCCTCCCATTGTATTCATGTACGTGTAGAACTTTTCATTATTGTTCCCTGTCAGCCATCATCTTAAGATTTTAATTTGACCAACTTATTATGAATCAGGATCATTCTAATTGAAAAGTTTCTGTTTTGCTTTGAGGTATTAAGTTACAAATCTTGGTTATATCATTTATATTCAAATATTGGATGGATACTATTCACCTAGTTGAACTAACTTGAAGCTGTTATATTTTGTATGGGTTTTCCCTGCAATGTGAATATGCAAGCGTCCTAAGTAGTTTCTCCTTTCTCAACAGAAGAGGCAGTAGGTAGATATTTTACAGAAATAAAAAGAGCTCAATCCAATTAGTTAACCAACCACAAAATCAGTATTGGTATCAACTTCGGAAGTTACTATGGACATCTTTATTATTGGAAATCTTGCATCGTTACATACTTATTAATCAATTTCAGTTGAGGTTTTCTGTGTAATTTTTCATTGTAGTGGTCAATATTTAATGCCCAGTCTGTGATATAACTGAAATATTTGGACTAATTCTTTTAATCTCTTTTATTATGTCAAATTAAAGGTTTGATCCTTGGGATCAAAAAAACTAAACCTGACTAGACGAATCTGGAAGGTCATTTAATGATCCTTTTCAACAGCTGTTTGTTAAGATGCCCGCAGTTCAGATATGCATTCATTGTTGTGAATGCAGTGTAGTATAGTTAAGAAACTTGACTTAGTTTTCATGGCCTTGACTCATGTGAATGATCACTGGCCGTAGGATATTCATTTGGAGGAACTCTAGAAAATACCCTCTCCACTGGAAGTTCTCATGTCAGTTACTAAAATCAACTAGCAGAACCCACTAAATGTATCTGAAAGTTCCTTACATTGAAAGGATGCCATCTTATTGTGGTAAACTGGGCATTAAGATCCCATATCATTTTGGCATGATCTAGTCCATTCTGGCATGGTGAAGCAGCAAATGAGGCTTTTCTATTCACACATTTCAACTTCCAATTCTCTTTATGACTTTTTAGGTCTGCTCCTTCCCCCGCTCCCTCAGGAGAACCTCATAAACAATGGTAACTGAAACCATCATCTGGCCTAATTCCAACCTGAGTCCTCATTCCTCACTATAATTGAGCAGCTTTTCATATAACATGTCTTTCATTTCATGGCATAGTAATTGAGCCTTATCCATTGGTTTAGCAATGACGTCATGATCCAACAAGATAATGCTGTGAAAGTAAACTCATAAGCAAGTCCACAAGTTGTAAATTTTCTTGGCTATATTGTAGGATAAACAGGAGATAATTATTGAAAAGGTCACCAGAAACAGACGGAAGAGTATCACTACCATCAAGGGCCTTGAAATCTTTGGTGAGTTGTATATTATCTCGTGTTGTCTCGTCTTTTTATCGTTCTGTCTTCCAAGTTGCTACAGTATTTAAGCTTATTTCGGACATTTTAGGTGTTAAACTAAGTGATGCTTCAAAAAAGCTCGGTAAAAAGTTTGCTACTGGAGCTTCTGTGGTTAAGGTGCGTTAAAGTGTGTGCTTTCTAAATTTTACTCTGATACGAGTTAGATGGGTACCTAACCTGGATTGATGCTTCAGGGCCCGACTGAAAAGGAGCAGATCGATGTTCAAGGGGACATATCCTATGACATTGTGGACTTCATTACAGAAACCTGGCCAGATGTATGTTGTCTCATCTTCTGATCATCGATTTCATATAACGTTAGCTAAAGTTCATTAGCGTGTTCCTGTTCTCAGGTTCCAGAATCTGCAATATTCTTCATAGAAGACGGAAAAAAGGTTCCAGCTGCATAAACTACGGAGATGACATCCCTAATGCTCGTAGCACTGTGTTCGTTGAAATTCGAGGTGAGAATATGTATTGGCTCTATAGATGTGGCTACTATGGTTCCACCCTCTATAATATAAAAAAGCAAAGAAACATGTCGTATTACATAATGTCGTCCATTCTTGGTGAAGGTTCATGTAATCAATCGATCAGACTTGCTTGAGATAGAGGCGTAGTTGTGTTTTTGGCATTGTGAGCACATCCAATCACCAATGGCTTTTGATGTGAAGTCAATTTTGTTGAACCAAAAAAATTACATTTGTAACCCCACCTAGTTTATGTTTCACATGCCTAATTAAAATTTTATTAACATTCCTAAGTGTGAATTTACATTCTAAAATTTCCCATCAACATGTTTCATAAAGCCACTTTTTTGTCTCAAGAAAGTAATATATTCTCACTACTTAGCAAGAGGATTACACCCCATTCTTAACCCCCCCACCATGAGTACGTAGCAGAATCAGAATTTTTATTAAAAATAGTTAAATTATAACAAAGTAAATGCTCGAAAAATTAAGGAAAATGTATCGTACCTATTTACAAAGCGTAATTTTTCAGCAAAGGAATGTCACTAACTTTTTAACAAGGATAACTCAGGTGATTGATTAACGCTTATTATGAAGATTATTTGGAAAGTATCTTATAGATTATATACACCGTCAATACATAGAACTTTTTACTCATCCCTTCAATAATTGCTTGAGATTAATTTACATCTTCATAATGAGATTACCTTGATAAAGCTAATAATTGAAGTCTTAAATCAATGATAATTTTGATCTTAAACCAAGCATGCGTGCACATATAACATGATTATTATGGCTACATTTTCAACCTATTTATAGCATGATGATTATTGATTAATTAGCCTCATAATTGTAATGTTATATATACTTCCGTTCGTCTCAAAATAAGGGTCACTCTAGAAATTCAAGGCCAAAATTAGAGTATATTTATCTATACTTTATCTTCTTAAAAGTCTTTAATTCTCCAAAAATATTTATTAAATAGGGATAGTTTAGTAAACTAACGTTATAATTATTGATTTCTTAATGCCTAATGAACATAATTTTTGCTAAGAATAAACAATTTTGTCTTATATTGAAAATTATTTCTCATTCTTTGGTGGTGGGTGATGAGAGAGGATAGTGATTCGCGCATTGCAGAACTCATTTATTTGGCGAGGTAGCGCTCTCAAGTGATTTTTCTATTCCTAAAAATTTAAATTCAAAATTTCTGATTAAGGATAAACAGGTTTCAATCATTTCGCCACAATAAACAACATCACTAATCTATGTGGTTAACAGATTTTTCTGTGGCTATATTATTGATTTATGCATAATTTAGGGCATCCATTTTGGTATTATTAGACAGTAATAGAATAAATATTAGGAGTAATATTAAAGTTATATTACATGTTGACTATTTTGCACAATATGTCTACTATATCATGGTAATGTTTTTGCAATTAATTAAAATTATAAAATCAAGAAATTTTTGGAGTACTGATAATAATAGAATAGGAATAAAGATATACATAACAAATGAAGAAAAAAAATGCTTAAGGCACGATTCAGAATTTAGACGTTATATATTTTAAAATAATTATTTAATCATACATGTATTTTTTCACTCATGTACATACACGATTCGATGTCTAAACATTAAGTTTCATCAAACTCATGAACCCATTATTGGGCCTATTATTCTTGCACTATTGGATTAGGTGTTATTTTGCGACTATATTACATCATCTACCACGTAAATAATTAGAACGAACACATTTTTATTACTTAATTAGCGATATCTATGACATGCTTCTTAGCTTTCGAACAGATTTCAATCTTTTTTTATAATGAATGATCATAAGAATACTCGAACTTAGGAATTATATACGCTCATAATTATATTATGTTAAATCGTGTGATCATTTTATTGATTAAATTATAGATTTAAGCGTCGTTGAATAAAACACACTTTTATTTACTTAATTATCTCTGATGATCGTCATGCAAATAAAAAAAATAAAATATTGTCAATAAATTTCAATTTCATAAATAGTGAAGCCAAGTTGGAGTTTATGGATAAGAATCAATGTGTTGAGAAGATTGGGGACCTAAATATATTTTCATGGTACATTTTAATTAACTACCATTTTGTCTTCTTTTGGCTATTTGACAAAAAATCATTCAAAGTTTTGGAAATTGTCAATCATACTGAATATACAATTTTTGCTTTATGTAGTACTATTTGATTCTTTCCAATAATCGTTGAGACAGATTCAAAATTGAAAATTTATCTGATATGATTATTTCTTGCTTATTGTCGAACCATTAAGTCATTTACGTATGAATTTGCTTAACTCAATAATAACTTTAGTTCAATCTTGTATATATGTATTGAAAAATGTATTAAATAATCGTGGCAAGCAAGAAATCGTTATAACTTAGAACTTGTAAACTTTAAATTTTAGTAAAGGGGGGTAAGAAATATATATGAAAAGTATAAGTTTTTGTGTGTGGGGGGGGGGGGGGGGTCATAGGACCTCGCATTCAGGTGTGTATCTAATGGCGATGATGGTTGTGGGTGTCAATTCGAGATGGTCTTAGCTAATGGTAATTATGTGGGTAGTAGTTAGTGGTGATGCTACTGAAAATGACGGTGGCTGACATCATATAGTTATTAGTGATGACTAATGATAATTATTGTTGTGCTAAGTAACGGTGATTGTTGATGATGATGGTAAATAATGACTAGTGATGATGATCATGATTGATTCTAAAGATTGTCAACGTTATTTGTTGCGGTTGAGGATGGTGGGCTACAAAAGGATGGGTGATGATGGTACCGATGCATGGATTTAAAATTAAAAAATCAATATATTAATGATATTATGACTATATATAACATATGCGGGTATATGGACATACTTGGGTTGAACCATTGACAAGTGACTGATTGTACTTTTAGGGCTCACAAATATTTTATCTGTATCAAATTATTTTTCGTTCTTTTTAAAAATAGTTACCTCAAATTATTTGACGTGAATGTAGGACAAATTTGGTAGTGGGTAAGACATGTTGGTAGCTATAGTACATATGTTTCTTTCTCATTTAGACAAATGAGACCACAATTTCACTATTGCACGGTCTTTTGTCTATTACTCAACCCTAGTTAAAATCGTTTCAATCTTTTTTTTTCGACGATGAATTCAAAATTAAAAGTTTTATAAGTTCAAAACATTTTGAAATATATCTTGTAATTTTATATTTTAATTATTTTTTCACACTATAATTATCTTATAAGTGATGTAATTACGTAGAAATATACGTAGAGAAATAATAAAGAAGAAAATGTGTTTGTATGCATATGTGTTTGTTGTTATCGCTAATTTTCTCTGTATAGTTTTAATTTTATCGAATCTCCCACAAAGGGACTTGTGTGTTGTGTTTAAAGATGAAGACATATTATTCATTTTATTTATCGAGTAGGAAAGCCAACAAGGTATTTTGTGGATCGTGCTGTCCTTTTATTCTATTATTTCTAATGTTTGAAAATGAAATCATGTTATACATTATTGTTGATTCATAATAATAATAATAATAATATATTCAAAGATCAATCTTTGCTTGGGATCTCATAGAATATATTGGGTGTATACAATCAACTTTCATATATAGATTTTCAAGATTATGTATGTGTTAAACACGTATATTTAATCCGTTGTTGAATTAGAATTTTACGTAAAGATTTTAAAAGACGTGTCATGTGAGAATAAGATTTGAATCTGTGTGGCTTCAATTAATCATATTTTTGAACCTTTTTAAAAAAAAATTAAAAATAAGTAATTTTTAATCTAATTTATACGATATAATTTTTAGTAAATGAGATTATTGCCAGTTTAATTTGTTACATGCCTTAATTGACTCCGTTGAAAGTTGAATTATATTTTGCATATATATAGCAAATAATTATGACACTCATATAACTATATAATAAGTTTTATTTGTTTAATATGTCTCACATTTTTCAAATATTTTTTTTTATCAGTATTTTTGACCAATATTCATTATTCCATATGATCCCATGGAATTATGAAAACTGTTGGTTCAACTAAATTTAATATTTTTGATAAAAAATATTACTATACATGTAAAAAGTATTAAAATGTTAATAACATAATCAAATTTTTAGAACTCGTATTTTCAAATGTACAATGGGTTGGTTGATGCGTCAAAATCATAAATATTGAACCTATCAAGTTTGACTTTCGAATAGCCCATGATGTTTTCATTTTTAAATGTTTGGAACCCTATTTTCAAATGTTGTGTCGAAAATATTTTGTTCAAACGAGCTCAGAACATGATTATGATATAACGTTTTCTCATAAAATATTTTATTTTTTGATGTTTCCTTCAATTTTCCTAACAAATTTAATTTCCCTTCTCAAAATGCAATATAGTAATTATTTGCAAATTAATAACTACTAGTATTATTCTCAAATGTAATTTGCTTGATTCTCTAATCAAATTAAAGATTTGTGAAGATTTCATAAGATATTGAATAGATAGTCTTAAAAATTACTTTCACATTCAATAGATTCAATTAAACTTAATTTATTTTTTTCCATAAAATATAGATAAATATAATGACGTGAGTAGATAAGGCTAAGAACAAATACAATATATATACATTCAACAGGTTTAACTAAATTTAGAAATCTTTTATACAGAGTATAAATATATATGTGTTGACGTTGTTGGATAAGGCCAAGGGCAAATGAAATACACGAGTAATAGGTTCAACTGAATTTAGAACTCTATATATGACGTTTCTAGATAAGGCCAACGATATTGCAATATACATTCAATAGGTTTAATTGAATCACAAACTCTATTACACATACGAGGCTAGGAGCAAATACAATATATATTCAACAGATTTAACTAAATTCAAATCTTTTTTTGACATAATAAGTTCAAAGGTAAATGAAATATACATTCAATAGGTTCAATTGATCAATCACAAACTCTATTTTTACATATATATATAAGGCTAAGGGCAAATGTAATATACACTAATCAAATTCAATTTAATTCAAAAGGTTTTATATAAAGATAAATAAATATATGATGATGTAAATAGATAACATCAAAGGGATAAATGCAATATACATCAAACAGGTTCAACTAAATTCAAAACTCTTTTACACATATATAAATATATGTTGACATGTTAGATAAGGCTAAGAGCGTACGCAATATACATTCATCTGAAGTCAAAATTTTTAACATGAAAAAAACATATGTTACGTTAACGTGATTAGATAAGACTAAGGGCAAATGCAGTATTAATTCAACAGGTTCAACTGAATCGAGAACTCTTTCCCGTCTATATATATCTTTATATCACTCTCTCTTTCCTTCACCAAATTATAGTCATACTTCTTTCCTTCACATTCTTCTTTCTTCTTTCCCCATAACATATTTGTAAAATGTCTAATTTAGGAAAATTAAAGACATTGAATCCTTCAATTCCTCAAGAAATTTTTTCCCTTAATATTTCATCTAAACTTAGTACAAATTTAGATGAAATTAAAGAATCTTCAAAAGATTTTGGAAAAATTATTCAAAATATATACCCAGCTGCTGTTCTTTATCCTTCTTGTGTTAATGACATAATTGACCTCATACAATTTTCTTATGACCTTTCTGTCCCTTTTCATGTAGCAGCCAAAGGTCATGGACATTCCATTAGGGGACAAGCCATGGCACAAAATGGGGTAATTGTGAAAATGAATTCTTTAAATAATAATAATAATGACAATTGGGGGATTAGGGTTTCTTGGGATTCGGATTTAGGGTTTTACGCAGATGTTGGAGGTGAACAATTATGGATCAACGTTCTTAATGCCACCCTAGAGCATGGCCTAGCACCTATCTCGTGGACAGATTATTTGTACCTCACAGTTGGTGGTACTCTCTCTAATGCCGGAATTAGTGGCCAAATTTTCCGATATGGTCCTCAAATAAGTAATGTTCATGAGATGGACGTTATTACAGGTTAAATTTATAAAGCATATACATAATATTTCTGATAATGACTTACAAATTAGTGGTATCAGTGAAAGTCTCAGTTCTCACCATATAAGTAATGCATGCATTATTGTAAGAAATACTTTTTTCCCCAACATAATTAATATTTCATATGATGATATGTCACCTTATAGTAAAATATAAGAAAAAAATATATAGTTATTTTTCTAGTGTATGCATGACTAATATACTAGTTTATATATGAATTTCCCCAAATCATAATAATATAATTAAATGATTGTTTATTCAATATTTTATTTTTTGCTGTTATTTGATGTTTGGTTTCAGGTAAAGGGGATTTAATGACTTGCTCCAAAGATGTGAATTCAGAATTGTTTTTTGGAGTTTTAGGAGGTTTGGGACAGTTTGGAATAATAACAAGAGCAAGAATTGTCTTGGATAAAGCACCAACAAGAGTAAGTACGATGATATTTGACTGAACACGAAATTAATAAATAGAAAAAAGATTTTGAGTAGATGAATCCTAGTCACCGTCTTTATATATAGTGTTTACTTGTATGTTTTTCTGAACGTGTTTTATATATATACTGCTTTCAAACAACTTTCGAACAACAACTAAGAGATCCATTCGAGGAACCTAGCCTCTAAATAAACACACTTATCTAAGTTGAATTGTTTCTAAATATTAAAATATGTTGTTTTTTCGAAATATATTAAAAAATGAAGAGTGTTATATAAAATAGAACAGATAAATATTAGTTTAAACTTCTATTTCTAACCTATGCAAATGTATAATTATGAATATTTTTTTTCTTGTAGGTGAAATGGGTGAGAATGTTATATGATGATTTTTCAAAATTCACAAAAGATCAAGAACATCTTATTTCAATTCATAATAATAGATTGGATTATGTTGAAGGCTCTCTAATAATGGAACAAAGCTCTCTAAATAATTGGAGATCTTCATTTTATTCACCTTCTAATCAAACCAAAATTATTTCATTATTATCTCAAAATAAAATTATGTATTGCTTGGAAATGGTGAAGTATTATGATGATCACACTGCTAATACTATTGATGAGGTATGTACCAATACATATTTTCGTCCTCAATTTACGTTATTCACTTTTCTTTATCTTATTGCAGATTACAAATTCAAAAGTCTTTCTTTATTTCTTCAGCATTATGTACTCTGTCAAAGTGCACATCATATTAATTAGGATAAAGAGAGTATAATTTAGTAATGTTACATTAAAATTCATCGTATAACATACATGTATACACATAAAATAACATAAAAGATCTGTTTATCTTATATATACATTGTAACTTTTTGACGATACGTTTTGTCCTTCTAATATTTAAACTTTGTATATATATATATAGGAATTGAAGAAGTTAGTACAAGGATTGAACTATTTGGGTGGATTTATGTACAAGAAAGATGTGACTTTTGTTGAATTTTTGAATAGAGTAAGAAAAGGACAAATAGAGTTAGAATTAAAAGGAATGTGGGATGTTCCACATCCATGGCTCAATTTGTTTGTACCTAAGTCCAACATCATGCAATTTAATGCTGCTGTTTTTGAAGACATCATTCTCAGACAAAACAAACCAACAGGACCCATCCTTGTCTACCCAACAACCAGGAAAAGGTAACCCCCCCCCCACTCCACTTAATATATATATATATATATATATAATATATATATATATATATATAGATAAAGTAATCTATTGTGTTGTATAAATCATTCTGTATTTACGTAGAACATAAAGAAGAGTCACACTTCAAAGAGTAAGTATGTGATGTAGACAATTTATTCTAATACTTAGCTTTCAAGAGTTGAATCCTATCCAGTTCGTTTCGTAGTCGTCGATCGTAGCTTATTGGTCTTGAACCGTAACGTAGACAACTTACATAGCTCAAACTCATGATCTATAAGTGACTTACCATATATAGAGATAATAAGTACTCTTTCTGTCCACTGTTGTTTGTCATGGTTTCTATTTTTAAAGTCAAACTATAAGAACTTTGACTAACATTTTAAGATGTACTTTTTCATCATATTGATATGCAAAAAAAAATGCAACTTATAGTACTTTTCTTATAATTTTTTAGTATGTAAATTTTTTGCTTAAAATATCGAATTAATGTAATCTAATTTAACTTTGAAAATTAGTCAAATTAATTTTCAAAAAGCATAACATGACAAAAAAATGAACGGAGGGAGTAATATACAGATTTATTTTAATTTATATACACATATAATATTATTTTTTTAAAAAAAAACTACACTATCAAATCATATTTTTTATATCATTATCTTTAAGATTTCATATTTTATTATTAAAGAATGGAATATTTATAGATAATTTTTGAATGACATGATGATAATATAAGAATTTATTTACATTGCACTCTTAAATAATCAGGTCAGATTTACCTATTGTATAATGTTAATATATTTTCAAAGAGTGGAGTTAAAATTTAGCTTTTGAATTCGATATAATTCAATAAATTTAAATTATATTTTATACTGATAACGTATATAACTTAAAACGCAGGTGGGATGATAGAATGTCAGCAATAATACCAGAGGAGGAAATATTTTATATTGTTGGATTTTTACATTCTTCAAGTAGAAATAATGAATGCAAGATTTTAGATAATCAAAATAAAGAAATTTTGAATTATTGTGACAAAGTTGGCCTCAATATAAAGCAATATCTTCCACATTATAATACAAAAGAAGATTGGATCAAACATTTTGGCAAAAAATGGCATATATTTCAACAAAGAAAAATTCAGTTTGATCCAAAAAAGATTTTATCACCTGGACAAAATATTTTTAATTAGTAGTTTATATATATATATTTAAAATAGTGAAGTTTTTTTTATTGTTTTAGTTGATATGTATATTTTTATGTTGTATGGACAATAAACTATATATGTAATGCTTTCTAGTTTTTATTTTTTATTCATCGTTCAATATATGTTTTATTGCTAATTCAAATTTGCATCGTGTAAATTCCATTTAAGGGAGAAAAAAGGCTTCTTAACAGTATTTTTTTGGTACTTAAAATTCAAACTCAAGATTTTTTTGGAAAAAAAAAAAGAAAACTATATATGAATCACTATATTTTATGGATTAACAAGATTTAACAAACTGTTTGAAAGCAGAACATTTAAAAATCTTAAATGGCCAAACCTTAATAAAAATATTTATTTATACAGAGTGTGATTATCTTTATTCTAAAAAGGAAAAATTACGCGATAAAGTAAACTTATACTATTAATTACTCATTATAGCTATAGTTTGTTATAATTATCACTCGCGACTAACATTAGTCATTAATTACGTGGCTGACTACAAATTTGTATAATTAGTCATGTTTGTATATGTATAATTCGCCAGAGTATACAAATACATATGTATAATATACAATTATTTAACCTGTATACATATACAAATTACCTCTCTCCCACTCTCTGCCCTCTCTCGCTCGCCTCTCTCCTCCCTCTCTCAATATCGCTTTCCTTATACAAATGTATATGTATAATATACAATTATATACATATACAATTCACCTCTCTCCCACTTTCTGCCCTCTCTCTCTCGCCTCTCGCCTCCCTCTCTCGATATCGATCATCTCTCTCCTCCCTCTCCCAGTCTCGCTCGCCTCTATCCTCCCTCTCCCGATCTCTCTTGCCATATATACAAATACATATGTATAATATACAATTATCTAACCAATATACATATACAAATTCACCTTTGTCCTACTTTTTCCCCCCTTTCTATCGCCTCTCTCCTCTCTCTCACAGTCTCGATCGCATCTCTCCTTCATATAACATGTAGCTAAAAACTTTAATTATCAAACTATAGCTATAGAGAATAATTAATTATTTTTAAGTGGCTATATGTGAAAGTTTCCCAAATATGTTTATTTCATTCTTTTACCAAATGATTATGTTACTGGACTGAGGCCCATCCTGATATGGGCTGATTGTCACTTGCTAATTTTTGGCCCAATTAGATGCTTAAAATACATAAAATATACACAAAAGTGTCACATAAGATACTGATTTGTAATATGAGTGACAAGACCATTTTCTATAATAGCATTTACTAAAAGACATTCAAAAGAAATTAATTTTGAATATACCCAAATTGCCCCTTGGTCGGCAAGCAGCCATGTCGACGAAGAGTTGCTTGTGTAGCCTCTTATATATATATTAGTAAATAATAGATATTTAGTGTATATATATATGTGATACAATTATTAACTATATCTTATGATAAATAGAATATATTGAATGTAAAATCCTTTCTTCAAAAGAAAAGAAAAACGTCACAACTCATGAAAAAGATCATTCGTCAATAATCAAAAGTCATCATTTTTTAACTTATTAAAATGTTGATTCTTCTCCTTTCACACTACTATCAGATTTTTATCCGACGTTTATAATGAAAATCACTTCGAAATTCTTGAAGAATAATTATCCTTAGGCAAATGAGTGGCTCAGAGTGTACTTATAATATGAACAAAAATTTTCTATGTTCATAAAGGCCCATAGGATTTAATTAGTCAAAATTCATACTATATGGAAAATAAAAGAAGACTATTATTAGTAAAATTAATATAAAAGTACATCAAATAAAATTTAAATAAAAAAATTCTGTTCTCACTTGACTAAAATTTCATACTGTTACATTTGTAGACTTTGACCACTACTTAAAAGGCAAAAAAAATTGGATCAAGAGTGTTACTCTTTTTTAGAAAAAAAATCATATTTTTTTTCTACGCGTTATTTATTGATTGATTAATTTATATTCTATCATATAAAGCTTATTAAAAAGATAAATTTTAAAATTTCTAATCAAGGATAATAAAATTTGATATTCGTTTGATGATATTCAAGATTCTTCACCTCTGAAGAATTGTTATCTTATATTATTTTCTTCTTTTGGTATGATTTTTTTCGTTTTCTTTTTATAACACTTTTTAAACTTAATATTAACCTATTCTCTAAGCTGATCGAAAATAATTTATGCATGAAACTTTTAATTTTTTTGAAATAAAATTTATTTAAATTTGAAACAAGTTTAATTTCATCGAATCAATTTACCATTCAATTGCAATTACTTTTGTCATCGATTTTCTACATCCAATACAAAATGAAACCACCTAACAACATTTTTTCAAATTACTATTCCTACTTTATAGTTATCTTTTTGATGATTTGATAGCGAAAAAATATTTTCTACATTGTTAATAAATTAAAGTTAAAATAATGATTTAAAAAATCACATTTATTTTTTAATTAATAAATGTCCAGGCTAACTTCTTGTTTTCTATTACAGGAAACTCGGATTTATCTTTGTATTACTATATTTCATTTTTTTTCCACCATCCAATATTCCTCCGCGCCTATTTACTTATCAAGTATTTTCTATTTTATTTTTTTTTATATTTTTCATTTTTAAAATTAAGGAAGGATAAAAAAATTACCTTATTATTATATCCTCAATTTTATTAACATTGAGTTAATATTTTTGAAAAATGTAATGAGTAAATATATTTAAAACCTAATCAATTAATAAAGATAAACTGATAAACTCACTATATTAATTATTATTTTCTTAGCGGGTGTGTCCGAATTAAAATTTGACAAATAAAAAAAGACGAAGGGATAGTATGTTGTGCATGAAAATGAAACTTAATCTCTTGATTTAGAAATTAATTCAGACAGCTACTTTTATGGAATTTGAAATTAGAATATTTACTAGCCCTCATGTATGACCATAGACAATTGTTGTAAAATTTAGATGACGTTTTTTTAGCATGTTCCAAAAAAAATATTATAAATTTTTACGTTATTTGTATAATTCAAATCTACGATCTTTTAATTACATGATAATAATTTTATTGGTGACCTCAAAGCTTCCTTTCTAAGTTTTTGTATATGTAAAAATATGTATTTCTATCTAATATTTTCTAAGTTTTTGTATAATGAGTTCTAATTTCTAACTACCAAGTCTACTTTATTAGTCAACTCATAGAATCAATTATTTATTATTTCTAAAGTTCCTAATATAATAATCCCACTTGTAACTTTAACAATTAACTTAGAAAAACAAATATAAACAACTTTTTTCCTAAAAAAATTCACAAAACAAACAATGTTAATTGATCAAAATTTTCACTCATCTTCTTCATCATCAAGTGAATATTCATCACTTTTTCTCAATGTTGCAAAAACAACACAAGAAAATCAAACATTAACACGATTCCCGAAAATAAAAGGCGAAGACGATGTAATAAGACAAGCATATCTTGCTGTCATATCATCGTCTTCGCCTTTTTCATCGTCTCGTGGACATATTCAAGAGAATTTGACACGAGATCATCGATTAGTAACACGAAATATGACAGCATTTACAAGGTTTAGATCAACCAATAATTATGCATCGATAGGTGCAACAAGTTCATGTAGACAAAACATGTTGAAAAGGTCTATTACATTTTTCAAGAACTTGTATACGATTAATAGACAAGAAGGTATTCAAGTGAATCGCGCGATGAGTACACAAGTTCATCACATGATCTCAGAGAGAAGAAGACGCGAAAAGCTTAACGAGAACTTTCAACGTCTAAGATCTTTGCTCCCTCCTGAAACTAAGGTATGTTTTTTTTAGTTTCGATCAATAGAAGGGACGACTCAGTCTCCCTGAAAGTACCTAGAAGGTAGTGTGGTACATTGGAAGTCATGTCCACTAATAACCACCACAACTATAGTCTTTTTTTTTAGTA
Organism: Solanum peruvianum; assembly: GCA_027705065.1. Taxonomy (NCBI): domain Eukaryota; kingdom Viridiplantae; phylum Streptophyta; class Magnoliopsida; order Solanales; family Solanaceae; genus Solanum; species Solanum peruvianum. The sequence continues at coordinate 2,336,356 of JAKWJD010001766.1, forward strand.
GACTCAGTTATAAATATCCATAAAAAAATAAATATTATCATCTAAAAGCTTATATTTTTCTTTTTATTATATTGTATTTTCAATACTTTTTATTACATCAAACTTGATTCTAAAAAAAGGCCTACCACATAAAAAATATGAAAATTGAAATCATAACATTTATCTGTTCTAATACCATATTGTTTATGTTACTGATCGTTCTATCTAAAAAGCTTTAGTTATTAATTAGAAAGAACACTTGTTTATTTACTTAATCATATCTTTAACACACTACTCACTCGCGAACATGAATTTTGAAAAAAAAAACAAGCACGTGTAAATTCTAAAAATTGAACTCATGACCTTGCTTTAATATTATATCGTATTATGTGACTTTTTGGTCTAAAAACTTAAGTTATTACCGAAAATACATATTTATTTACTTAATTATATTTTCGAACATTTCAGAAGGACAAAGCATCAGTTCTTGCTAGTACTACAGAGTACTTAAGTTCATTGAAAGATCAAATGGAAAAATTATATAAAAGAAATGAAATTTTGGAAGCACAACTTTTGAGTAAGAAAGAAAATTCTCAATTTCAACAAAATGAAAGTGGAAGAATAGATGTTTACATAACAAATATAGAAGAAAAAATTGTGGATTTGCAAGTTATAGCCAAAGGAAAATACAACACATTGGATTTGGTTATTTGTTTAATGGAGTTCTTGAAAGTGGCTAGTTATGTAAACTTAATGGCTATTGATGCAAACACAACAATGGTTCAATCATGTCCACTTACTCAAATAACCTTAAGACTGAGAATTCAGGTACTTTTCTTGTTTTTCACTCGGTGTCTGATATCTGTATTGATGATTAAGTTTGATTTGCATTGAAAAATCACACTTAAACAAAAACGAATATATACGCATAACTCAAAATCGAGACCTTTGATTAATTTACGAGAACTCTTTTTTCCTTCTTCTCCTATAGTTGATTTAAGTAGTTTAACTACACTAAAATCATTTTAAAATTATTAACACAAAGATTTAAGTTGTACACTATAAAAGTTTTTATGCAAGGAGTAAATTTTATTATTAACTTAATTTATTTTATTTATTTATTTATTTTGTGACTTTTTCTTGCTATAGGGTGATGAATGGGATGAGTCTACTTTCCTTGAAGCAACAAAAAAGGTTATTTGGGATATGACATAATTAATTGATATTTTAATTTTTAAAAATTATAATCAATATTTACTGAACAGAGACGAGTTCAGGATTTATTGTCACTAAGTTTATAACAAATATATGATTTAAGAATTTATTATTAGTAAGTTCATGATGAATATATAATTCGAATCAGAAGCAATGTGTTTAGATGAATTCTCGAAAAAGCAAAAATTAATTGTATATCAAAAAGTTCATATATGGTGAAATGAAAGAATATTCAATGTGTTGCCAATCTTGACTAAAAAATTACAAATTTGTGGATCAAAATTACTCATTCAATATATTGCATATAGTCTAAAGTCAATATCTAATTAATTAATTATACTTTTAAAATCTTAAACCACCTAATCTACCTCAATTTAGATTTATTAGTGTCTAGTTTATTGTTAACATCAAATCATATTAATTATAATTAACTAATAATCTTAGATCAGAATATCAATAATTTATTAGCCATTATTAGGTACATAATTAAGAAATTGTAGGATTAGCTCACCAAAACCTAATATAAGAATGTTTTATACGCATTACGAAACAAAATTTCAAGATTATCTCAATTTTTTTAATTTTTCAAAAATACGATTTGTTTTGACTCTGTTTGACCCCAAATTGCCAAACAAAAGAATGTCATATATATCATGAAACTAACAAAAAAAAAACATGGTATTAAAAATTAAACAAAATATATAAATTTAACTTATATACACGATATAATTTTATTAATCATAGCGACCTAGTGGATCATTTCAAGAACAAAAAGCCTTGAGATATAAGAAATCACTAGAAAAGTGGACAAACTCCACATACCCCATCATGTAATCTCACAAGTGGGATCGAAATGTAAGAAATATATCGTGTAGAGACAACCTTTACCCGCACCTTATGAAGGTAAAGAAATTGTTTTCAATACGACTAAAGAAGCATAGGACAAACACCATATATCCTATTGAATCTCACGAATGAGATCGGAATCTGAGAAGGATAGTGTGTAAAGTCAATTAACTCCATAACTTATGTAAAGAAGTTGTTTTCAATACGACTTAAAGAAGCTTAGGACAATCTCCGCATACCCCATGTAATACCACAAGTGGAAACGAGCTCTAAAAACACAGGAAGGAGAAAAACATCTTGCAACTAAAGCTATATTTGAGATTTTTGAATCTCCAACCAATTCAATAAGAGTACAAACAAGTCTCATCACACTTCCAAATCCTATCTACTACTACTACTACTACTACTACACCAGGAATATAGAAGGGCAAACTGAAAAAAGGCAAAGAATGTAAACCAGAAAACATATATTAATGCAAAATGACTAAAAAGATTGTTCTAGCATACTCGACGAACAACAAGCAAACAAAATTGCAGGATCTCCTCTGTCATTCCATATTTTCAAGACAAATATCATGAAGCCAGCTCGAAACGAATGACTACTGTTGCTTGCACTCCGGTGGCCTCTCACCAGCCGGACCATCTGCTGCATGTGCCCTACCAATCTTCTGTGACATGAATATAAACAACTCAGTATGTCTAGTACTGCGAAAGAGAAAGCACATGAAAGAACTTGTTTTGAAGAAACATGAGTAAGTGATTCATACCTTGCGAGCAGCAGATGATGACTGTAGTAACATTTGAAACAAGGGGGAAAACGTTAGCATTCATGACCATCTCTCCGAATAATTATTTAGTCACTAAGCAAGGAAGTAAGTACCTTTTTCTTGGTACTGCTGTCATCTTCATCCTCATCATCCTCATCATCTTCATCATCATCCTCGTCCTCCTCGTCCTCTTCATCATCCACTTCGTCATCATCTTCATCATCCTCATCTTCCAAGTCAGCAAAATCATCTTCGGCAGCTTCCCCAGTGAACCAAGAAACCGCATGAGGAATAATCTTATCTCGGATAGTTGATCTGCATAGAGAATCAGGATATGAAGCTCAGCAACTAAATGGGGAGTTTAAAAATTGAGCAGTACAGATATCATCAGCATCATCTTCCTTCAGTAATTTATATTCTGGATGGTATAATACATTTTGAATAAAAGATATTATCATGGTCATGCAAATTGATATTTTCTTATCAACTTACCCAATATCATAGTCTTGTTCCATCAAACCTTGAAGTTCTTCAGCCTGTCAAAGAAGAATTATTCAGATTGAACCTCAAAAGAAAATAAAACCATTGACAGCATCTTCATCAATAACCTCAAGAAAATTGACACAGAAGAAAATGAAAATACTTACAGCATCTTCATCGATATCCTCTTCGTCTTCTGGAACTTGAGGTGGACTAAAGAAGTTGAAGAAACTTTCGCATTGTTCTGTTTTCATAATAGGCTTAGCATTCTTTGAGCCCTTCTTTGGCTTCTTCTTGAGAATCTTTTGTGTCAAACATTTTCCTGGATACCATTCTATCTCGGTCCTACAGATTGTCAGCAATGAGAAGTCATTAAGGAGAAAACAGACTGATATATCAAATCAAAAAACTTGGAAGAGCAGATTAATATGTCACATACCCTATGGCCTTCTCCAGAATTGGTTCATCTTCATCAATCATGTGATATGTTTTAGTCAGCACAGTATTCTTGAAGTACGGATTGGTGTCAAAGAAAAATTCAAGTTTAAATCCCTTAGGATTCTCAATCCTTGTCCACTTTATATCCTTGAGAAATTTGAGTGCGCCTTCATCTCGCTCGGAAATCTGTTCTTAAAAGAATTCGATCAGATTACGGTTGGTGGACTTGCAGGATACAAGAAAATTAAAATAACATGTAGCATTTGATGATAAACAACTAACCTCCTCAGCTAGCACTTCATTATTCTTCATTGCAGTGAACCAGAAATCTGGGACTCCTTTCCCTATCAACAGCCAATGTCAAGAATACTAATCACAAATAAGAAAGAATAAACCCTAACTTGACACTCCCTTTTGAAACTTGTGGTTCGGAACAGATTGTAGATATTTGTATGGCTACAAATCATTTCATCAAGAATAAAAGGGTAATTTCAACGTTTATTTTCTCTAATTATGGAAAGACAACATTCTTCTTTGGACAGACTAAACAGGGAAGATGGCCATATAAATTGGGACAAAGGTGAGTATTTAACATACCCTCTGCATCTTTATCCTCTTCCTGGTCCGCTGCTGCCTCTGTCACTGCACCATCAACTTCAACAACTCCATTCACAATATCAAACCTCTGCAGATATTTAGATTTTGAGATAAAGGTGAATATAATCAAGGGATGCAAAGTATAAAGACAAGTGAAGCGGCCTCACAGACCTTAGTATACAGAGGCTGATACAACTTTTGGTATTTGGCTTCAAGTGCAGCTCTCTCTTCAAAAAATTTTGCCTCCAACTCATCATGCTGAGACTGAATTAAGATAAAAGAGAAACAGAATTCAACATCCAAGGTTGCAAAGATAGAACAATTAGACCAAACAGCAAGAAACCTGAGAAAGAAAGACATAGGCAACTACCCAGATGTATAAAATTAACTCAAAAGAAGTTTAACTAGTGTAGCAACTAATGCACATAGTATTTTGCAAATCAAGGAGATGATTTCCTAAATAACTCACATGATGTGACTACCCATCAATATATACACTATGAATCTGTATGATACTTGTTTGGCTCGCGGACTAAATTATCACGGGATTATAATCCTTGGACAAATTCATTAATCCCAACTAAAACGGTATATGGTGGGATATCCAAGATTAAATTTGGGATAAAATTTATTATGTGTTACCAATGTTTGGTTGATAAGTATAAATTTCACACGGGATAAATCTATCACAAGCGTATCTTGGAATGTCCCACCTAATCCCGCGTACCAAACAGCCCCTTTAGATGGCAAAATAATATCTCCCCGTCATGTTCAGAAGCAAAATTTATGTTTCACTCCACAATTCAAAGAACAGAGGAATATGTTGATATAACAGAACCACAAAAAATATGAAAGATTGAAGAACAGAAATCATGAGAAAATCCAAGATCTTTCGTGTTCTATCAGCTTAATAATAATAGAAAGGTAGTTCGACTTGGTACTATTTTATTGATGCTAATTCAAATAAAAGAAATAGTCAGCCTGTTTTGTCTACATACACAACCCCTGAATGTCAAACAGTATGTGGTAAAATTCTTACTAAACATCTCTCCAGTAAAAATAGGTTCTTAACAAGGGCCATCACAAGTTCATACTATCATTTCTGTGTTCACTGCATCTTTAAATTATTTCTAATCAGATACCACCAAGTAACTAAAATACTCTCACCAACTTCCCAAATGTGGCAATCATCCTTACAAGTTGTTTGGGTGTAGATGAATCATGACTCCAAAATTACTAGTAAAAGAGAACTTAGAAACAACACATGTAAGAAATGCCTCATATCCAAAGCCAGTTGGAGTGGAGAATATAAATCACCTATATCTATTCCATTTTGGTCCATTTCAGTCAAATACTCCATTCGTAACTTATAAGACAAACAAAGGATTCTTTAGAATTAGGGAATCTTTGAACTTAATTTGTATCCTAAAAGAACATAATTTAAGTCTACAAAACAACAACTAATATTAGACATGGCATACAAATATTAGAGATGATTAGCCAAAAGACAACAACAATAACATATGCAGTGTATTCTCACAGGTAGACCGCACGTAGACCTTACGAATACCTCATGGAGATAGAGACCCTCGGCTCAAATAACACATAGCAAGGCAGTTTGAAAAATACAAGGCAAAAGTAAAACAACATGGCAAATAAGATACAGCAAATAAATCAGCCAAAAGACACCAATGATACATATTCAAGTAACAGATTGTATAGGCTAAACATGCCTGAATCTCTCTCAGAACTTCAACACGCTTTCTGACATTGGCCGAGAGATTTTCAAGCAAGTTTGTGTGCTTCCCAGTAAGGTCTTGAAGTTTGTTCTGCAACACAGCAACATAATCATTACTTAAATCAAACAAAACAACCACACAAACATGTAATAAGGAAGGAAGGAAACAAACTCACTTTGAGAACATTAACAAGGTCTGCTCTGTCCCCGGCATTCAGAGCTACAAAATAATTTCAATTAGAAAAACTCAAATGATACAACCTCAACATACCAAGTGTAATCCCCACAAGTGAGGTTTGTTGAGTGTGGTCAGTACACAGCCTTACCCCTACCTTGTCACAGTAGAGAGGTTGTTTCCACTACACCCTCGACTCAACTAACACATATCGACAATCAAGTATGTAAAGCAAACAATGGAGGAGAGTAGCGTAGCAGACAACAAGTAATATGATAATTGAAGCAAAGAAAACTAAGAAACAACAGTAAAACTAAAATTAAAGAATAAGCTGGTATGGAGTAATAATAACAGTATCTAATTAAAACTCAACCAAATAACACCAAAAAAAGAAACCAACTAAAGATCAAACAACTAAAAAGACTAAAACCCCATCAAAGATTTCTGCTTTTAAGAAACAAAACTTCACAGGATAACAGAAGTAAGTAAAAGAATTAGTCTTTTTAGATAAAGTTCAATTCCTTGTGCATTAGAGGTAATTTGGTAGCTAGTTAGAATTATACAGGTATTAATTACTCTATCTTCTACCCCACATACAATAGTACACCAGTTCACTCCTAACGTAAACACATACTAGTTACATAGATTTCTAAAATACAAACCAAACTTCATATTACTTAGGTACATGAATAACTTACTTCCTCACTAGCTACAAAACATACGAGCCATTCTCTAAGATGCTTGTCTACTAACTACTAAAAGATTCATCTTTTAATGAAACTCACAACTTTTCACTAACAAAACACACATAAAAGTAAGCTTATAAAGTGGTTTGTGGGTAGGGTTTACCTCTTTCACACATCAAAAGTTCACTTTTTTAACACAAACCCAGAATTTCTTACTAGCAGAAATACATATAATAGTAAAAACCCATCAAAAATTACAACTTTTAATGAAATACAGAAAGTTCAAACTTGCAAAAAAAAACATAAAACTGAAGAAAACAAAAGCAGCAAAATCTAATGGATAGGAGTTTACCAGCACTGAGATCGGCAACATTGAAGTTATCTTTAGGGTTGCTCATTATACCAAGAGAAAATTGGAAGATAAAAATGCCCTAAAAAATAAAAACCTAAAACAGAGGATGAACAATAAGGGAAGAGAGAGAGAGAGAGAGAAAATGGGTGTATTTAAGCTATCAAAATTCCCCCCTTTTTCACTTTCTCTCTCTAAAAAAAAAAGAGAAAACCTAGCAGCAGCTGTATCTGACTGTCAGCAAGACCGTGTTTGGATTCAAAGGAGATCATGTCCGGTTGTAAGTGGGGTAGGGAAATTGGGGGGGGGGGGGATTTTTGAAATGCGTGTGAAAAATTAAGTTCGCGTTTGATTATGTTTCATAGTAAAATTTGAAAAAAAAAATATTTCTTGCGTTCTCAGAGTATGATGTACTTTTCGAATTTTGAAATTCAAACGAGTTTAACTGTGACGGTAAATTTAATATATATCTTTTAATTATTCTGAACTGTCAATTATTGTGATTTATAGTACTTTTTACGTAGTTTACAAAATAAATTTCAGTTTGAAAATTTGAAGATTCCACAACGTAAATTATTAGCCAAATTTAAATTGTTTTACTTTCGAAAAACAAAAATTATTGTATAAATTGAGACAAAAGGAATAGACTTTATTTTCTAACATGAAAAAATGAATTTGTGTTTGATCATCATCAATATAAATTAGAGTTCTTTCTAATTTTTCATGAGTAATTTAAAGTGAAACAAGTGAAAATACATTTTTTGTTAATTTTTAAATCTTGAAAATTTATGGTTAAATATTTTTTCAAATTAAAAAAATATATATGATCAAATTCCCGCTAAATTAATTAATTTAAAGTTAAGTATTTTTCTCATACTTAACTAGATGGGAAGATATAACTATATGTTTAAGAGCATCTTTGTAAGATTTTTTTTTAATTATTATTTTTGAAAACTTCATTAATTGAGTTTCAAAACAAATATAAATATTCTAGTCGAAACGAAATGAATATTCAAATTTTAGAATCGAATTACTAAATAAATACTTGAATATTAATCAAAGTTCATAATAGTTTTTCTTTCTAAATATTTAAAGTGACTTATAGTATTTTTTTTTCATATATTGTTTACTTTGTAAAATTTATATTTCAAAAAGGTTGAAGATTTAAGTCCCAATTTATACTTTATTAGGAATTTGTCAATCCATATTTAGACTCACTTTCACTAATTCAAATACCTAGTTTCATACAAATGTAACCTAATGAGCTAGGTTGTTTCCGATAGACGAACCTTATATATCATCAAAAACACAACTCAAATAATGAAAAGAATATACTTATCTTTCACACTGCGTAATGAAAAGAACACTTATCTTTCACACTGCGCAATGAAAAGAACAGTTATATTTCACACTGCGGAGATTTATGCAGACCTTACGTACCTTTGTAGAACAGGTAGAGAGGTTGTTTTCGATAGATTAATTTTTCTTACCGCAAATATGGAAAGAAGGGGGGAAATTTGGGATAGCTCAAACACAAATATATATACAACAAAGAGTAAACTCATTGTGAATGAAAGAGTAACAAAAACAATTAGAACTCTATGAAAATCAATCTCTCTTGTTGGTCAATCCATTTTTCATCATTGAATAGCATTACTAGTATCATTTCTTTGGATGAATCGAGTGAAATAGTGCCTCGATTTCTTCCTTGGCTCGTTCGAGTATATTTGGACCTTTAACGTCACTTACTGGTGTTTTATCATCAATGTCATCACTCCTTCCGTGAGTTTCTTTGTGATGACGATGAGGAGATTTTTGTGTTCCTGTTGATTCCTCGACCTTTGCTTTGTTCTCTGCGTAAACAGAAGCATAGTATGATCAGACGATGAATATGTACTTGAACTTCTAGCGGAAAGTGTGATGTGAAAGATGAAAATCGTGTAATTGTGTAGAGCATGCATAGAGGATAAAGAAAACGAAGAGTTCTAGGCCTGGTTCGATAACTTCTATTATTAGTATCAGATACTAAAAAGGGGCAGCCTGGTACACTAAGCTCCCGCAATGTGCAGGGTCAGATGAAGAGCCAGACCATAAGGGTACTATACGTAACATTAACTTGCATTTCTATAAGAGATTCCACAGCTCGAACTTGTGACCTCCAGCAGGTCACATGACAACAACTTTACCAGTAACGATGGTAAGGCTATGCAATCACTTAGCCGTATACAAACAGAAAGGTGTGGTACAGAGACACATTAGCTGAGGATTAGGCTATAAGGAACGGAGTCTATCAAAAGAAGACCTTCACCAATCCTATACGGAGATTAAAACAACTCTGTGTTTGTAATTGGTGTAGTTTTCCCTTTGACTATGGATATTCACCTACATAATTGTGTCTCCGTGTTCATAACAACCGTTGTAACTTTTTTTCCACAAGAAGACTTCTTAACGCCTTCAGATTAAAGCCAAAACTTAATCTTCGATGAATTTTATGGTCTAGATCAGAAAAGTCACAAACGTTCAATCAGATTGTACATAGTTTAGATGAGCATTTGATTCATATTCAAATCAAACACCACTAATTGAATACTTCTGAGACATCAAATGTTATCAGTTTAAAGGCTCTCACCGAGAACGGGTTGAACAAATGACGTCTAAGGATACAAGAAGGTAGAGTCACTCTATAATCTATTTGGACTTCGAAACTTTATCCAACAAAACTCTACTGCAAGATAGCAGCAAAAAAAGATTGCATAACCTCGCCGTGGAATTAGCTGAGGTGCGTGCTAGCAGGCCCGAACACCACGGATTTTAATGGGAAGTTCTACATTGGAGGGTCTGTAACAGTTAACTTAAAAGTTTAGTTTCAGCACTTATAGTTCGGAATTTCAAGGATAATTGTACTCTCCATATGAAGAAGTTTCGAAATTAAGCAATTTCTATCCTTGACAGTAAATCGTTCTCCCTCGTTAATATAAGGTCAACAAACACCAGAAGTTAGACAAACTGTTCTACAGAACATTTTCCATCAAGGCAGATGAAGCTTGAATGGAAATTTTACTTTTGCAGAACTTATCTCTCGATATCGATGGTGCTAGTGTTCCTCGACAGTCTGTTATGCTTATGTCCCAATTTTCACGTGATGTACGTAGACTTACAAATACTCCTACTGATGTGCTTGAACTTGTTTTTTTTTTTTCCGACATAAATAGAAACAAAAGAAAATTTGCAAACTTTTCACCTGAAGTATAATCATTTTGAAGAAAGGATGTAAAAGCAAGGTACAAAAAGACAAACAAGTCACAACTTAAACGTCTAACGAGGCAGAGTCGTATGACACTGTTTATTGATCACTTGTTAAACTGATTATAATCACGAACCTTGGAAGTTAGAACAATTCGTTAAAGATAAATCGTAGAGTTCAAACCTGAAAGAGAATCTGGATTACGTTTCAACTCAGCCGTTATACCATTAGTCCTGCAGATCATCAACAAAGTAATGCAAATTTAACTACATAATAACATCCTCATAAACACTCGTTCTCTATCGTTTATAAAAGAAAACGTTCTTAAAACCTGTTGTTGCCGTCTGCAGCTGAAGCATGACTATGATCTTCTTTTTTCGGATGAATTGCCTGAACAAGAGCCTCGATTTCTTCCTTCGCTCTCTCAAACATGTTGGGTGCTTTCACATCAGTAACTGGAGTGTTCTCGTCAATATCCTTACGCAACCCGTGAGTTTCCTTGTGATGGTGATGTGAGTGTCTTTCACTATGCAACACTGCCTCAAACTCTTCTTTAACTCTCTGAAACACATTAGGCGCCTTTACATCTTTATCTGCCACAATTAGAGTACCAAAATCAATCGATGATTGAACGTAAATCTTAGACATCTACCAAACCGCCAAATGAAGGGAATTGTGAAAGAACTCAAGCATTCAACGCAAAATCTTAAAACAATTAGTCGAGTGACCTAGATGGGATTTATTTGGCAATTCAATTTATAAAGCTCTTAAAACAGCAACATTCCCAGTGTACTCTCACTAGCGGAGTCTAGGGAGGATGGTGTGTACGCACGCACCCTTACCCCTGCCTTGAGAAGGTAGAGAGGTTGTTCCCGATAGACTCTCGACTAAAGTAGAGCACATCAAAAATCAAGTACGTAAAGCAAATATAGTAGTGAAAAATCCATACCGGAAACAATGGATAAGAGAACTAACAACAACAAGTATATAACCGAAACCAAGGAGATAATAAGATTGAAGAACAAGATAAAAGGAGAGTAGTAAAAGCAATATCGATAAGGAAATTAGGCAACGCTCGACTACCTACGAATGTTGGATATTATGAGCCTAGTTGTGTCAATTCTTCACTCCAAACTCAAAAAAAAGGTTGGTTTGAACCAGTTTTTCAAGGTTTAGAAAAAAATTCGCCAACACTTGCGTATATTTTCAAGTGAAATGCATGTCCAAACACAACTCAAACTCCCAAATACACTTAAATACTACTTTTTTTTTCATACATCACTCGACTCATGTCCAAACGCCTACTTAAAGTCCTGAATACGCCTCTTTTGGCTAAAAAATGTTGAAACTAATAACAAGCAATTGATATGGTTTGTACTAGCATGTTTCTTTCCTAATAAAGGGCGAGGCAGTCCAGTGCACGAAACTCCCGCTACCGAGGAAGGCCCTAAACCCAAAGTCTATTCTACGCCGTCTTATCCTGCATTTCTGCAAGAGGCATTCTTTTCGGTTAAAATGGTTGAAAACCGAAATGCCCTTAAAAGATAATTACACAGATTTTAGATCAGATTTTGAAAAATTTATCTTTAAATATCTGTTTGGCCATAAAATTTGATCGCATTTTGATATTTTATATTCGAAATATTAGCAAGTTCCAAAATCCATGTGAGACAAGTTTTCAGGAGAAATTTCACTTTCGATCACAAAACTTCAAATTTTTCTCAAATAAAATGCTTATCCAAACAAAACTTCAAAAACTCGTATTTTCAGATTTCAAGTTTCAACTTCAAAATCCACGGCTAAAATAGAGCAAAAATGTGGTCATTATTGCAAAATATTCAAATACAAATTAACTTAGTCTCAGGCATTAAACACAAAAGATTACTAAACAAAAAAATTAAAAAGACTCAAACTTTTAGCTTAACTTAATTTATTAAATACAACTCCAAATCACTGAACATGCAAAAAATAATTAATCGCTTGAAATAATAAAAATATTATAATTGAAGTCTAAGCCAGATACACTCAAGCTGAATCAAACATTAAAATAAAAAAAAAAAAAAAAATCAACTGGGGCTCCTAAAATTAACTGAAATCAAACTCTAATAAATTGTTAAAAAAATAAATTTGGAATAATTAAATGTTTTACCTGATGATAAAATTGAATTTGGTTGTGATTTTGATTTTGATTTTTCTTCAGACATTATTTTTGAGTTTTTTTTTTTTTTCTTGGAACTGCTGGAAAAATTGGAGACTACTTGTTGATCAACTAGAGAATATTTATATTACCAAAAATAAAAAGACAAAAATGGTCTCTAAAAATGTTTTGAGTATTTTTGGTCCATTAATTATGTTAAAAATTACTAATATTTTTTATCTAAATTTTAACTAATTTTGTCTTTTAAATTATCTTACGCAATGTAGATATAAGTTTTGTGTATACCATATTCTTTTCAGATTCTATTTATGAGATCACATTATATATATTATTGTAATTTTATCGGCCAGATTAGTTGAAAATTTGAAAGAAGAGTTTTTAACCTACGACACTAGGAAAGTCCCATGAAATCCTAAAAATTACATATAAAATTTTACTAAATACGAAAAAATATAGCAGAATTTGCACTCTAACATTGCCTCAATATTAAAAAACCGCTACATTTTCAAATATGAGTTATTGCTAAATTTGTTATTACCATTCACGTCAAATCTAATAGATAGAGTTTATTAAATATTTAACGAAGATAAAAAAAAATATTATAATAGTTTTTTATTAATATAAAAGATTAAAATTGCTCAAAATATAATTTAAGAGACTATTTTGAACTTATATTATTTATAAAGGACCATTTTGTAATTTTCTCTAATATGAGGTACGGATTTTTAAATGAAAAGTAGATTTGTCTCTGATGCAAAGCCAACGTGGAGAGAATAAAGGAATCAAACAGAAAATCTGTGCCTTTTTTTTTATTTAAATAGTCCTTTTGAGTATGCATTTATTCATTTTGGTTCTTTAATTTAACAAAAATTGACACTTTTAGTCTTTATCAAAATTAACTATAATCGATCGATCGATCGATTTTTAGGAATACCTAATAAAAAAAATCAAAAATCGAAGGTTGGTATAGGAAATATTGGTATCACAAAATGATCACGGTAAATTTTTATTTATTTTATTGAGTATTTTTCACAATTATATAAAATAAATCATTTGAAGATCGAATTTCTATCTTTGTTATGATGAACTAGACCATTTGTGATGGTTAGTTCAAGAATTTTATTTATGTATTTGTAGTTATAATCTTCGACCTCATATTTCCGCACACTACTTCTAAAATGTATTTGAATTTCTAACTAAATTTGGAGCGGCTAAACTTTTATTGTTATTAATTGTTATCCAGTATTTGATATTTAAATTGGAGCCTGATGGAATTTGATTTGCATAGGATATTCTATAATGAAGGATAAAATATTTTCTAACAAAGACGAATATGTACTCGGGAAGCGCAATAGTGTTGCTTGGAAGTAGTTGAGATTTTGATTGCAATATACAATAAATATGGTAGTTGAAGGCATATTTGGGCTTGGGCTTGGGCCATATAATTCAACGTACGGTTCGTCTCAAATATTATGTTGGTCTATTTTATACATAACTTCATAAAATTGTGATTTCATATAGCGAAATGATGTTCTTTTTCCTTTAGATTTTTCACCTGATATAAGATATCCACATCGAAATCAACTAAATTCATACTAACGCATTACATGACTTTTTTTGTGGCCACACTCTCAACAAAAAAAAAAAGAAGAAGAAGTTATTTTCAAAAATTTAAATTCGAAATTTCTGATTAAAGATGAAACGAGGTGAAATATACCACCACTCGTAGAATAGTTTCATTATCGATGAGTCCACTAGACGTGTGTTAAGACGCGGAGAAAATCATATGTTTCAAACTTTAATTTTTGCTCTGATTTTTCTTTAAGTGAAAATAAATAAATAAAAAGATAATCATAAAATTTAAAGTACAAAAAGTCAAATAAATATAATTTTATGTGTTTAAAATTACATAAAATATCATATAAATCATTTTCTTTTGCCCCACAACAATGTCAGCCCATCAACCACCCCATCTATGTTGGCCCTACAATTAATTATAAATAATCTGTCTAGCACGTCCAAAATTTATTATTTTAAATAATATTAGAAATATTTGGGAAAAAATATTTAAAGAATCATTTATTTTGTATTTTAGTTCATTATTGTTCAACTTGAAATAAATGAATTTGAAGTAACATAGAATAGTTCAAAAGGATTTAGTAGCCCATCAACATATTTATCAAAAAAAAATTCATTTTTGGTGCAAAAATATATTCATTATATTTATAATATATAGTTGTTGAGAATAAGATTATTATATAATTAATTGTTGTTGTTGAATAATGTAATAACATCAATTTTTTGTTAATTACTATAGTTACCTTTTAATTTTTATCATAAATCATATTTCAAATTTAAAATGTCACTAAGCTTACCAATCACTAAATTTGAAATTTAATATTTGTACATATCTGATATACAAGATTAATAGAATCAACGAATTAACAATGTCTTTTTTTTAATTATCTTTCTTGAGATTTGTTGAAGAATAATATTGGAGATGGTTTATAAGAGGGGGATGAAAAATAATTCAATTTTGAAAATTCTAAGTTGAGGTAATTAATTGAATATATCTAATATCAATGGGAATTTAAAAATGGATTAAATTTATCACTATAGAATATTGACTTTTAAGACCAAAAAAAACCATAGTATCATAAAAGTCTAAATTCTCCTAGAGGTGGCTAATTATACAAAGAATAAACTTTCCCCAAGTATGATTTTATAATATAATAAAAAAATAGTTTATTAAATCTATAGTCTCTATATATAATATATATAGTGACAGAGAAATTAAGAGGTGGCTAACATGTATATTATATAGTCCAAAGGATCACTTTTAGTTGTAACTAAATAATTGGCTAATTAATTAACATGGATCACCAAAAATTATGTTGGAGGAGTGGGGGGGAGGTGGGGTTGGGTGTAATTAAATATTTATTTATATTAATTAGAAGTTATGGAATCGAGTTTTATGAATAAAATTATTTTCGGTATGAAGGGTTTTACTCTATAATGAGACTTAATTGCAGAGTGATTTTGATTTATTTAATTAATTAAATTTCAAATATGATGTTATATACGTAGTAAAAATCAAAATAATAGTATAGCGAGTATGGAATAACTGATCTTTTAGTCCAATATAATAGCAGAATTTGATATACATAGGTTAATATACTATTTTATTCGTTTCAATTTATACAATTTTTTCATTTTTTTGAAAATTAATTTGACTAATCATTAAAACTATATTGAATAAGATTAACTCAATATTTTTAAAGTAAAATATAAAAAAAATATTCAAGAAGTATAAGAAATTACAATTTTATCTCATATCAACAAAACAAAATAAAATGATTGTCAAGTTTGTATAATTTAAATCTCGAGTTGATATTATACTCTTTAATATAGTTTTACCAAAAATTAATTAACAATGTGACTTGATAAGGTTTATTAAAAATATATTTTTTTCCAGCTTTCAAGTGGTCAATTTGATCCAAATATATTGAAAATCCAGAATGGCAATTTTTCTCATTATTGACCAATCTCTGTTTGATTTTGACTATTAATTTTCAAAGTCTAGATTTTAGGTTTGGCACCCTATACTTTTATATATTAATATTAATCAATAATGGATTAATTAAGAAGGTAGAATGTAATTACTATTAATATCATTTATTTATCATGTATGTGTAGGAATTGAGCCATGATTTATCGAAACAATCTCCTTATATTTCTATTTTATAAAAAATAAGTAAAAAATTTACTTACACTTCATTTTTTTTTTCCTGATATTATATTTGAATTTATACTAAAGTATGTTGTTGTGTATATATATAGACTAAAACTAATCTAACTATTTACTTTAATTTTTTTAATAACTTTGTCATGATTTATCTGAAATCACTCTTTACGACTCTACCCTATAAAAATAAGGAAAAATCTGTTTATACTTCACCTTTTTCGATGTTATATTTGAAACTATACTAAGTATGTTGTCGTGTATATATATTGTAGGAATTAACACTAAAACTAATCTAACTATTTCCTTTAGTCCTTCGAATAGCTTTTATTAATCAAAACCAAATATCACTAACCAAATTAAAGAGTACAGTGAGATAGATGAGATTTTTCAAGGTTGATCAAAGAGAGTTGAGTTTTGAGAATAGAATTCTTTTTAATAACAAAGAGTTATTCCCCTTCGTATGTAATAAATCTAAATTGATTGAACTACTGAATTTCAGATATCGTATGCAATAACATATCTAGGTGGAGATCAGACTTGCGTTCACGTGCACTCACATTTCTTTCTTAGTTCATGTATAGTAATGCTATTTTTTTTCAAACTTATAAAATATATGTGTGTGTCTATACCAAAAGTCAAATTATCGTATAGTATAAGTATTATTGATATCTCGCTCGAAGTGAATAGTATATAGTCCATTTATAATTATATAATTAATAGATTCAACTGATCCTAATATTTACCGGTCTAGAACAAATCGAATTAGAAAGAATTACTTGTTCCCACTTTATTTATTTTGCAACTACCAACCCTTCAATTGAGCATTAAATGAACATTAAAAGAAATCTCTTGAATTTTTTCATTAAAGTTCATTCACTACTTACCTTGACTGTTTTAAATTAACAATTACTTCATCTAAATAGAAGAAGAATTTATTTTGAAAAATAATTATTACATTAAGAATTTATGATTAAAAATTGACAATTATTTTTCACAATATCATCAATATAATTTTAATTTTATTAATTAAAAATAACTTAATAAATTATATTTTATATAATTATTATTTTTAATGAGCATAAAAAGAATTTAAACAATAATCAGAATGGAATAAGTAATATAAGTAGTAATAAATAAAAAATAGGCCAATCATTCAATTATCATCACTAAGATTAATTGTTGTGAGTGTATAATGTGCATATAACATTAGAGTATATATTGAGAAAGCTTTATCTAATTATTTATCATAATTTTGATTATTTGTTTTACTAAGCAAGATCAAACATCACTTACCAACAACAAAATAGGAGGTCTGATATCTCGAATTCGAATTCGAATTACGAAATAGAGAAAATATTATAGGGAGTGATTTTTAAAAATAAATTAAATTACCACTAATCTCGAAATAATTAAGTTATATAACACAACACTCATAATAGTGACTGAATTAGTTGAACATGGAATCTCTCAAATAGGAAGGTACGAGATCTCCTTTGTTGATTGAACTCATCGCACGAGACTTATCTAGTATGATTAACCTCTGATGTATAATTTATATATTGTAATATTAAAGAAAGATTTATCTTGTACAATTTTGTAGGGTAGCGTCTGCTAAACAATAGAAAAAAATAATAAAGTATAAGCTGATAAGTCACATCTAACGATTCACACTCAAAAACGAACTTGAATTTTGACCCTGAAAAAAGATAATATATATTGCAAACGTTGCTTTCAGAAATGAATACTATAGACGCGCTAAATTAAATTTTAATATAAATATCTAACGTCGAATGAGATTTGACGATAACAAAATTAATTGAATTTCCCACCAAATCGTACTAAAAAGTACTTTTTTTCCAATTTCATTTATTTTGTAACTACCAACTCCCCCAATTGCACATTATTAAATGAACACTAAAAGAAATAATATTTTTTTGTTTTCATTAAAATTCATCAACTACTACTACTACTTACTATAAATAAATAAATAAATAAAATAAATAAATAAATAAATAAATAAAAAGTCAAATATAATAAGGGTAAAACAGTCATTTTCATTATTATGGACATGGAAATTTTTAGATAAAAAGACAAAAATGCAACATCAGCATACTCGATAACGTGTTGGCCCCTTTCATCAACCAAGACCAAAGAAGTAGTTGACAACCTATCGATAGCCGTTCGCGTGAGCTCGTTCACATTATTATTTGACGGTAAATTGAAAATATTTTTATTTTCGTAAAGTAAAAGTGTGATTTTGTGATATTACGTTTGGAACCCCATATATGAAGTTATACTTGTTATTTTTATTGATATCTGATAGTAGCTACTAATGTAACAAATTAGATTTTTGTTCAAAGTTCTGATATACTAAGCTTTTGATATATACAGAATTTGAAAACGATGAACATTATTGGACATAACACTTATCCTACGTGTCTGCAACGTTATAAAAAGTTATTTTATGAGAAACTCTTAATTACATGACAATAACTTTATCAGTTACGTCAATTTTTTTTAAATTTCTCATTAAATGAGATTACTAAGGAAATAAAACGCTTCAAGTCAAGAGATTTTACGTCTCAATAGCTGAAACTCGAATCTTCTGATTAAAAACGAAGGAACTCAGCTTTCAATGATACTAATAAGATCTATAGTAGTTGACTTTTAGAAGTTGTATATATGTAGACTAAAAAGTAAAATTCAAGACTACAAAAAACATATTTTCTCAATGTGTTTTTTCATGGAAAGAAACTACAATAGAAATATTACTTTTCCACCAAAAAAGTAAAAAAAATAATAATTAAAATTTGTTAGAAAAGCTTACTTTCTTTGACCATTTAAAATTCCAATCTTTATATTCTGATTTTTTTGTAGTAAAAAGGAGGACAAAAAACATTCCTGTTTTTTTTTTAAAACAAAAAGTAAAGTTTTTCAAATTTTCTAAATGTTTGAATTGATCAAAATATTTAGTTCGTGGTGTTCAAACTTGAACATTACGAAAGTTATAAAATTCAACTCACAAATTTTAATTTTCTTTGTGTCAAATATTTTTCCATTCACATTCAAGATTATTTATTTTTGCTTTATATTTTATTCGTCTTAATTTATGTGATAAATATTTTACTTCACATAAAATTAAGAAAAAAAAATCCTTTAAAAATGTGTAACCTAAAACAAATATTCGATATTATAATACTACGATTCATTTCAGTAAAAGTAAATTTTAAAAAAAAATTAAAACTAAATTATTTATAATTATAAAAATGTGACATTTTTTTTTGACTAAACTAAAAAGAAAAATGCAACAAATAAATTGAATATCTCGTGGTCATATTTTTCTTGCAACGATCTAATTCTTTTTAAAAAATCTTGTGAGTAAAGATCTATCGAAAAAGTACTATACAAAATACGAATAAGATTTGTGTACACTTTTTCCTTTCCAAACTCTACAGGTATAATGTTGTCTCGACTTTTTTAGTGAGACTATTTAAAAAAATGCATGTCACATAAACTGAAATAAAGAAATATCGTGTTATTTTACACACCATCATATTTTTCTTTTACATCGAGAATTTATTAAAAATAATCACTAATAGACAATAAGATCTATATATTTTATTTTTGTTATATCTACACTTTTTCCTCTCCAAACTTCACAGGTATAATGTTGTCTCGACTTTTTTAGTGAGAGTAAAAAAAATGTATGTCACATAAACTGAAATAAAGAAATATTGTGTTATTTTACACGCCATCATATTTTTCTTTTATATCGAGAATTTATTAAAAATAATCACTAATAAACAATAAGATCTATATACATTTTATTTTTGTTATATCTTATTTATTCAATTATACTGAATATATTATTATTGACGCGTTTTCGTAATTCAAAATAAATTATCAGTAAACTTATATTAGCTGTCTGCAATTCACTGTACAATTTTTCATTCCACGTGCTATTCCATATATAGACGAACTATTTGACTCAATTTTTTTTTAAAATATTCTTTTTTCTACAAATCCACGCTTTTAATTTTTTTTTCATTTTTTTCCATATATAAAGTAACATCAAATGAGATAGTTAGTCATATTCATAGACATATTTGTAGTTGGAAAAAAAAAGTTGGGATTTTTTTTCTCATCTTTACAACTTTTTGAGATATTTGAGGTAATTTAATTTTTTTCCAATCTTTGATGTTGTTTTAAGACATGGTTTTTTTTTGTTTTTTTGCTTTTTGTTGTTCGAGTTTTAAGATTCTTAGCATTGAACATATTGTGTACGTATGTTTCGCGTTAAAAAGATTGAGTTTTTTGCTATGTTTGGATGGGCTTTAGTTTAATCTTTTGTTAAGTTTTTGACCAAAAGTTTGATAATTTAGCTTAAGTGAAATTTTAATGTTTTTCACATATATATCTATGTTTCGTATCGAAAATACTAGTCATGCATCCGCCTCTATTGAGCTTTAGAGGCGGATGTAAGTTTTCGATACATATATGTAAAAATCTACTAAAATTTCAAAAAGATGTTGGATATGGGAACATAGTTTTAATTGTACTATGAATCTTGAAAGATTTTGAACATATTTAGTTTAAATTCTGAATCCGTTTCTGATAAGGTTTAGTTCAATTTTGTAATCAAGGTTACCTTTTTTTTTATAATAAAAAGTTTGATAATTTAGCTCAAGAACTTGAAATAATTGAAGTTTTTTTTTTTAATTCTAAAGTAGTGTTAGGAAGAGAAAAATATGCAGATGGATGAATTGATGATTTAGTTATATTTGCTAGTAATATTTTTCTTTTTAGTTTATTCTTTGATCTTGAATCGAGGTTTTTTGGAAACAGTTTCTCTATCTCGAGGAGATAGGGTAAGGCCTGCGTACATTCTACCCTCTCGAGATGTATGTTGTTGTTGTAGTTCTTTCTTTGACCTTGAATCGATGGTTTTTTGAAAACAGTCTATCTATCTCCACGAGGTAGAGGTAAAACTTGCGTACACTCTACCCTCTCGAGATGTATGTTGTTGTTGTAGTTGTAGTTCTTTCTTTGATCTTGAATCGAGGGTCTTTTGAAAACAGTCTCTCTATCTCCCAGAGGTAGAGGTAAAACTTGCGTACACTCTATCCTCTCGAGATGTATGTTGTTGTTGTTGTAGTTGTAGTTCTTTCTTTGATCTTGAATCGAGGGGTCTTTTGGAAACAATCTCTCTATCTCCACGAGGTAGGGGTAAGATATGTGTAAACTCTGTCATCTCGAGATGTGTTTGTTGTTTTTGTTGTTTGTTTGTTTGGCTTAATGGAATTATCCAACAAATTTGCAGGTTAAAAGGCTTTTTTTTAGTATCTTGCTAAAAAGAACTTGGGAGATGACTGTTCGATCGAATAGTTTTAAAGGAACACATTTGGAAACTATTATACAATCGAATAATGAATTCGATAAGATGACAAGGAAGAATTCGATAAATTTAAGGAACTGTGATCCAAAGAAACTGATGTTAGAGACCACATTATCATTCAAGAATCTGGTTCAAGACTTAGATATATCAGAATGGAACGAAAAAAAGACGAGAGCAACAGTTTCATTACCCGAGCCTTCGATTCTGTTTTCTCCACGACCTGTTAGTGAGCTTGATGCTGCTGCTGTTAAGCTTCAGAAAGTGTATAAGAGTTATAGGACAAGAAGAAATCTTGCAGATTGTGCTGTTGTGGTTGAAGAACTATGGTATGTCGACTTAAAATCGAATCTTGATTCTTGATTTAACGTCTCTATTGTATTGTGTTGTTCGGGTTTTTTATAGACCTAATTGTGAGATTACACAGAATATGTTGTCGTTGTGTTGTCTGGTATATATGGTCTTTAACTTTTTTGAAAAAAAATTGAGTCTTGATTTGTAATGTCTGGTTTATGGGGTCTTAACTTATTTGAAAAAATCGAATCTTGATTTAATGTGTCTATTGTATTGTTCGTTTTTTCCTGACCCAATTTGTGGGATTACACTGGATATGTTGTCGTTGTAATGTTCGGTTTATGGGGTCTTAACTTTTTTGAAAAACTGAATCTTGATTTGTAATGTCTCTGTTGTATGTATTGTCTGGTTTATGGGGTCTTAACATTTTTGAAAAATCGAATTTTGATATAATGTGTCTATTGTATTGTCTGATTTTTCCAACCCCACGTGTGGGATTACACTGAATATGTTATTGTTGTTGTATTGTCTCGTTTTAGTAGACCCCACTTGTGGGATTACACTGGATATGTTGTTGTATTGTCGGTGTATTGAAGTGGTTGTGTTATATATGTATGTATAGGTGGAAGGCTTTGGATTTCGCAGCTCTCAAACGGAGTTCTGTTTCGTTCTTCAACGTGGAGAAACCGGAAACTGCTGTATCGCGGTGGGCTAGAGCGCGTACACGAGCTGCCAAAGTTGGTAAAGGATTGTCAAAAGATGAAAAAGCTCAGAAACTTGCTCTGCAGCATTGGCTAGAAGCTGTAAGTTGTTGAATTTTTTTTCGAAATCTTGAATTATTTCAGTCAAAAGAGTTCCGATGATCACGAAACTGATTGTTTATATCTTCTGATGTTGGTCTAGATTGATCCACGACACCGGTATGGTCACAACTTACACTTCTACTACGATATATGGTTCGAAAGTGAAAGCTCTCAACCTTTCTTCTACTGGTGAGTGTTTTGTTCCAAGATTTTGAATGTGACGTTCCGGAAGTTGAAATACAACCTACGTGACATCTTACGTTGTCTATTTCTCGTTCTAGGTTGGATGTTGGAGACGGGAAAGAGATAAATCTCGAGAAGTGTCCTAGGTTCAATCTGCAGCATCAATGCATCAAGTATCTAGGACCTGTAAGTCCAAATTCTGCGATTTTTGTCCTAAAAAATGATAAGAACAACGAAATGATCCATTTTTACGACATAATTGAATCTTAGAATGGTTCTTTTACTGTTTCAGAAAGAACGTGAATCGTATGAAGTAGTTATTCAGGACGGGAAACTTGTCTATAAACAAAACGGTGTCTTTGTGGAGACGGTAGAGGGTTCAAAATGGATCTTTGTTCTTAGCACAACAAGAACATTGTATGTAGGAAAAAAGAAGAAAGGTGTGTTTCAACACTCGAGTTTCCTATCGGGTGGTGCAACTACTGCTGCTGGTAGACTCGTTGCTCATGGTGGCGTTTTGAAGGCTATTTGGCCATACAGCGGACACTATCACCCCACAGAAGAGAACTTCCGGGAATTCATTAGTTTCCTCGAGGAGCATAGCGTAGATCTTACAAACGTCAAGGTAAATGCATCCTCGTGGCGTTACACGTTATGAAATGTGTAAAAAAGAAATACATTTGCTAACAAAGATGATATCTTTTTTTTTTCTTTTTCAGAGATGTTCTGTTGACGATGATGATTATTCGTTTAGAGTTAACAACGAGGGATCGAATCATCAATCACTCATTACTAAAGAATCACCTAAGAGAAGTACAGAGGAAAAAACAGAGGAAAAAACAGAGGTTAATACAACAGATGATGAACGCGAAGACAAGAAACAAGAAGACACATCGTTTAGCTTTGCTAAACGTTTGTCTCGAAAATGGTCAACAGGAAACGGGCCTCGTATTGGTTGTGTTAGGGAATATCCAACGGAGTTACAGTTCCGAGCACTTGAACAAGTTAACTTGTCACCACGAGTTGCTAACGGAGGTTTCAACATGTATGGCCCTATCCCCTCGCCAAGACCTAGCCCGAAGATTCGTCTGTCTCCTAGGATTGCATATATGGGACTACCTAGTCCAAGGACACCTATTTCAGCAGCTAACTAAAGCAACATTTTACATTTGCACCAGCTGATGATGGATGTCTCGAAAACAGGTTTCAATATCCGACCCATTTCTTTTGCTTGATCAGGACCACGAGTCATGTTCACTTGTTCGTTTATAGTATCCTGACCTCTGACTAAAGATGGAGAAGTAGATGCAACAACAAACTAACTAAAATCGTTATTTATTCGTTCATTCATGTTTGATTTATTTGTACAAGATGCCTTCATTTAGCCTAATTAATCATCTTTTATCAAAGTTTTCAATGATGGCTTTGATTAACATTTTTGTACAATTTTTTTCATATTTTTTAGCATCAATGAATTGAAGTTGAAATGATAGCTCTTTACATATATATATACCAAAGTTTCTACGTCCAATCTTGTAATTTAAATCTGTTTAAGCTCGTTCACATTGCTGGTGGTCAATCAGAAACAAGCCCCTATATACCCTACGCTGTGCAGACTTCACTTGTGGGATTACAATGAATTTGTCGTTGTTATATATCTTTACAAAACAACTACAAGGGTGAATTTGCATCAAAAACCAAACCGAGGACATTTTTGTCATATTTTCAATAGTTCACGGGTATCGTTAACCCTTTTTTCGTTATTCATTTATTTACGATCACTTTGTTAATTTTCTTTGACTCTAAAAATATAAAGAACCAAAGTCTTTTCAAGTGTTGTATTATCATTCTTCCTATTCTACCTAAACACCATAAATAATGCCAATCAACTAACCTAAAAAGTCAAGTCAATCAATCAGCGTTTGAATTTCAAACTAGTTAAGGTCGACTGTATTAAAAACCCGTAGAACTTTATTTTCCGATCTATTAATATAAAAAATGTGTCAAACTCTATACATCGCATTTAAATTCCTCAGTCCTAACCATGATTCCTACCTACCTTGAATAACACTTTTAATTTTCTTGTTTCACTTAGGACCATTCCAAGTCAAAAGTGGACCAATCTAAGTCAATAACATATCCTCTTTTATATTTTAATTTTATTTATTTTACAATTTTGACTTAATAGCTTTGAATAAATAGCAAGTCACAACTCAAATATATATATTGTTTATTTTAATATAATGGTTTAACTTTTGAACAATATCAATAATTAATGGTTCTTAATTTTCGTTACCTTGTTGAATGGTTTTTACCTAATATTTATTTTATAATATAACAATCAAAACAAACATCGTACGAGTAACAAATTTTTCATTATTTTGAAAAAGTTGGTGGCCGTGGGGTGGCAATATTCATCCAAGCTAGTGGCGGTGTCAGAAATTTCTTAAAGAGTGTTCAGAAATAGCAACTTATTGTGTTAAGGGTGTCCAGAATAGGTTATTTAAACCTTTCGTATATCATTTTACTTATATATATGCCATTGACACTACGTGGCTACGACTCTGATCCAAGCAAGAAAAATCATTTTCTTCAGTATCAATCCTTATCATCACCTGGAGTTGTGATGAGATAGTTGAAATCCCTCTGTTCTTATTAATTAGAGATATCGAGTTCGAACCTAGAACAATTAAAATTTCATAGTCTAGGTCAACAATGGAGCTCCACTACTTTGAAGTTGATTTTGATTTCTTGAATTTTACATCTTTGAAAGTCTCCATTTTGTTAATGTTGTTACATAAAATATGAAGTAATTAAGTTTGACATTAATTAGTTCCACTATCAATATAAGTGAAATTTTCTAATGGTATATTGGTAATTCTTGACTCTTTATATGAATTGGATCTTAAGTCTTCCATTTTCACTAACATATATAATTTTATTTTATTTTTATTTCTTCCAACAATTGTGTTTATTTTCTAATGTGGAATTAATTTTGAGTTATCTATGAGGTTATTATTCAATTGTTTCTGTCACTTTTGGTCACGTTGATCGTAAGGGAGATTAAATAAAAAAAATAGCACAAATTAACAGCGTCAAACAATTAAATAAGTATGAAAGAATCGTTACCCCATAAATATTCCTTCTTTATATAAGTTGTCGAGAATTTTAAACAGAAAAAAACACTTTCGATAATAAAAATAAAAGGAAGACAAGTTGTTTTTCTTGAAATTGCAATCAGTCTCGCCATCTCTTTAGTCATCACTACCTACTAATTAATCATTCACTATTAGGTCATGTCTTTAAAAGATGATCATTATCACCAATTTTTAAATTTATAAATGAAATTCTATAATTTCTTCATGTTTCCTAATCTTTAAAAGACGATCATCGTCACCGTGTTTTAAATTTACAAATAAAATTCCATAACTTCTTTCATGTTTCATACGTGAAATTTGAAACTCTCTAATAATAGTTATTTATCAATTAATGGAGCTAAAGACTAAGTGTATATTGTGAAACAAGGACCAATGATTAATGCCAACTAGCCAAATAAATTGATTTGAAATGATCTTATATATCTCTACTTCTGTTAGAGACTTACGATTTAAATAAAAGAAAAACATTCACGAAAATGATTATAGATTTTTTACGTGTAAAAATAAAAATTTCTTTGTAAATTTGACATAATATGGACTTGGAGAAGGCAATTCATTGCATGTAAGTAGTATCTAATTTTATAAAACATTTGTTCAAACAAAGGTTGTAATGTATATAACAATAATGCATGTCAAATAGTAAATAGGGAAAATTCTAAATTAGAACACTATCACTAATTTGAGCTTTATTACATTTTACCTCAACAAAAAATAATATACATTTCTTAAATATCAAAAGAAAGATATAATACAAAGCAACAATTCTGTTCAATTCCTTGGTGTCAAATTTTAGAAATGAATTTTCTCCATTTCAAGCATATATAAGTAAAGCATCAGATAGTTCAGAACTGCGATACTCACTCGTGAGTCGCGGTCCAACAAAATGATCGACGATGAAGCTTTAACTTGAGCTACCATTTCTATTCATCACATCATGGTAATACAGAAGCACACACATTGGTTGACCAACAATGCAGAAAAAGCACCAGAATGTCATGTTGCCCACCTGAAAAAAGTTGACGCGTACTGTCAATGGATATGCCCACGAAAAAGAGAATAGATCATCGAAAGCTTATGAAAACAAGGCAGAAAGACATACATTCGAGTTTTTGAACTTGTTTTGCAGGAAGTTCGTTAGTATGACCAAGGGAATCTGCTCAGAGAGAAACATCACTACATGTCAATATTCACACTGTCAAATGAAGATACATAAACTTCGCTCCAGTGTCACTATCTTATGAGTACAGCTCGTTTCTTATCCCCGAATATATATCCATCATACATATATACTTATATATACTATACACACAGGTGAATGATCCATTACCTGAAACATGATTCCAAGGAATGCCCAAAACTTGAATAGCCGACAAGGAACAGCAATACACAGCTGAAGATAACGATACCACATGTCATCGAAAGCCAATCATTTTGTTGACACGTAATTGTTTTTTGTTTATATAAGCTTATATACGCCACCTGGTGTAAAAATGGAAGATGGAAGGGAACAAAAACCACATACCTCATGGAAAACAGCAGATATAAAGAAAGAGATCACCATTGCAACTCCCTGCACCAAGAATCAAGTGGCAGTTAAACCTAATTCAACAGATCACAAAATAAGATCTAGAATACAATAGTAAGGCCAAAACTTTTGTAAAGTAGAAAGCGGATAAAACTATCCAAAGCAGCGACTAGTGCTTGATACCAGGCATACACTTAAAACTCAAACTGAAAAATAAAAATAATGACATGAAAGATATGAAGTATAATGTGGACCCAAAAAACACTTATTTGATCGTATATAATACTATTCTCACATATTATACTGTTCTCACTTCTCTGTCACAAAACATAAATACTAATAGCACTTTAACCTTCATCAGGAAAAAAAACACTTCCATCCATGTCTCGTGTATATTAAGATATTAATCGCACAAAAGCTTATCTGTACGAATAGCTTATGTGCTCTACTTTGAAGTGCATTTCATTATCTAGCAAGATCACTAGAGTTGAAGTGTTGAAAATCACATCGAAGCTTGTTTCTTCAATATTACGTGTGTATGTCCCTTGCTGTCTTTCTTCTTTTTTTCTCTCTCTTCAAATTTCAACAAGTATGCTAATGGTTAAGAGCAGTATGATTGTGTTTATGTTATAAAAGAAAAAAAAGAAAAGGAAAAGCAGTATGTTTGTGTGAGATAAAACTTTAACCTCAGCATACAAGGATAAATATCTTAACCTTCAAATATTGTAACAGTTATTTCATTTACTTTGGGTATCTACACTATTTTATTGTCGCTGCTTTTCTTTCTTCATTATTTTAATCATTGCTTTTTACTTTTGCAATACTTTCAGACACGTTCTCGATCGAGGGTCTATCGGAAACATTTTCTCTACCCCTCAAGGGTAGGGGCCAAGGGTTGTGTACACCTCACCCTACCCAAACCCCACTTTTGGAATTATACTTGGTAAGTTGTTGTAATAGTGCACAAAAGATTAGAAAGTAAGCAGACGAAAAATAGCTCAAAAATAAATTAGAATCTAGGAAGAGAGAACTCCAAAAGTACCTTAGGTATGCCATTCCTTAAGCATGGGAAATAGATGTGACGAACCATCCACTTATGTACAGGCTGCAGTTTTCACCAACACTTGGGTTACTTAATGTCCAAAAAAATGTCCAACAAAGACCAAACCAGGCCGATATTAACTAAAGTTTCAGTTCTAGGTAATGAAAAAAAACACATATTTTGCATGCATAAGAATCAGCAATGACATAAAAAGAAGGAATAAGTACATACCATATTCCAAAGTCTCCAATACTGATAACAGCAGCCACAATGGTGCAACAACAAAAAAGAAATAAATGAGAAACTCTAGCAAGCTCTGAAATTGTTGGAATGAAGAAACAAAAAGAACAAGACAGTTTGATGTTTTAATCTACCTCATCAATTGTTTTTGCGTTCCACCAATCTTTATAGAACTCACGATCCCCAAATCGCAGAACTTCCGCAAGTATATTTAACCTAAAGAGAGATTATTATGTAAATAGAGCTATTCTTTTGCGGTAAGATCCACAAGTATATTCAGCCTACAAAGAGATGTACTATGTAAATAGAATTCATGCTGTTGCAATGCTAGAACACATAATCCATACATATATTAGTAGTTTTTCAGTTAAAACAAAATAAGTCCCTGGCGTTTCATCCTGAAATGTGAACCTTTTCATGATCTAACACAAGAGTCTTGTAGTATACCCATTCAATTCCAGCTCCGGCATTTAACAGGCGCCAGCTATGTGTTGGTCTTTGCATAGATATATCGAGGAGGAATATAATTTTACTGAATTAAAACCACTCAGATTCATTAAGCACCTCCAGTTTTGCACCTTCTGGTTCTTCAAATTTTCGCCCCCTCAACTCAGTACTCATGGCAGTTTGATAATCTAGTTTTAAGTATAATGTGATTTGCACTTTTAAGGTTAATAAGTGACACAAAACTATTTAGTTGAACATATTTGAAATGAAATAATGGAAAGCATGATGACAAAATACACACAGTAAGAATGTCCTAACACTCGTTTTGGTATCAAGTATAAAAACCTCGCAAATAAGATTGGAACATCCAAAAATATGGGAAGAAAGACAATGAACTACAAATAAAATGCATAAGCATACTAAATTTATAAATCAAATATAGAGGACATACCAAAGATGAAAGAGGCTGTAGAACATGCAGAGCCAGACATATAAAATTGGAACTGAAAGCTTCAATACCCTCTCGATGGCGTATAAAAGGTTTCCTTCAAATGGATGTTGTGAGCTTCGCACAATCGGGTTAATATACTGTATTAAGATGCCCAAAGTGAGTATAGTTTACTTTGACAGGAGTGAAGGCACGTTGAACTGTCAAGCTCAAGAGAACTTACCTGCTCAATGATAAATCCCATTAATCCTGTAAAAATTACCAGCTTGATGAGTTGGCGGGCCAGCCAACCCTTCCGAATGGATGCAGAGCGAGGATAGCTAAGCTTCAGATAACAGAATAAACATATCCAAAACTAATGAGTTGGTGGAACAAATAGTAAGAGAGTTGGTAAAAAATTTCATGAAATTTTCATTTTTAGATGACTGATGATACTTGATTTCCTATTACTATGAAAGGAATTTGACTATAATCCATGGGAAAAAGGACCGGAGGGGCCTCAGTTGTAGTATTCACCAACTGTAGCCCCATTGAATCTGCCCACACCACATTCAAGTATTATACAGTATGAAATACAAGTACTTCCAAACGTAAGCAGGATCTGCACATGTTCGCAATAATACAAGTACTACTCCAAAATAATATCAGCACGTGACTGAAAAAATTGTCCAACGACCATATCAATATTTGGTGCTCCAATTTAATCTTTTTCGCATACGTCCAATTGCTTCATCATTTAACATGCATATGAATACTTCAGGCAAGGACATGCTTGGCAATAAAATCACATAAAAGGTAGTAGTATCGAAGACCTACAATCTCTTTAAATTTGTGCAGACTTGGCAGGAAACAAAAGATAATGGAACTTTTCAAAATCAAACTAAATTGCTCGACAGAGTTATCTAATTAAATCTTGGTGAATCTAGAGAAACATCAGATGCTGTAATGCACTTGTAGTAAGTACTCTACCAAGGAAGAAAATCACTGACAACTTCAGAAAGGTCAACTGATCCTACCTGATAGCATAAAGTTGGAGCAACCATGAAGTAAGCCAAACTCTCGAAACTAACATTGTAAGAGTAGTTGATTTCGGAATTCTCACCCTGAAAACATTTAAAAACTTAACTGAGAGACTCCATATTCGGAACATTATCTCAGATGACCAAAATACCAGAACGAGTACCGAAGCTTAAATAGAGAAGTTGGTTTGTCTAGAAAATTTTCAGGAGAAGCCTTAATCAAGATCAGATGTGGATCCATGACAAATACATAAACTAGTCATACCTCATTCACAGACTTTGCAAGCTGTCTCATATCATAATTTGTATGTGCATAAGAAACAAGTTTCATCCACACAATGCAAGCAAACATCATCAGTGTGACACCCGATAGAAAAGCAGAATCACACCTGTGAAATTGAAAATACCTCCGACTCACTAGATACTTCAATGTACATAAGCAAGAAAATAGAGTTGGCAAACATAATTGAAGATCCTCTCCTCTCAACTTAAATTTCAACACAGTTTGAACAAGCAGCTATCCGACCCAGTGTAATCAAAGGCAAAAGGCATAGAAAAGAAGCATCCGTTAGACCTTAAGCAACCACTATCCATAGAGAAGAAAAGAGCAACGAAGAAAAAATAAAAACATATACACGTAGTGCACAAATAATAATTCCACATAAACTATCCTTATATGGACGAAAGAATAAAAACTGCAATTCGTTGAAATAGATGAAGTATAAACCATGTGAATTTAAGTTCAAATATGGCTTTAAACTCTGAATTAGCAATGTTTCACTTGTTCCCTTGTCCATATGGACATAGTGGCATGCAACAAATTTCTAATTCAGATAAACGACTAATTTTCTTTTACTACTTCTCTAATTTCTTAATCTAATACAACCATAAAGTTCCGTTACAATCCAAAATGCAACAGGTTAATGTTCAAAGATGATCTGTTGAGGAAAATCCAAATTAGAAATTAAAATTAGTTCATAAGCACGACTACTACAACCCAGATAATAGTGCACCGTTGACATTTAAATTCACCAGTTCTACCATAACATCGCCTCAATTTTACAACACACACTGAGAGACATCCCGCCAGTGAAGGCTCACTTAGCAACTTCTTAGGAGGATGTATATATCAAAGTTCCATGACCTCAGTATGAGAACAAACCTGAGGATGACCAGAACTGGATACAAAATGGAAGCTGTCGTTATAATTATGTGAAGAGTGACAACTACCTGCAGGATCAGTTAGAAAAGTTACTGGCTGAACATAAAGTCAAACAATAAAAGGTAACACGAGTTCAGACAAGTCATGAGAGCCAGAATTATTCTGGTGTATACCTTCTTGAACACTGTGACTGGTCCATGTCTGAGCAGTCACATTTAATTGATATGGAAGAATTAACAAAAAGAGGAAGTGAAGAACGAAGAGGTTATTCTGACTTACATGTTCAGTCATATACTTCTTCTGTGCCATTTTCTCGACAAGAAAAGCAGCAAGAGGGAAAATCGGAAGACTAAGACTGCAAGTAAGTAAAAAACTTCAATGTTTTATTTCGCATGTGAGCATAATACACAGATTAAGAAAGGTCTTAAGAACACTACCAGCACATCAGAAGTGGCCAATCTCTTACTGATGTTGAACTACTCCAGAAGCCTGACCCAATTAACAAGCCATACTGCAATAGTAGTCAGAATATTGTCAGTGCAACATGAACACCACGAACCCTCTGAAATATATTCATATCTTACAACCCGATAGTTGCTAAGACGTTACAGGGATTAGAGAGAGCAACGGGGCAAGTTGGGCAAGTTCAGACAGGAGAGATTTCAACCCTCACGGCCCGCCACTTTCTACTGTGCTTTTTCCCATGATAATGTGCCGTCTCACCTTGTTCCTCTCCCCCTCACCCTCCAACTTTTCTGTCATTTTTCAATTTATTTACAAAAAATCCCTAAAATTCATGATTCTAATTGCAATTCACATGTTCTCACTCTATCAGATTCTTCCATAACCCATTATCCCCATCCCCTTTCCAGATTTTCATGATAACTATTTGAATTTTGAGACCATAATCTTCCGGCAACAGCATAGCACTTTGGAAAGCAATTTATAAAGTTTCATATTTCCCAGTAGATTTAAGGGTAGAAATACTCCCAATATGGGATGTGGGTTCCTCACTAAGTGCTTAATTAAATACATATTCATCTAGTGCAATGACAAACTAAACACTTAGGGCTCTCAGAGTACATAACCCTATGATTTCCTTCAATTGTTTTTAATAAAACACTACAATTCTAAGCTATTCACTTGTTCGGCCAGCCACATTACCACCCCTAAGAGTGATTCTTTGATGTCAATAAAGAT
Organism: Solanum peruvianum; assembly: GCA_027705065.1. NCBI lineage: Eukaryota > Viridiplantae > Streptophyta > Magnoliopsida > Solanales > Solanaceae > Solanum > Solanum peruvianum. Next base: position 2,369,686 of record JAKWJD010001766.1, read on the forward strand.
TAATCATATATGGGGAAGATTTCAACTGTCTAGCCAACTGGAACAGAGAACTCACATTAGAGAGATACATACCTTCATCAAATTCTCAATAATCAGCCTGCTGTTTACGGCAATAAGCACCACTATACAGAGATTGAGTAAGCCAGCATGACTCTGCAACAAGATGCACCAACTAAATTAGAGAAGCGCTCTACAGCCACTTATTTACGGGGAATTCAGACTAATTATGCTATATATCACCATAAGACACCTGAATGCAACTCCAAATACTGTGAATTTGAGAGTCTTTACACCAGAAATTGTTAACTTCCACTGTCTTGGTTAGCTTATGAAACATTAGTGAATGATGATAATGCAATTAAAACAGTATATGCCAATTCTATCATTGTCAAGTCACCTACTGCTTTTCCACCCATAAACTAAGCACAATACAATAGGAATAAAATTTAATAAATTCAACAGACAGCAAAAGCTTCTATTTTTAATCAAACCAAACGGCGCATTGGCTCATCGTCTATTCCACATATCTTGTTCTTAAAATCATAGCGACCAGGCTCCATTATAAATGGCATCTTCCTCAATCCTGCAAGGATCGTGACCCTCTTAACAAAATTACTATGCTCTCTGCTGAGGGTAACAATAGCTGCTCGTAAGATGCTCACTGGTTGAAAGTCGGCAACTGGCATACCTTTTTGGTGCTCCTGGAGTAATCCTTTTTGCACCCAAAAGAACTTAACCAAAGAACCGAGAACAAAATATAGGTTCCTGAGATTTTTATTTTAAGTCCTTTCTTATGAGATAAAATTGAGTATACTCGAGGTAGTTTGCAGCTTTCAGCATAGCAAGCCTACTGATACCAGCCTATGTTTCCAACTAATATGGAGGTAGTTATTGCTTAAAGTACATGTGTACTTAGAAACAAAATTATTGCCATTTGTGCAAAAGGTCTTTTTTTATACCGTGGTGATCGAGCCAACTTTTGCGCACCTCGATTAAGTTCACATGATACCTGCCACCTCCCACCAGCAACATGAATCAGGAGGCTAGAACAAAAAGAAAGAATCACCTAATATTTTTTAATTTTTTGCCCCTTGGGCAAAAGTTTCATCTTTGCAATGTTTTCTAGTTGGATTAATGGATTCTGTTGGACAGAATTGTACTCAATACTTACTGGAACCTAACACGTATTTTATTTATTAGAATTAGAAACAAATTCTTAAATAATTATAGTGGTGAGGTTTAAAGTCTGCTGAACAGAAGAACAACTTTTTTCTGTAGCTCAAAAAGCTAATCAACAACCAATAAGTGGCAGATGGAGTGTCCAAGCACTACTATCGGTGAAAACACATAAATTTACACGTAAAAATGATTAAAATCACAACAAATAGCATGTCTAAGTTTGAATTCATAAAATCTAAATCATGCCTCAGCAACCAATCACATTAGCTAAAAAGTCCTGATTCCTTGCTTAGCGAGTAGTGTAATGAACGAAACAATTAATTAAGTACCTCAAATTCAGAACTTACCTGTTTGAAAATAGCGGCCGAACTAAGAGGACTTTCCTTGTTCCGCCGGTGAGCCGGTGCCGACGCTCTATAAACATACTTCAACGGCGTCGTTTCATTCGCTTTCCTCTGCTCCTCCTGAATTCCATCTCCATCACTAATCTTCCCAATCGTCGTACTCACAGCCTCACTCACCCTATCCAATCCTCCGTTTCCACTTCCATCCATGACGTCACTCGTTACATCATCCGAGCTACTCGAAGCATCCACAGAGCTCGAATCCAACTCCGTCACATCATTCACAGATCTATCACCGCCGCCGCCGCCGCTACGCCGCCTTCGGAGGTTGTTATTGTCGTCGCTTGACGATGTAATACTCTCCGGATTGATCGTCATCGTATCAATTCTAGAAATCACTAGAAAGTAACGATCAAGTTGAAATTTGAAGCAAAAAAAAAAATGGAGTAGAACGTGAACGTACCGAATTTGACTCTATAAAAGCAATTGTTGAAGTATACAATTAAGGAAAATACGTGTAGAGCTTCCCGCCGCCATGAAAATTGAGATTTGAAGAAGATTTGTTTATTTGTTTGTTGAATTCACACCATAGCCGTTTAGAAGTTTCTTTATCACGTAATTCCAGCACAAGTCTCGTGAATATCCTCTTATGTTCACCATATATTTTTTTTACATATATGAAAACTTACATAAATATAAAATATATTTACCATATATATATATAGCGATAATATTTTTTTTCCATTTAATCGCTTTGAATATATTTATCACATATTTTATTACACTAATAATATAATGTGTCAGTTTCTTATAAAAACAAGTATCATATATTTTTAAAAACTATAATATTTAAATAAATTGTATTGTTTTCAGTGTTAAATTCTTTCGAAGCTCCATTCTTCCTTCACACCTTGTTTGGATGATTGTTACTTGGTTGACCGTTGTAATATATTGTATTATTGATTTGGATATAATGTTTTTATTTTGATTGTTATGTTAATTTTGTTATATTGCAGTTTAGGTAATAATAAAAAGACTCATTTTATGTAACGACTTGTTTGGGGTGATCATATTGCTTTCTTAATCATCATATTTCATCTTTTATTCTACGTTTTCATAATATCTATACATCATACCCTATATTTCTTATAGGTTTATCATTCAAATTATGGATATGTGACATTATGTAACGACGGAGAACGATACATTATCAAAACATTGTATTCATTAAAACAATAAAATGTGATGTAATATAACACAATGTAATACATTATAAAACAATACGTAACAACCATCCAAACAAAGCAGGATTCTTCTTCGTACTTATTTCGTCGTTGTTTTCCTCCCCTTCTTCTTCTTTTTCTTCTTTTATGTTCAAACCTCGACTTCGAAAATCGTCATGCAATAAATATGATTCGTTTCAAGTGAATAATATATTGAAAGACTCGAAATATTGAGAAGAGCTCATATCTAAATTTTGAAATTGTTTAGAGCGAGATTCGAGTTGGTTAAACTTGAAAAAAAAATCTGATCTGCAATGTATACTGAATGTATATTTCTATTGTATCAACAGTGTATATAGATCATTGATATATAGTTAAACATCATATATACACGAGTATTCACTGTTTATACAAATTGATACATTATATAATATACCTATAACCATTTTGTTGGAATTTTGTTTTGTTGCGTATACATATGTCGCTGGGCTATTTTTATGTTTATGAAAAGTTGATTTTCTTTGGTACAAATGAAACTATTTTATTGTATATTTACAAGACTTACCTTTTAGTGTTTGAATTTAGAAATAATATCTTAATTATTCAGATTCAGATATCTTGAATTTAATAATGAAAAAAATTTCAAAATATAAATATTTTGACATTTTATAGGATTCATTGTCAATGCTTTCAATATTTAGTAAAAATATCAAAAAAAGAAACAATTGTTAAAAACAAAAAGGAGAAATTAACGGGAGACAAAAATATTAAAAAGAAACAGTTGTTTAAAAGTCTTATCAGTTATAAAAATTCAAAAACAAAGAATTAATTGGCAATTTATCAAAATACAACAACTTTCATCTCTTTCTTCTTCTTTCACAATGTTCTAGAAAAACACGTTTATCACCATTAATCTAAAAATTCAATATTCATTTTTTTTTCTTTCTAAACACGTGTATTTATCATACATTATCATATTTGAAGCAGTTTATTCTACTAAGGCATCATTTTGACATTATGAAATTATAATTTATCTTTACAAATGTCTCAAATTTTATGAAGTTATTTGGCTATCATGTTAAGGTTATTAAATTTATGTATCTCCTTTTAAGAAATTTTTCAATATTCAAAATACAATACTCATGTATTCATGGTATAGATATTAATCCATCTTACATATATTTTATTTTGCTTATTTTCAATATCACTCTGTATACCAAATAGTTTGTATTTAGATTTGATTTTATATTCGTCCTAATGTATACCATAAAGTTTGTATTTATATTTGATTTCATATTCATCCTAATGTATACCATAAAGTTTTGTATTTATATTTTGATTTCGTATTCATTCTCACTATAAATAGCCAAAATACAGTTTATTTATGTATTCATTATATGTGTATTCATCCTAATTGCATCAGTCAAATAGTTTTGTATTTTATTTTGCTCATTATATGTTTATACCAACTAGTTTATCTTTGATTTAGTATACATTCACAATTTTAAATAATTAAAACACAGATTTGTATTTAGATTATCACTTTGTAAAAATAAATTTGACTACAAATTACAAAACATTCAAAATACTTTCAAATACTTTTGCAAAACAACTCAATACCTAAATGTTAATGTAGATTCTACTAAATTTGAAATATAAAAACAAATAATAAAAAAAAGATCGACAAAAATTATTTTAAATACTAAAAATCTGAAATACATAAATATTTTATGAGTACGTTAACAAGTCACATAAGAATTTTAAAAGAATGACGGAAAATCCTCAATACATACAATCCAAAAATTCAACATAATGTGATTTTGAAAACAAAATCTCACAAAATAAATGATGAATTTAAAAATGTCTTTCAATTGAGAGATTTTTTGATTAATATATAGATCTGAACTAATTGTAACAAACTTGAATAATTAGTTCTTCTTTAACAATGAGAGAGAATAATAGTGAAATTCTGATAAAAGAAAAGAAAGAAGAGAAAACTGAATGATGGGGATAGTGAAAATTGAAAAGTTGATGAAAGAGAAAAAAAATTAAAAAGTGAAAGATGAAAAATAAATTTAATGGTACTAAAACATATGAATCTAAAGAAGTGTAAATGGATAATGGATATAGAATTTGATTCGGAGTTGAACTTTTTGAGAAATAAAATTTGAATACAAATCACTTTATAAAATATTGACATTTCGACATTTTGAATAATTATTTTAAAATGTAGATTCTTTACTAATTAAGTTAGGAATTGTGACTAATTTGTTAATTTTCCCTTTAATAAAAACAAACGTGGTTTTAGATAGTAATTGCCCTTTACCTCCAACTGTAAAATTACAAATTCAAGTCATCATATGAGGGTACAAAATCAAATCGAAAATCGAACCAAACGGCAAATCAAGTCGAACCAAAAAAAAATTCGACTAGTGATTTTGAAAAAACATCCCACTATAGTTGGATAAGTTTGGTTTCAACTAAAAAGAATCAACCCGATATTATATATATAATTTTTAAGATTTTATTTAATACGTAAAAATATTTATTTGGGTATAATTTTTAAATATTTCTTACACTTTTTTTTTTTATAGTTTTTATCTTTTAAAATATTTATTTTATGTTTGAAAGTTAGAATTCTTAATAATCCAATAAAGATTATAGTTCATACATGTTGGAAATTATAATAAAGTTTAAATCAAACATCAAATTAATACTAATGCAAAAAAGAAATCAATTCAACACTAAGAATGACAATAATATCGAATATTTGTTTTTTTAGTTTTACATATGTTTAGACAATTAAAATACATAATCTAATTTTACTTTCTTTTAATATTTAGTCATGTAACTAATACTTACTAAACTTATTTTAGCATGATTTAATACTTTTAAATTATGATCGATTTCATCATGATTTATTAATATGCAATATTTGTTTTACGTGATTTCATTATTATAGTTTTGTTGCATAGTTTAGTGTCAATGAACATATTATATTTTGTGTTATTCCCTCAAGAAACAACTTAGATAGTTGTATTTTGACAGAACTAAAGAAATATTTAAAGTATAACTAAATTATATGTTTGTATGAATACTTTATCGCAAAAATCCAAAAAAATCCGAAGTTGAAATACCTTAGTTTTATTGGTTTATAAATTCAAAAATTCGACACAAATGGTTTGATTTGATATTTGAAAAATCCGAACCAATCCAGTCACAGGGCGAAACTACAGTTGCTCGTCAAAAAATTTCGTTATATATGGGCCCGAATTTTACATTATATTGATATATTAAGTATTTTGGACACCCTCAAAAATACTATTAAGCCGTAGCTCAGTGGTTAAAGTGCACTCAATCTGTACACAATACCCAAGTTTGAATCGTAGACATTAACATTTTGTATATTTTATTTAATGTGATCTGCTTTAAAATGGTTACTTAATTAAAAAATGGAATAATTTTCAAAGGTAAAGAGCACTAGCTTACTGATAATAATGTGCAAAGTGTGTTTGGCACTAAGGTTCAAATCCTTCATGGTTACATTTTTTTCCTCTTTCTATTTTGATTTAAAGAAAAAGCTTGATATTTTAGTTTAAAGGCACAAGTCTGCCTAATCACATGATTTGCCTACTAAAATGTTTTTATTCTTGCCTAATCACATGATTTGCCTACTAAAATGTTTTTATTGTTGCCTAATCACATGATTTGCCTACTATAATGTTTTTATTGTAGACATAAATATAAAGAAGACAAACAAGTTTTATTTATATTTATATGTAACAGAAAAGAAAGCTTAATTTAAAGTTGGGAAAAGACTCTGATATACCCCTCAACTTTGTTATTTAGAGATGATATACCCCTTGTTATGAAAGTGACTCATATATACCCATACTTGTAAACAAATGGCTCACATATACCCTTTTTCTCTAACGGAAATGAAAAAAAATAATAATTTTAATCTAAATTTTTATTATTTTTTTCTAAAAAATATATGAACCACTTTTATAACGAGGGGTATATCAGCTTCAAATGACAAAATTTAAACCAATATTGTCAATTTCAAATCACATGCTAATAAGTTAGAAGAGCAATTCAATAAATGCTTGTTAGCATATTGATAAAAGTCTACAAGCAAATTGTTGGTTATTAAGGGTATTTTTGGTATTTTAAATTATTAGAACTAGATATTTGTTTGTTGACGTATCTAATTCTAGTCGAGCATATTTATATAATTCTTAAAAATTTATCTCTTTCCTCTTTTAGTGTATTTATCACATAAAATGCGTAACTGTTATAATTGGAAGGAAAAAAAGAAATAACTTTGCTAACAATGAAATTGAATTTGATGTATTCATAAACAGATGAATCTGAACTATATGATGTGTGAGTCTTTTTATCTGAACTATCGTCAAATATTTATCAAAACACATTTTAATTATGAACTAATCATTTTTTTACTTGAATGATGATGATATTTTATATAAAAAAAAATAAACAACGAATATGTAAAATATGTTTTGACTTTTGATAAACATTTGATGATAGTTTATGTGAGAACTCAAATATGACACATAATAATTTAAGATATTTTAATTATATTTTTGACCCTTTAATGTTACGAAAAGCATTCCTTATATAATCAACCAATTTTAAGCGAGTTGAATTAAAATTAATTAAATTTAAAATGAGTAGGAACCCAAATAAATTTAAATATTGATTCTACCAAAACAGACATTTAAGAATCGGTACATAAAATTCTGATAAATTTGAAAGTATTTTATATTTTAAAAAATATTTTTGATATATAAAAAATTAAATGATGGAAAACATCCTTTAATTTTCCTTCAAAATTTGAACATTTTCAATGTCCAAACACATTTTGAACTTTCAAATAATTTTTATTACAAACTTAACTGCAATTACCAAACTCTTCCAATTTCTAATTAAAGCTTGCAATTAAACTATTACCAAAATATCATAAATACACTTTAATGTATTATTATCCCTTAGAAGTTATTTTTTTTGTGATTTTTTTGCACCGTGTCAACTTACGAAGATTCAAATATATCTCACGTGCCACGTGAGATAAAAGGTGCGTAAAATTACAAAACATAAGTTCGGGGGGGGGGGGATGTAATAGCACCTTAGTTTAATTAAGATGCATCTTTGAAATTTCGATCATAATCTAGGGGGTACTTGTGTATTTTCCCTTAATTATACTAAAAAACTTGAAACATCAATACCAACAATAATCAGTGGCGGAATCAGAAACTTTACTAAGAATATCTAAAAATAATGACGTGTGATTCGTAAATAAAATTTAAAAAATATTGTGTTATTTAGAGTTCAAACCCAAAACTCATTCGTTCAGATGAACACTTAATTATCACAAGGCCAAAGACAACTTTTATCAAGACTTTTAATTTTAAATACATATCTTTTAAATGTAGAATTTGATATATACATATGAAACGTAATTTTTTGATGAAAGGTGTTCAATTGAACACCCTAGGATAGCTATGGCTACATTACTGACAACGATAACATTTTCAATATAAAAAATTAACTATTTTTGATAGACCCTTAATTCGAATAAAAACATATCCAAATCAAATATATAAAAAAAAATTCGCTACAAATAAAAGAAAAAAAGAACAATAACAACAACAAATAATTCGATAACATGTAAAAGAAATTTAATCACATGTTTGAAAACAAGCCAATGTTGACAATTTTTTTTTAATTTTTTTTCTGGTGAAACTTCAAAGAATCAAATACAAAAGATAGTGTGTAGAAAAAAAAACTATTTTTTTTTAAAAAAAAGTCTTGAATTATTGTCAAGATGAAATAACTCCAGCAAATCAGATCCCTCCACGTGTCTGTTCATGAAATAAAATTTGTACACATCAGCAAAAAAAACTTCCCTCCTCCCTATCCATATAACTTATTCTCTCTGTTTTCCTCCATCCAAAAAAAAAACATCAAAATTCCCAAAATCTATATCAAATTAATCTTCAATTCTTGCAAATTTCTTCAAGATTTTTCAGTTTTCCAACACCCAATTGACTAAAATAATGGAAAAAGATCTCAGATTTTGAACATTTTTGAAGAAAAAAAGAAACAAAGAAGCTAGATAAAAGGGGATATACTTGAATATGGAGTGTGTTGGAGCTCAAAATGTTGGAGCAATGGCAGTTTTTACGCGTCCGAGATTGAAACCTTTGGTCGGGAGGAGAGTTATGCCAAGAAAAAAACAATCTTTTTGGCGTATGAGTAGTATGAAAGTGAAATGTAATAGCAGTAGTGGTAGTGATAGTTGTGTAGTTGATAAAGAAGATTTTGCTGATGAAGAAGATTATATAAAAGCCGGTGGTTCACAACTTGTATTTGTTCAAATGCAGCAGAAAAAAGATATGGATCAGCAGTCTAAGCTTTCTGATGAGGTGATTGATTTTTCTTGACCCCTTTATGTAAATAATTTGAAGTTATATACTTATATAGTACTCGTTTGACTCAGTTTACCGAGAACATGACCTTAGACGTAGTAGAATTCTTATCCTTTTAGTAGTATTATTTAGTTATTGTGTAGTTTCTTATTCTTTGATGTGTAACTAGACCAAAAATGATCTTTAGCTCTAGTTAATTAACGGGCAATAGCTTAGTTGCTGCGAAATATGTATTTTTAGTGGCAAATATCACTCATTGTGAATGTCTCTACAAGTTATAGTGACACTGGATCTAATTAACTAATGACGGTAAAAACTTTAGCACTCTTTGTTAATGTATATATTTTTCGCTGCTAAAAACTGTTTTTGTTGTGGTATGTATTGCTATATGTTGCTGCATTTGTTTTGTATCTTTCTACTTTGTTGTCGTGTCGGATTCTTCCCTTTTGAGCCAAGGGTCTGATAAGCCATGTATATTCCATAGTTATTCAAGGAGGAAGAAGCGGAGAAATATAGGAGAATGTAAATCAGTTTCTTACCATTTTTAGGAGTTATTTGGAAGTTCCTTATGGTAACTAGAAGTTATGTGTCTTTATCCTAAATGGTTATGAAGTAGGTATATTTAGTTATTATATAAATAATAGATATAGTAATGTAGCTATGTTGTAAATTAATCTTTTATATGCAAAAAGATTATTCTGGAGATCGGAGATACTTGTGTCTCTTTTTGTATTTTTCTATCTCTTTTCTCCAATATAAAACTTCGATTTTCTGTAAGGATCTTTCGGAAAAAACCTCTGTACCTTACAAAGATAGGGGTAAGGTTTGCGTACATGCCACCCTCCTCGGACCACACTTGTGGGATTACACTGAGTATGTTGTTGTATTGTAGCATACTATATTGCTTTGTTCATCATACTATCTCAGCTTGCAGTTACGACAAATATCTGCTGGACAAACCGTACTGGATTTAGTGGTAATCGGCTGTGGTCCTGCTGGTCTTGCTCTTGCCGCGGAGTCAGCTAAATTGGGGTTGAACGTGGGGCTCGTTGGGCCTGATCTTCCTTTCACAAACAACTATGGTGTATGGGAGGACGAGTTCAAAGGTTGTAATCTTTATTTTATTTTCACGAAGAGTCTTTTCGTGTCTACATATCCTTTCATGAAACAGGACATCTTATTTTCCAGACCTTAGTCAGACTTCTGCATGTAGGCTTATTACTAAGAGATTTCTTGAAGCACATTGGACTTACATTCTCCCTTTTAGCATTACGTCTACTTGAGATTCCTAGTAATTGTTAATTTCTCAGACATACTATGATCCTTTATCTTGATCTAATTTAAAATGATGAGATCCCTCGCGTTTAACTTTCATTAATAGTAAATATTAAGAAGGGTCTTAGAATACAAAGTATGATGGTAATCACTAGAAGTGCGTATGCAAGGGGACATTCGAATATGTGGTTTATTTTAGTAGTTCAAAGAGTCCAAAACCTTATCATATTTCTCTTCAAGAACCAAATGAGTAAACGGATCAAGAATGCAAAATAATCCGAACAAAGGTGACCATAAGGAATAACAGGAAGTTACAAAAGTGTCTCAAAAACAAGTCACGGGATATCAATGGTCCAACGATAGGAGACTTGGTGATATCGGGAAATAACTTACCTTGGCTTAGTGAAAATTGATAAAATTAAGATGATGATAGCACAAGATTCACTTTATTTTAGTTACATGCATGAACACAGGGTCTGTCATTATTTGTTTTGAGGTTTCTGATGCTCGATTGGTCTTTCAAATGATGTTTATATCTTCTTTTTTCAGATCTTGGTCTTCAAGCCTGCATTGAACATGTTTGGCGGGATACCATTGTATATCTTGATGATGATGAACCTATTCTTATTGGCCGTGCCTATGGAAGAGTTAGTCGCCATTTTCTGCACGAGGAGTTACTCAAAAGGTAAAATTTACTTAACTTGTTCCTTAGGTCATACGAATCGTTAATTTATTCTTTACAATATGCTTCATCATTTTAGTTTCCTTAAAGGTGTAATTCACATTAATCTTCCTAGGTGTGTGGAGGCAGGTGTTTTGTATCTGAACTCGAAAGTGGATAGGATTGTTGAGGCCACAAATGGCCAGAGTCTTGTAGAGTGCGAGGGTGATGTTGTGATTCCCTGCAGGTATAGCTTTTGTTTTGTCACTTTTTAGACTTGAAATTTGACTGCTTCTTATTTTGAAACTTCTAACTTACGATAACAGGTTTGTGACTGTCGCATCGGGAGCAGCCTCGGGGAAATTCTTGCAGTATGAGTTGGGAGGTCCTAGAGTTTCTGTTCAAACAGCTTATGGAGTGGAAGTTGAGGTAGAGAAAAATCATCTGACATAGACATAGAGTAATTCTGAAAGTTTTTGCATGTTGTGCACCTGAAAAGCTTTAAACTTTATAAGTTTATGTGAGCAAATTGTTTCATTTTTCCTTTTCTTGGTCTATCGTTACTATATTTAATAGGTTGGTGCTCGTCTAGGGTATATACATTCAATTTGTCTATTCTGTTTCGATTGTTAACTTAGAATCGGACTTCCTATTCATCTGATAAAAAGCCAACTGCTATATTGTGACATATAAGCTTGGTTGGTTTTGTAATTGTATGGTTGTTTGTTGTTTTCCGAATTTCAGGTTGATAACAATCCATTTGACCCGAGCCTGATGGTTTTCATGGATTATAGAGACTATGTCAGACACGACGCTCAATCTTTAGAAGCTAAATATCCAACATTTCTCTATGCCATGCCCATGTCTCCAACACGAGTCTTTTTCGAGGCTAGTTTCTGATATTATGCCAATAGTTTTTGTTATTATGCTCCACACATTATTACAATTGGCTATGTGGGACTTATATCTGTATCTGTCTGCAGGAAACTTGTTTGGCTTCAAAAGATGCAATGCCATTTGATCTGTTAAAGAAAAAACTGATGCTACGATTGAACACCCTTGGTGTAAGAATTAAAGAAATTTACGAGGAGGTAATCCAATCCACCTTTCGTTATGTGCAATTTTTGTTTTTAGTCTAGAGAACGACAACCATGACGTTAGTGAAATTTTATGCAGGAATGGTCTTACATACCGGTTGGTGGATCTTTGCCAAATACAGAACAAAAAACACTTGCATTTGGTGCTGCTGCTAGCATGGTTCATCCAGCCACAGGTAATACGAGAAGAAAATACATTACTCTTAATATAAAAAAAGGGCAGCCCGGTACACTAAGCTCTTGCTATGTGCGGGGTCTGGGGAAGGATTGGACCACAGGGGTCTACTGTACGCAACCTTACCCTGCATTTTTGCAAGAGGCTAATTCCACATCTCGAACCCATGACCCTAATATGGTGTTCTTTATATGCTGATTTCTGAAACTTGTACTGCATAAACAGGTTATTCAGTCGTCAGATCACTTTCTGAAGCTCCAAAATGCGCCTCTGTACTTGCAAATATATTACGACAAAATTATAGCAAGAACATGCTTACAAGTTCAAGTATCCCGAGTATATCAACTCAAGGTACATGAGATACATTTCTGCTGTTCTGGATTTCATTGATGTCATTTCAACCTATGTTGCTCAGACTCTTCAAAAATGCCACTGGACGCGTGTTGGATCCTCCAAAAGTAGTGCATTTTTGGTGAATCCAACACAGTTGACGACATTTGTGGAGAGTCCAAGCAACATAGATTCTGACTTTTCTGAACTAAGCAAGTGTTCAACTTTTATCAGCTTGGAACACTCTTTGGCCACAAGAACGAAAACGACAAAGATCGTTTTTCCTATTTGGACTGGCTCTGATATTGCAGCTGGATATTGAGGGGATAAGGTCATTTTTCCGCGCATTCTTCCGTGTGCCAAAATGGTATGGCTTGATCTTTCTCCTACATCCCATTATTTTTGTTAACGAGTTTAAATTCTATACACTAATAACTTCTACACAAATTAGATCAGATGAAAGATAACTACATGTAACCGTTCATAAAGTGGAATCAGTAACATTGAAATTGAGGCAGGCAACATCTTACAACATGTTGAAGTACTTTGATAGTGTAAAAATTCGTTAGACAGACAGTATATATAAGTTAAATCCTTTTCGAATACATTAGACACTTCCGTTTTGAATAGTGAGAATATTGTACTTTCAGTTCTAATCAGAAATCTCGTCGCTTGAAAGATAATTACATGTAACCATTCATAATAAGTTGGATCAGTAACATAGAAAATAAGGAAGGTAACATCCTATAACATGTTACAATACTGTCAGTGTATATAAGCTAAATCCTTTTTGAATACACAAGACACTTTCGTTTTGAACAATGAGAATTTCAGTACTAATGAAATCAGGTCTCTTGAAAGATAACTACATGTAATCGTTCATAATAAGTTAAGATTAGTAACATAGAAAATAAGGAAGGTAATTAACATCCTACAACATGTAAAAGTACGTTGATAACGTACACTGTCAGTGCATATAAGTTACATCTTTCAGTAACGAGAAGTGTTTTTTGGTTCAGGATGTGGCAGGGATTTCTTGGTTCAAGTCTTTCTTCAGCAGACCTCATGTTATTTGCCTTCTACATGTTTATTATTGCACCAAATGACATGAGAAAAGGCTTAATCAGACATCTTTTATCTGATCCTACTGGTGCAACATTGATAAGAACTTATCTTACATTTTAGAGTAAACTCCTCCTACAATAGTTGTTGAATCAGAGGCCTCATTACTTCAGATTCATAACAGAAATCGCGGTCTCTCGAGGCATTGTATATAACATTTTCACTAGGTTAATATGCTTGAATAAGTTGCATAGTTTCAGTTTTTGTATCTGCTTCTTTTTTTGTCCTAGATCATGTATTGATCCAATCTATATACATTGCTAATATATATAAATTTTATAATATTGCTAATCTTTTTTTAATTTGTCATGAATTACCTACTTTATTTTATTGTTTTCACTAATTAGGAATTGTTTATATCTGTAATTTTCTTTTAGATAATTTGCTAGTGTATATAGAAGTTTATTAGTAGTGCATGACTCTGAGCTGTTCAAGTTTGAAACATTCTTTTGTTTATTTTTAAAAAAGTAGTTTATTGGGAAAATGCACAATTACCCCTTCAACCTATGCTCGAAATTTCAGAAACACACTTATACTATATTAAGGTCTTATATTACCCCTGAACTTATTTTATAAGTAATTTTCTACCCCTTTTAGGCCTACGTGTCACTAGTTTGAAAGAAAAAGTCAACCAGTGTTGGGCCCACAAGATAGTGCCACGTAAGTCGAAAAGAGATAGAAAATTATTAATGAAATAAGTTCAGGGGTAATAGGACCTTAGTATAGTATAAATGTGTCTCTGATATTTTGGCATAGGTTGAGGGGTACTTGTGCATTATCCCTAGTTTATTTTGAACAATTTAAAAGAAGCATTTTTCATGTCTTATCACAAATTATATTAATTTAGCAATGTTATTTTGTATATATATAATATATATGTTGGACACTGATATATATGATAATCTTTTCCTTTCACTTTCCTTTGAGGATTATTCATTTTCTAAACCATGAGAAAATTAACTAGTTGGTTTCAAATTCAATGATGAGAAATATAAAGGGAAATACGATATTTCACTTTTATATGTTTAATTTGTGAGTTCATATTTTATATTTGGACAGTTGAAAATTAAAAAATCATTTTTAAGATCAATTGTAATTAAACTAGTAGAAAATAAAAATAAAAATCAATTTTTATTTTTATTTCTACAAATTTTTCACGATCAATATAATTACTCTGTAGCTTGTTGTCACTCAGTGTATATACATGAAGTGTTTATCACAGTAACAAATAACATATTCAGTGAGATTTCATAATAAGGATCTGGTAAGAACAAGAGTGTACGTGGAACTTACTCTTACCTCAAAAAGATAGAGAGACGGTTTTCAAAAAACCTTTAACTCGATTAGGAGTAAGGAGTTTTTTTTTCTTTTTTTAGTTGATGGACTAAAAATATCCTTTTTTTTTATTGATTGACAATGAAATGATTTTATAAAAATAATTAAAAAATAGAGGAAAAATTCTAAATAATCCAAATAGTCCAAGTGGGCCCAGAATCATCTAACCGACCATTGCACGTCTTTTGGGCCGACCCGGTCTTCTTATGGCCCAAATTTCAAACTTTTAAATAACTGAAAATTGACCCCTGAAGTCTTCAAAAATTATTTTTCTTCTCACTCTTCTCTGTTTCGGAAAAAAAATGAAAGTGAAGGTTGACGGAGATGCTGGTGCTTCTTCGGCGCCGGTGAATGTAACGGTGGCGGTAGCTGTTAAGAGTGTTGAAGGGAACGGGAGTCAACGTGCGGTGAAGTGGGCTGTAGAGAAACTGTTGCCTAAAGCGAATCGATTTGTTTTAGTTCATGTTATGCCTACAATCACTACAATTCCAACTCCATGTAAAATCTCTTGCATAATGATTTTATTTTGAAAATTATATGTTAGTGTTATAATATATTGTGAGAAACATGTACATGCATGAGAAATTTTTTGAGAAGTTTTTTTCTTTGAAGTTTTGAGTGAAAAATCAGCTCCTAAATTGAATAAATGGTAGGTTCATTGAGAATTGAAGAGGAGAATGATTAATTTTGCTAATGCTAGGAGAAGTAGGGGCTGCATGTAGCCTGGTGGTCAATGAAGTAGGTTTAGTCACATGCTCAGATGATTTCTTCTCATATGTTCTATCATAGATAGACAAAGTTATCTGATATCTGATGCTGGTGGTAGGCTAAGGGGATGATAGTCGAGGTGCACACAAGCTGACCTGTATATTACGGTTATCAAAAAAAAGTTTGGAGTGAAAAATTAACACAATGTGTAACCACAAAGGTTTTTTGAAAAACAGAACTTGAAAAAACCCAACAAAAAATGTATAAACAGGTAAATAGAACTAATAATTTTTTCATAAAATCAGACTAAATTATTAATCACTATCGCCCTGAAAAGAGCGGAATGGCTATAGGATTCATATTGCAGATCCCAACTAATTGTGGATTGAGGTTAGTTGATTGATTGATAGATTGATAAGTGTGTTGGGAAGGGAATTAAAAAAAATTTGTACCTCTTAATTGTTCATGGAGAAATATATTACCTTTGAATTGCTTTGCTTTTTCATGAAAGTGAGCTGGTTGATTGTATTTGTGTGAGGTAGTTGAGGCTGAACTCCTCCTTCCCAATACTAGTTTTTAGTTTGAATGTTGGTTCCTATTTTTTTTTGTTTCGTCTGTTCGTTAATGATGTCTATGTCTGATCAATATTGTAGCAGGAGAGTATATTCCTGTTGATGGGCTTGAGGCTAATGTGGTGAAACTATACACGGGTGATAAGAGGGCTAAATGTGAAGAAATCTTTATCCCGTTTAAGATTTTATGCAAAAGGAAAAATGTAAGATCTTCCTCAACTAAAAAATTCTCGTTCTTTGTGTTTTCGTTTGTTGAAGTAAGTTAATGTTTCAAATGTATTTATGTCTGAACTTCCTGTAGGTTGAGACTTTGGTGCTGGAAGGGAATAATCCTGCAACGGTGCTCCTAAAATATGTAAATGAGTCTGGGATTAAAAGTTTCGTCTTGGGCTCTTTCTCCCCCAGTTACTTTGCCAGGTATGTGGGTCAAGATGACTCGAATTTTGGTTTGTCAGTATTATCTCATTATATTTGTTGATTTAGAAGAGGAGCCTTGGCGTAATCGGTGAAGTTACTGCCATGTGACCAGGAGGTCAGGGGTTCCATCTGTGGAAACAGCCACTTGCAAAAGTGCAGGGTAAGGTTGTTTACAATAGACCCTTGTGGTTCGGCCCTCTGCCCGGACCCCGCACATAGCTGGAGCTTTAGTGCACTGGGTTGAAAGAAAGTTGTATATTTGTTGATTGGAGCTTTATACTGGTAATAACATCAAGGGCTTGTTCTTCTAATATTAAATTTTATCAAGAGTTACCCGAATTGTAGTTCATATTTATTCTAAATGTTGCTTAATATCCATTTTGCAATCATGTTTTCTTTTGAGAATACCAGGTTCTATAATCTCTGGCTGCAACTTGACCTTTTCTGATGATTTTTTTGTTAGAAGAAAGTAATTTTTCCATGATTTGGTGGGGTATTTCTGATTTCCAGTCGCTAGTTGTGCTAAACCTTAGATCAATTTTTACTAGGAAGCTGAAGGGATCAAGCGTGCCATCAATTATCCTCAAGCATGCTCCAGACTGTTGTGATGTTTATGTGGTGTCCTCAAATAAGCTTATGACAAATTCGTTAAATCCCTTGTTGGCTGCTGGTAAATTGAAATCTTTTGGTCTCACAATCGTTTATCTTACTTTCTGAAGTTCTCTTTCTTCTGCCGATCAGGAATAGCAGTTTCTGACTTCTAATAAGTGCTTGTATACTGTGATACAGAGCGTGACCTTCGTACAATCAATAAACAACAATCCAGTGCATCTTCCGTCTCCGCAGGAAGTGTTTACCATAACAGATCATCGTCTGTTGCAACTAGCCATCTGAATTCTCTAGAATTTTTCCATGGGAACTCTTCTAGTTATGTCAGTCCTCAACACAGAAGTAACCGAAATCTGGAAGATGTGACCACAGGTCTGGAGGCAGTCAAGGGATGTCATTCTTCCACTTACTCAGAGCAGGTAACCTGATAACTATTCTCTTATGCATTTCTTCAAGTTCTTCGTAAAACTTCTGTTTGCTTATATTTAAAAAATGTCATTTGAAAGTACATGTTATTTCTGTTTATCCGCAGGTAGACATTCAGGATGAAGTGGAGAGGTTGCGCCTAGAATTACAGGATACTTTAGCAATGTACAATCAAGCATGTGAGGACCTGACCCATGCCCGGAACAAGGTAAAGCTCTTGTGACTTTACCTCAAATCATATGGTAATCATGAAGTTCCCATCTTACATACTGGAAACAACAAATATATGCTACTGATTAGAATCAGGATCTCAATAATCTATCTTAGTTCCATGTGCTAATAGCTTTACAACTTTGGTGAGATACGGTAACTCCAGTAGGCAAGACACTGATGCCCCCCCATCATGAGTCTGTCCACTTTTACAAGCAAGATCTGACATTACCTCGCATACTGTCTTTCAGGTCCAGTTATTTTCTTCGCAATACCTTGAAGAGTCTGGAAAAGTGAATGCCGCCAAGAAAAGAGAAGAAAATCTAAGGAAAATTGCTGCTGAAGAGAAGGGGAAGCACATGGAAGCTGAGAAGGAGGTTGAGATAGCAAGAAAATTGCTTTCCAAAGAGGTCTATGAGAGGCAGATAGCAGAGTTGAAGGCTCTTCAGCAGTCCTTGGAGAAAAAGAGAATTGTTGATGCACTATTATCATCTGATGGCAGATATAGAAGGTTTACTAGAGGAGAGATTGAGGTTGCAACTGATTACTTTTCTGAGTCTAAGATAATTGGTGAAGGAGCATACGGGAAAGTTTACAAAGGCGATCTTGATCACACCCCTGTTGCCATCAAAGTTCTTCATTCTGATGCATCAGAAAAGAAAGAGGAATTTCTAAAAGAGGTGTTTCTTCAAAATTTGATGTTTTCTCGATTAAATCAAGTTATGCAATTTTAGACATGCCTCCTTTTACAGAAAAGTTACGCATAGTCCATCTTCTTGATGCTGTTATTAATACCACTTATCTTATCAAAAAAAAAGAGAAGTTACGCATAGTGTAGTGGAAAGACCCCTCCACCTTCTCAACCAAGAGTTTTGAGGTTCGAGTCACCAGGGAGCAAAGTGAAAAAAGGGCCACTATTGACTCTTTGGTAGGGGGATGGAGTTTACCATATCAATTAATAAGAGAAGAACCATCCCCTATTGTATTCCTAGGTGATGTAGTTTATAGTTTCCAACACTTTTGCAGTAGTTTATAGTTTCAAACACTTTTGCAGTAGTTTATAGTTTCAAACACTTTTGCAGTATCATTGTTAACACATAACAAGACTTTCAACTTCACACCTAACATGCCTTGCCCTTTTTTCCTCAAAACCACTCCTCATACATCATGTATTAGATCTTGTGCACAATTATTTGTGTCAGGAATTCATGGATCGTTTACCAGATATAGTTAGTCCCAGATCTAATTGTAGTCCTTTATAGCAGATATCCTCAATTTCTGTTGATATAGTAGTAATCATTTGTAGGTGGAGGTTCTTAGCCAGTTACATCACCCACACATTGTTTTACTGCTTGGAGCCTGTCCTGAAAATGGTTGCCTTGCTTATGAGTATATGGAGAATGGAAACCTTGAAGATTACATATTGGAACGGAACAGCAAACCATTACCTTGGTTTTCTCGATTCAGGATACTTTTTGAAGTGGCATGTGCTCTTGCATTCCTACACAACTCAAAGCCTGAGCCTGTTATTCATCGAGATCTGAAACCAGGAAATATATTGTTGGACAAAAATTTTGTGAGCAAAATAGGAGATGTAGGTCTAGCAAAGATTATATCAGATGTTGTACCAGAAAATATTACAGAATACAGGAACTCTGTTCTTGCTGGCACCCTTGGTTACATGGATCCAGAGTATCAAAGAACTGGCACACTCAGACCAAAATCTGATCTGTTTGCTTTTGGAATAATAATACTTCAATTGCTGGCGGCTCGTCGTCCTAATGGCCTTATAATGAAATTTGAGAATGCTATAAATTGTAATTCATTAGTGGATATACTTGATAAGTCAGTTCCTGATTGGCCGTTGATTGAAGTAGAGGAGCTAGCTAGGATGGCGCTAAAATGCTGCATGCTTAGATGCCGAGAGAGACCTGACCTCGATACTGAAGTTCTTCCACTTCTGAAAAGACTTGCTGGATATGCTGACATGCATAGCAATGAAGAGAAGAACCTTATACACGCACCTATTCCGTACTTATGCCCGATCCTTCAGGTGAGAACTGGAAATTCCAGAGGATGACCTAGTCATTTCTAGTATGATTTTTGTGCATGCATCTCATTCTGCTTTCTGCTCTTGTTATCATGCAACATCTTTGCAGGAAGTAATGGAAGATCCACAGATAGCAGCTGATGGCTATACGTATGAGCATAGAGCAATAAAGATATGGTTTGACAGATACAGTGTATCACCCATGACAAAACAGAGACTACAGCACAAGCTAGTCACGCCAAACCACACATTGCGACTTGCTATACAAGAGTGGAGATCAACATTCAACAACATTCAGATAGAGAAAAACTAGTGATTGCTGTGGATAGTTCAAGGTAGAGTCTCTCATTTACTTATTTCTAATTCATTCACTTGTGGACTGGTTTGAATGCTGCATAACATCATCTTCAACTAAACCTCCACCGTACTTCCGGTGCAAAGGGTCAAAACATTCATGACGATATCAAGCCAAAAAAATAACTAGAGAAACCAAGAAAAGAAGGAAAAGTAATAGGACCGTTGTATACACAAGTGACTTTAGAACAAAGTCGTCAAGTATTATGTTTGCATATATACATTATTACCGAGTGTACATTAGCAACTGTAAATCTTTTGAAGTATTGTAAAGCTCCTGATTGTAGGAAACCAGTAGAAAATGTGTATAAAATTTAACATAATTCTGAGAGTGAGACCGTACATATGATTCATGATTCTTCTGGTAGACGAGTTTGAAGTATTGACGAGAGATGATTTGATATGACATGACACAATTTCAGTTTACTGTGGACATGACCTTAGATAGGAGGAAATAGATTATGATAGAAGGTTAGTAGATAGTTGAGCGTTTGACTCGTTTCTCGTTACTAGTTAGTTGGAGTTTATGTCTTTCGATTTCTGTTACTATTTGTTGTTTATTGTACTTCGATGATTCTAGTATTTCGTTGTAGTTTGTGCTCCTTTTTTGTAGATTGCTTTGTCATGCTCTTTATAATATTTTGCCATGACTTCTTCCACTTCTTTCATTTCTTCTTCCGAACGGATTTGAGTTGTTTTTCCTTAAGCCAAAGGTCTATCGAAAACATTCACTCGTAAGGCAGATTACCATCAAATATATAGCGGTAATTCAAATGCCAATGTTCAATAAACTCAAAAGACCAGTCAAATCGCACTTAAAACTTATTGCTTAATGCAGTAAGTAGTACGTAGAAGAGAGTATTTTAGATGTTTCGTAGTTAAAAATATGAGGAAATGAACGTGTATTTATATAGCCAATAAAACTTACTGTGAACATGTGTTTATTGTGCTTTATCAGAAAAGTCACGATCTATTCAAAGTGAAAAGGGGTTAAAATTACACTCTCTCAATATGAGGAAATGGACAAGTATTTATAGTGTGAACGTTGTTATTATGTCTTATCAGAAAAGTCATAACTTATTCACGGTGAAAAGGTGTTATTCAAATTACATCCTTTATCAGAAAAGTCATAACTTATTCACGGTGAAAAGGTTTTATTCAAATTACATCCTTTCTCCGGCTGTCTTTTTAGGAAAATATCTATTCATTTCCTATTCACGCCTCTTACAAATCTAACACAAATAGTTTGGAAAAATGTACAAATATTATTTACTATACATTAAGGGGTCGTTTGGTGTGAAGGATAATATTAAATAGTCATGGGTAAATTATAGTACCACATTATTTGTTGTTTGGTTTGTTAAGTCCAGGATAAGTAACTTATCCTGGGATTAATAATTAGTACCGGGATCATCGATGTGTACTCCTAGGCTGTGAAAGAGAGGGCGGACCAGAAGTTATCCCTCCCTTTTGATGGTATAGTAATCTCGGGATAAAATAATTAAATGACAAAAATATCACTTTCAACCCTTTTGTTACATCACTTTTTACACTTACGAAGGGTATTTTTGTAAACAAATAAATTGTTCGTAAAAGTAATTATTTTGAATACAACAAATCAGACACTCAATAAAAAATATTCTCATCATGATTAATCCCGTCATAACTTGAATTCAAACTAAAAAATATAATATTATCTTTTTACCTTTTACTAATAAATAAAAAAATAAATCAAAAACTCACTTGTTCCTCAAGAAAATAGTTTCCTTCGTATTAAACATTATTTCAACTTTGATTTCAATTTTTCTTTTTTAATTTTAATCAAAATATTTATCCAAATACATAAAATATAGAGTATTTTTTAAATTAAATTTTCTATTTATTTTACAAAAAGTTTCATAGTGTTAATAATTTTCCATATCAATTATCAAGTTTGCTTAACTTAATCCGTTTTCCCATTTTCGAAACGTGGCCTTTTATCGCTTTTTATTCTTCCCAACCGCGTATTAAGCTTTTAATATTAAAGCCTTCACTTAAAATTAGCATTTTAGTCCCTCAAAGATATGTATAATATGATTTTGGTCCTCATACTCTTTAATTAATTATATATTAATTTTTTTCAATTAATTAATTAATATGCACACTTATGATAAGTTGATAACAATAAACTCATTGTATTCCTATTGGTTGGGGGTATATGAAAGAGGTAGAGCGTACACTGGCCTTATTTTTACCGTAAAAAAGCTATAAAAGCTGTTTCTAACAGAATCTCAAGTTAGGCGCCGTGGAACCTCACAAAATTTAACGATTTATTAAGTGTTAAATCAATGCAATTTTTAAAAATAATCTTAATATCATATATTTACTTTATGAATGTATCCAAAGTATACATCTTAGTTAATTGAAAATTAGGTGGTTGTTTAAACATAAAATGTAATATTTGAAAAATGATATTTGATTAGTTGAAGTGTATTTAGACATATATTTAGCTAATTTTTATTTTTTTTAAAAAAAAATTGTGAGTGAAAAAACCTGAAAAATTAATCATAACAATCCGATTTTCAAACTTGAAACTCATTAAAAACGACAAATCGACAATGCTCAACTACCTACTAACCTTTCATCTTAATTGAAAACGACTTCTCTTCTTAGTAGTAGTATCCAATTATCACGTGTTACTACATGCTGCTAGTCTCATGTTATTTTATTGTCTCTTTTCCTACAATCTTTTTTTTTTTCACGTGTACTTCGCTTTTAAACTGAATATTTATCAAAAATTAATCCGTATACATTCTACCCTTTCTATCCTTCCGAATTATTTCAAGTAAATTATAATATTTTAAAACCATAAGATAAAACTCTTAGTACACCAAAAATCTCAAAAACTCATTTAACCCACCGTCCACCCCCCACCCCCCACCCCACCCCCCACCCCCACCCAACAAGAATCTTCCTTCACCGCGTAGGTCCCTTTACCCCCCACCCCCCACCCCACCCCACCCACCCTCACCTTTCACCGCGTGCATTAAAATTCTCTATATATTCAAAAACTCCATTTTTAATTTTCTTCAATTCATTACTTCTTCTGTGTTCACACACTTTTCTCTGTTTCATATTTGACAAAATCTTCAAATACTTTCACACCTGAAAAAAAGATTAAAAAGAATTAAGAAGAAAAAAAGTTTCATTATTTGAATGGAAATCACTTCTTTTTCTTCTTCATTTCCATCACAAGAAGATTTCAATTCTCTAAACTTTTTTCAAGAACTCGACTTTCTTCCTCCATCTTCTGATCATCATCATCATCATCAATCCATGTCGAAAAAGATAAAAATTAACGATTTTGATCACAACCCAGTTGAGGAAATCCTAAATAAATTTCTGGGTGTCGAAAACGAAACGCACCCAGAATCAAAATCAGTTGAAAATCACACCCTTTTTGATTACAAGAACCAAAAATTTGATTTTGATCATGGTGTTGTATCTGGCAGCACTAAACGTGTTCGTGAAAATGCCAATGAGAATGAAGATGGTCTAGTTGAGGTTATCTCTGGTTCTGGCTCTGGTTCTGGTTGTTCTCAGCAGCCATTACAGCAGAGGAGATTATGGGTGAAAAACAGATCAAATGCGTGGTGGGAACAATGTAACCGTCCTGATTTCCCTGAAGAGGAATTTAAGAAAGCATTTCATATGGGTAAAGCTACGTTTGATTTTATATGTTCTGAATTAGAATCAGTAGTGACAAAAAAGGACACAATGTTACGTATGGCGATACCTGTTCGTCAACGTGTAGCTGTATGTATTTGGAGATTGGCTACAGGGGAGCCACTCCGAGAAGTGTCTAGGCGATTTGGGTTAGGTATATCTACTTGTCATAAGCTCGTGCTCGAGGTATGCACAGCTATAAGAGGGGTGTTAATGGCGAAATTCATACAATGGCCTGATGAACTTAAGATGGAGGAAATTAAACACGAGTTTGAAATCCTTTCCGGGATAGAAAATGTAGGTGGATCAATGTACACGACGCATGTACCAATTATCGCGCCTAAGGAAAGTGTCGCGAGTTACTTCAACAAAAGGCATACTGAGAGGAATCAGAAGACATCTTACTCCGTTACAGTACAAGGGGTTGTTGATCCAAAGGGGATTTTCACAGATGTTTGTATAGGATGGCCTGGTTCGATGACAGATGATCAAGTCTTGGAAAAATCGATACTTTATGAAAGAGCAAACAGAGGAAACTTGAATGGTACTTACATTGTTGGGAGTTCAGGATTTCCATTAACGGATTGGATTTTAGTTCCGTTTACTCATCAGAATGTTACATGGACACAACATGCTTTTAATGAGAAAGTGAATGATGTTCAAAGAGTTGCTAAAGAAGCGTTTATGAGATTGAAAGCAAGATGGAGTTGTTTAAAGAAAAGAACAGAAGTGAAACTTCAGGATTTGCCTGTTGTTCTTGGGGCTTGTTGTACACTTCACAATATCTGTGAGATTAGAGGTGAAGAATTACGTCAAGAATTAAGGTTCGATTTGGTTGATGATGAAATGATCCCGGAAGTTGTTGTGAGATCAATGAACGCGATGAAAGTAAGAGATCAGATTGCTCACAAACTATTACATCATAATCACTCAGGGACTAGTTTTCTATGATGAAATATGGAAATTATCAAGATTTAGTTTACATGTTTTAGAGGTTGAATATTAGGGGTAATTCTTTTACATGGTTTATTTAAGTCATGTTATAGAATAAGTTATTATTGATCTTCATAGAAGATTTGCTTTTCCATTTCAAGTATTGCATATTGTTTAGGACATTATGAATTGGACTCAATTCTTTATCAAAGAAATTTAGCCAAAAAAATTGGAAGTTATTGTTCTTTTTCTCCTTTTGATTTCTTCATTGTTGTGTCCTCTTTCAATACTTGTCTTTTTTTAGACAATTTACTATCTTAAACCTCCTTTCTACTTTTACAAAGATAGGGGTAATGTTGCGTATATCACTCTCTTCAGATCACTCCACTTGTTAAATTACACTGAGTATGTTATTGTATACTGCTCGAACTTTCTTAAAATGTAGCCACATCTATATTGAATCTTTCGAAAAATGTATTATTTTTGAAGGATCTGGACCATTTCTCAATTTGTGCTTGTCATCTTTGCACCGGGGTTCATGATAATCTTCTCTATATCGTTCCAATTTTATCAAATGTCTTCGAAGAGACTTTTGAAGGATCTGACACATGTCTTAAATGAAACTACCTAGTAGAATTGTGACACTATCATTTGCACAATGTTAGCTTTTATGTAACTATTTATTGAAATCTACTAACTTTTTAAATTGAATCTTGTTAGTTATTACTTTAGCATTTTCATTGACCTCATTAATAGCCTAAAAGGGTCCATAAAGAACTAGGGGAGCAAATGAGGTTGACTTGCTTCTAGTTTAAGTTTACTTTTATTTGGATTTTTAGAAAATGAGACCTGCAATCAACAATATGTTGACTTGCATGGCTTAGTGAAAAATACTAATTCTGACTTTATAATTGCGTGGTGATAAATAAATAAATACGAAGAAATTAAAGAAATTCAACTCCCATGAACAAAAATATGATCAACTAATGATTGGTCTAACATGTCTGATTTTTCATGTATACCTGAACTTGACCTCGACTTAATATATAATAAGATATATAAATTTACTTGACCTCGACTTAATATATAATAAGATATATAAATTTAACTTAGACATAATACACAAATATGCATCTTAATTTAACACATCAACGCTAATTATCCAACAACTTTTTATATGACACATCAACATTGGTTATTCAGTAGGCATTTTGACTTACAATAAATAAACTAATATAGGTAAATAATTTAACTAACAAATTACATTGATTAATGTAATTTTTTTTTTAATTTTAAGAATAATGGTCAACTTCGTTTCACTACAACAAAAATAATTATTAGCGGTAATTAATTCATTATTATCGTTAAATATGTATTTTTAGTAGCAATTGATACTTTTTGTATATGTTCCTAAGCCTTTAGCGACATTGGTTCTAATGACACTTAACTAATATCGATAAAAAATTTAGTACTCTTTATTATTATCAATATTTAATGCCGCTAAAATTTATTTTTATAGATTTTATGTGAAACAATTGGTAGTTCTATTTTTTTTCCACATGTAATGCTTACATCATGATGATATAACAAATAGTATTGTCTTTATCCTCAACAATTTGTTGACCTTTGAATAGACTGACAGATGTATTTTTTGGTTGAAGTTGACTAGAATTGATAATAATCCAAAAAATATACCAACTGTTTTTTTGACAGTCAAAAGAAAATTGTTTAAGGATTCCAATTGTCATTTGACTGCCTTGTTTGTTAAATCTCGTTTAGATAGACTTTAAAAAAAAAAGTAATTTTTAAATTAAAAATAAAAAAATCAATTTAGAATAATTTTTAAGCTGAAAAATAAAAAGTAGGAAGAGATTTATTTTCTCCGTTTAAAAAAAATGGCCCTATTTTCTTTTTAGTCTGTTTAAAAAATAATGATCCTTTTTTTTGTCAATATTTTAATTTTAACTTTCTACGTGACATTTTTAAGACTGCAAGATTAAAGAGTATTTTGATACATTTGACATAATTTTAAATTAGAATCACAAGGTTAAAAAGTTTTATTTCTTTTCTTAAACTCCGTTCCAAGTCAAACTAGGCCAATCTTTTTGAAACGGAGGGAGTAATTTTTAGGTTTGACTTATTTTAAGTTATTTCGCCTAACATTTCCTAACATGTTTTAAGTTAATTTTTTTTATTTATCATACACTTTCAAAAATTAAAAATTAATTTATAAATAAATTTGATCAACTTTTAAATCAGTCCAATCATCGTCCTAATACCTTGTAGATGGTCTTTATTTCCTAAGCACATAAACCAAAAATATTCCTTCTAGTGAAAAGGTAAAAAAACTTAAATTTACTGTTAGATCATGTGAAATGGAATAGATTTATCCTCGATTAATAGTTTGAGTCAGATAAGTCTTTGCCATAATTAAAACAAGCTAAGTTTGATTTTAATTTTATATGATATAAGTTTAGCATTCAGTGATGTCACGTGTTCATAGTTAAAGATTAATTTTTTAAAGAGAGAAACATTGAAAACGCTTATAATTTTGATTTGAATTATTAGTTTCATTTCTAAATTATTGTCAGTTTTTAAAATACTTTAATTACTTGACTAACTAAACTTAAGTATCCTCCGATATACCTTGGTTTCAGCGCATGACATAATAAATGATCTACAAGTTTTTATAGAGCTAGTGCTGGCTCAATGCTTATAAATATAAGGCACATGCCTTAGGCCCCCAATTTTAGGGGGCCTCAAATTTTTATCAAAAATAAATTATGTGTTAATTTTTCGTAGAAAAAATAATTATTTATGATAAATGTATTATTTTATATATTAAAAAATTATTTAGTCTCCTTAACCTCAATCAAATTGAAGAAGTCAAGAAAGCGTTGTTTGTCTTCTTACATTCTTTTTGCTAAAACTCGCATAATTATATTTTAAACTCCCTTAATACTCTATGTTAAGTTACAATAATATTCTGTCAAAAATATAAATTAATAGTAAAATGTGTTAACTAAAATGAATTGTCTGACTATTGACCTTTCTCGGTGTTTCTAAATCAAAAAGGTTTATAAGCAATTTTGTCAAACTTAAGTTCATTTACTCTTTTTGAATGAGTTACGGTTAGTAAAATAATCTGCTAAAAGGGGTCCATAGAAAAAAAAATTGGCTTCTTTATCTTTTTTATTTTTCGTTTAAAAATAGAAAAAGAGTCGAAACTAAGGGTACGCTCCCTAGAAGATTTGCTCAGAGCTTTTGGTCCCCTACTATCTTGAAACATCTTTGCTTGCGGAGGCAAGAGTGGAAAGAGTGCTTCGCGAAAGAATCGTGTGGTGAGGTGAAAGGTTTCCGACCCTCCAGGTCTCCACCTACTCGTGGAATATGAGGGGTGGGGTGTTCCTTGATATTTACTTATAGAATAAGGTTAACAATTCATTCAAAAAAAAATTAGGCCTCTAATTGAAATTTCGTTTTTCGCATTCAAATCTGTTGAGATGCCCCTAGTAGGAGCATGTGACGCTTGATAAAAAGTTAGGAGAAATGTTGAAACACTCCTAAACTTGACGAGAATTTAGGAATGTATTTCACTCATATTACATGATCAGGATATATTTACATTGAGTTAGTCAAGTAAATGAGGAGTTTAAAGGATGTCAATCGTTCGAAGATAAACCTAATAATTCACGTCAAATCTAAATATGTTTTTAATACTTATCTCTTTTTCTTAAAAAAAAACAAAGAAAAAAATTTGAACCTTTCTTATATCTAGCTAGAGGCAAATTTGAACATTCACTTAGTTCAAAGACAAATTTAGCTCTTCTTTTTCTAATTTTGAGTTCTTTTTTTTAAAAAAAATTAGTTCTACCTTTAAATCTCCCTGCTATTATTATCATTGTCAATATCGCATTTACTACATATTATCATCTCTTTCACTTCTCCTTTCACTTTTCTCTCTTTATTGCTCCACCACCATCGTTATCATCAATAGAAACACTCTAAACAACTTGAATATATATGAACATAAAATATTAGTTTAATTATATAGGGGTCAAAGAGGATGAAAGAGTGATTAACGGCGAAAATAATGATGTGATTTCAAATTTATTCTCCGTCTTAAAAATTATCCTTAATTGTGAGATACATGATATATCACAATGTGCGAAGCTTACGTCATTTGAATGTATGGACAAATTTAATTACTAGTAGATTTTGATAGCAACAAGGACACATTTGACATTACCTACTAACGCATAATAAATCTATTTTATTTCACATAATTCAAAAATAATTCGACCTTTGTATCCTAAAAATAGAAAAGAAACAAATCAAACCTTATGCATAGTTGATTTTAAATTATGGGCAAAATAATTTTAATATACTCTATATACTAGTTGGGGTCAAATCTATTATCATTCATATCGCAATATTGCACAGAATAATCCTTCATTTTGTTAGGTTGTGGAGCCTGATTAATATATGTATAACTGTTTACGCGGTTTAACCTCCGCCGGTGAGGTTGCCAGGGGGTTATGGGGGTCGGGAGCCCCCCATCCAAAGGAGGAGTTCGG
Source organism: Solanum peruvianum (assembly GCA_027705065.1). Taxonomy (NCBI): domain Eukaryota; kingdom Viridiplantae; phylum Streptophyta; class Magnoliopsida; order Solanales; family Solanaceae; genus Solanum; species Solanum peruvianum. The sequence continues at coordinate 2,399,437 of JAKWJD010001766.1, forward strand.
GGCAGCGCCCCGACATAAATTTTAGGCTTTACTATTTATTCTCCATTTATTCTCTGTAACAAAAAATACTCTGATTTATTAATATATATATATATATATACCCTACCGGGATGTTACACAAAATATTGGTTTTTCTCTTTCTCTCTGTAGATCTCTCATTTTTTTCTCTTAAAAGTTCTTGTGTTCTTCATTCATTAAGTGTGTGTATGCGTGAATTCGATCCTAACACATTTCACATAACTCAAAATTAAAGTTTTATCATATTTAAGTTAAAAATTTCGAATTTCTTAATTTTTTCACGTGAAATTATTCAAAATGGTAATTAAAAGATGACTTCACCAAAGTTGGTTCAACATTAGTAGGGGGAAGTATTTTTAGCACTTTCTAAAAAGTCAATTTGATAGTTAAAAGACATAAAACTAACATATGGAAATCAATAGAAGTCGAAGTTATAAAATTTATTGATCTAACCATTTTTATAGAAATGTTTAAATGATATTCACTCTCACCGTGTTCTCAATCAGTAAATATACAATATTATGACTTACTTAATCTTAATTTCATATATGAATTTTTTTAACTTTTATTATTCATTTGTTCAAGAATTTGGAGGTTATTATTAATAATTTCGACACATAATTTGATAGAAATTATCAAATGAATCGTAAGTATTAATCTCAATAACCCATAAACTCGTTGATAATTTTAAAGATCAAAGTATTCAAGCAAATTGACGAAATATTTATATAAAGATCAAATCTAAATCATCCAAATTAAGAAATATGTCATTAAAAGTCTCGAATAATGGATAAATCTTAGGCTCGAATAAAATTATATTTCTTCTTTTAAAAAATCATAAATATTAATAAGCATTAGATTTAATGGTGTTAAAAATGAGCCTAAATATAAGTAACTAGACTCGAGATAATTTGGATTGGTTCAATTTCAACGTATTCAAGTCTTAACTCCATTTAAAAGAATTCTCAACAGAATCCAATTCAAGCTCCAATTTTTAATCCGTTTTAAATTTTCCTGAGTTAAAATTTAAATAGTGGTTATAAAAGTTACATGATAATATGTTATAATTATTGATTAAGCAGGTCAAATTGGACAGGTCAGGACTAAATATAATTTTTAGCCTATTTGAGATCAAAAGTAAAAACTGACAGATCAAAACCTAACCCAATATCTATTTTAACCCAAGTCTAATATCTCCAAAATGTCATCCTAAGCCGCTCATTTGAAACTTTTAGTGTTGCTCAATCTGTGTCTAAAACAATACCACTAGTATAAAAAAAAATTATACAAAAATACGAATTTACCAAAGTTTAATGAACCAGTGAAAAACAGAAAAACGTAAATTAATTCACAGAAAACTAAAATATGTAAAATATACCAGAATCTGAAAAAGCAGAACGGAAAATGATCAAACTAACTGAATGCACAGTGTCCCCTTAAGGAAATTATTCTCCTCTAGTATTCGAGGTTTAATTTGGAATATGTCCTCTTTGGGTAAAATGATCTCAATCACATGTATTGATACACAAAACGCTGGTGTCAGCAAGCCACTCAACGACAATAAAGTACATGAAGAAAAATTTATGCAGAAGAATAAGAAGAAATTAGAAGTTTTCGTAAGTAAAAAATCTGAAGAATAACTAGTATTTATATGCGAGAGGAATCGATTTCGAAATGTTGCAACCTTTCAGAATCCACATGACCATTCATGAAAGTTTGCCACTTTTTTCAAACGATCATGGTCATTCTTGAAAGTTGCAACCATGCATAACAGTCATATCCAATGGTGTGAAATTCAAATAAAACGAAAAAGTAATTTTTTAAGTAAACAGGTCGCGCGCGGAGTCGAATCAAAACGTGTCGGTTAATTAACTAAATAATTGAAACAGTATGGCCATTTAATTTATTAAATAAATTATTAAAATAAACTTTGTGATCGGGTCGAAATGTGTCGGTTAATTGACTAAATAATTAAAACGTTTTAGCCATTTAATTTTATTTAATTAATTAATAGAAGTGTTTCTTTATTTAAACTTTTCTCTTTTTCTTTCCACCACCAATGAGGAAAAAATATCTTTTGTTAAAGCAAAAGAATAACCAAATCGTTTTCAGTTTCTTTTTTCATCTTACATCCATTTCCCGTTAACTCTTATTATATCCAACTAAGGGTGCCAAAAATGAACCCAAGCATAAGTAACCCGCTCAACCCGTCCAGAATTTTAAGGGTTGGGCTCAAGATAATTTGGATTGTGTTCAATCTCAACCAATTTGAAGAGAATTCTCAATTGAGCCAAATTCAATACCCAATTTCAATTCGTTTTAATTCTTTTTTATTAAGATATGTTTCTATGTTGAAGATATTAATTATTATTTATTTAACATCTTTTAGGATTTATTTATCCATTTGTTACTTTTTTAAATAAAAAATACGGAAATTCAAATTGTGATTATAAAAATTAAACATCAATATGTTAAATTATTGAGATTAATCGAATCAAATCGGATGGGTGAAGACCCAACCCGCTTTTTAACCCATTTGAGCCCAAAACAATTTGAACTAGTCAAGATACAACTGAATTTCTATTCAATCCATTATAATATTTTTAATTTCAACCCAATCCACCCATTTAACATCCGTATATTCGACATTTAAGAATTTCAAAACGAATCCTTATCTCAAGTGTTCCACCCTTTTTAAAAACAAAGCTTTGAAACCCCTCAAGACTACCGCCAAAAATGTTTCCATTAGTCTGACGTGGCATCTCCATAAAAAGGGACCCACATTAACAAACATTGCCACGTCATCAATTGACAAAAGGGACCCACATCAACAAATGTGGGACCCAGCCGAAAATACAGTGCAACGTCATCAATAAACAAAAATTATTGTCCATTTAAAAAAAAAAACTAACAGCCTTCCCGTTTTATTAACACTCCCATTTTCTGTTGTTTTTTTTTTTTTTTTCTGAAAGTTCCCTCCGTCCAATTCTATCTTCATTTCTCCTTTTTAACGGATTTTCGTATTGAAAAGAAAAATAATAATCGAATTTCTCATCCTTCGTCGTCTTCGCCGATTCGCTCAATCGTCGCCCTGATAAAAAGGAAGACGATTGATCGAAGATTTTTTAAAAAAAATTATGGCAAAGAACAGAGAGGAGGAAGAGCAACAAAAACATATAATGGTAGCGTTAACGGAGGAGGAAGAGGAAGAATTGGAGGAGCAATTAGGTTCTAGTTTGACTCTAGAACGAGTCGCTGCTGCGAAGAAATTGATCGAAGATCATTATAAATCGCATATGAAACTAATCCAGGATCGTAAACAAAGGTATTTTATTTTCTCTTCTAATTATGTGATTTTTTTAAATTTTTTTGGATTAGGTGAATGCGATTTTGGTTTTTTTCTGGTGAATTTTGGATTTGAATTGGAAATGTGTGCAAAGTGTAGCTCGATCGTTTCAATGTGATAAAAATGATCGGATAAAGAATTTTCATTGTGTAGCTCGATCGTTTCAATGTGGTAAAAATGATCGGATAATGAATTTTCATCATTCTGTTAATGCAAATTTTGGATTTGAACTGGAAATGTGTGCAAAGTGTAGCTCGATCGTTTCAATGTGGTAAAAATGATCGGATAATGAATTTTCATAGTGTAGCTCGATCGTTTCAATGTGGTAAAAATGATAGGATAATGAATTTTCATCGTTCTGTTAATGCAAATTTTGGATTTGAACTGGAAATCTGTGCAAAGTGTCGCTCGATCGTTTTCAACGTGGTAAAAATGATGGGATAATGAATTTTCATCGTTATGTAAAATGCACGTTTTCGATTTAAATTGGGAATGTGTGCAAAGTGTAGCTCGATCATCTCAATGTGGTGTAGAGGTTGACATTTTGGTAAAAATGATTGTATTTTGAATATTTCGTTTAGGTGTTTATTTCGGATGTATTTGGGATGTAACAAGTGATATTTAGGTAACTTTAGATTCTGAAATGGAAATGTATGTAATATGTAGCTTGCTTGATTATCTCAATGTGGTATAGGGAGGTTGACACAGCTTGGTAAATATGATTGGATTTTGAGTTTTCGTTTAGGCGTTTATATCGGAGTTACCTGGGATGCAACAAGTGATTGTTAGGTAACTTTAGATTTTGAATTGTAAATGTGTGCAGTCTGTATCTTGATCATCTCAATGTGGCACAGAGAGGTTGACAGCTAGGTTAAAAAGATAGGATTTTGGATCTTCATTTAGGTGTTTAATTGGGATTTCGTGTTTTATGTATATGTATATATGCAAGGTTTATTTGGGATGCAACATGTGAGTAGCTAGTACCAATCTAGTAGGTTGATAGCCAATACAAAAATTGTCAATTCATGAATTCATATGTCGAATATTTATTGGAATTTTCGTGTCTATGATTTTTCGGAATGAAACATTACATTTAGAGAAGTTTTTATGTGGAATGTGTAGTTGGTATCAATGAATTTGGATTTTCATGTTTATATACACACACATTCGTTTGGATATGCAAACTTATGCGATTGGTTTGGAAGACAATGTAACTCCTAATTCTTCTTTATTTTCAAGACAAAATCTACTTCTAAGCTGACAAGAAAGAGAGTCACTCTCCCCTTGAAATTTCCTTTTTTTCTATCAAGAAATAAAAGAAAGCAACCTTGATGATTGAAGGTAGTGAACACGGACAAGATACATCTAAAATCACATGGACCTACTTTGTCTTGAAAGGAACTACAATCTCCAAAATTCTTGTCGATTTAGCAAAACATAGGACATAGTGGAAGGAAAGGTCCATGTAGGAAACAACGGGTAGTTGGGATTATGGCTTGCTTATGACATTGTGCTTATATAGGTCCAGTGTTGCTAGGAGCTTTTTTTTTATCTAAAAGATATTTGCAGGTCAATAGAACCTTTAGAGAACTCCGAACTAATGAATATAAGAAAGAAACGGGTTCTAATGGAGGAAGTGGATAGTGAGGATTCAACATTAACTCGTACTAGCTTGGTATTGAGGCCTAGTTGTTAAGATTTTGTACTTCACCACTTCTGAAACGGAAAGGGTTTCTGCACTTCTCTTTCTCCTCATAGTAGTGTGTCAGGATGGATAAGAGAGAAAGGATCTTTTATGGTCTCTATCACTGAAGAGAGCATCAATCTTTTAGAGCTAAGAGTTTCGATCTCCTCCAGTGTTGTATAAAGTCATGATTTTTCTTTATAAGGACTAGGCTAAGTGGCTAAGATATGCTTAGGGGTTGCCTTTGATCAACAAAGGTCTCGGAGAGATGTATGTAGCTAGTGTCTTATCTTGTTTACTTGGTTGTTATTGTAATGGAGCACCTCTTGTCGGCCAAACTGTACTACTCTAAATCTGGAAATAAAAAATACTGTTGCAGACAAGTTATGTTAAATGCACTTTGTAGGCTCACATACATATAAGTTGAGCCATCACACTAATGGAGAGTGATATTAGATGGAATTTTGACAATTCTTTTCTGTATTTCCTCATGTATTATCGTATATAAACTGTAGGCGTTCACTGCTAGAAAGGAAATTGGAAGGCTCTGGTGTACCAAAAGAGGAACAAATGAACCTTCTAAAGGAATTGGAGAGAAAAGAGACAGAGTATATCCGACTAAAGCGTCACAAGATTTCTGTCGATGATTTTGAGCTTTTGACAATCATTGGGAGAGGAGCTTTTGGAGAGGTTTGAGATTCTTTCTCTTTAGATTGAAAAATATTTCATTCTTCTGGTATTGGCTATTGCATCTATTGTACATAACCTCATTTTATATTTCTGCACCGATGACCTCATGGTCACAAGGAATGTGTTTCCTGTTTACCAGCACTTACTCCTGATAATAAGTTGCTGATTTTTATGTATATCTATTTTGCAGGTCAGATTGTGCCGGGATAAAGTATCTAAAAACATATATGCAATGAAAAAATTGAAGAAGGCTGAAATGCTAAGTAGAGGGCAGGTGAGACCAAATCCTTCCTAACATGCTTAAGGGGCCAATTGTTATCCATCTTCTTTGCTAAATAAGATTTATTCCTACTACTTTGCTCTACTGTTTAAGAAGTGATCTAATTGTCTTTCGTACCATCACTTCACATTACAGGTTGAACATGTTAGGGCCGAAAGGAATTTGCTTGCTGAAGTAGCGAGCCACTTTATTGTAAAACTTTTTTATTCTTTCCAAGATGCTGACTACTTGTATCTGGTAATGGAATATCTGCCTGGTGGTGATATGATGACGTTGCTGATCAGGGAGGAGACATTAACTGAGACAGTCGCAAGATTTTACATTGCTCAAAGTGTTTTGGCCATAGAGTCTATTCATAAGCATAACTACATTCACAGGTAGGTATTAATCAGTATAATGGTATACCCTGGAGACTTCTATGAATGATTTGAAATGATCTCAATGATTTATGTCTTTTACGTAACGTTTTGTGCAGGGATATAAAACCTGACAATCTTCTTTTGGACAAAAATGGTCACATGAGGCTGTCTGATTTTGGTCTATGCAAGCCCCTTGACTGTTCGAATTTATCTCCTATAAATGAAAATGAAGTGATTGATGGTGAGGAAAAGGGATCTGCTAACAAGTGGAATAGCTCCCTTGAACAAATGCAGCATTGGCAAATAAACAGGAGAAAATTAGTAAGTAGAACATTATTAAATATTAACAGAAACACAGCTTATCTCATTAGTTATAAACTTAATCCAGAATCCTTATTTTGGTTGTTTTTCAAGGATCATAGATATGGAAAAGAAAAACTAAAAATTGGAAGAGAAGTACTCCCTTCGTTTCAATTTGTTTGTCTGGTTTTGATTTGACACGAAACTTAAGAAAGCAAAAAAGACTTTTGAATCTTGTAACATTAAATTAAATATATATTGCATGAACCAAAATATCATTTATCTTAGTCTTAAACATGTCATATATAAAGTTGAAACTACAGAGTTGCCAAAAAGAAAAGGAAAAATGTATTTTTTTTTAAACGGACTAAAAAGGAAAGCAAGAAAAACAAATTGAAATGGAGGGAGTAATATCTAGTACCAGAACAATTTGTTTCGGGAGAGTAACATACTTATCTCCATAGTGTTTGTACCTGGCGTATTGAATTGTCTGCTTTAGATAAGCTTATGCATATGGATCTAAAAAAATGCATAAATAATATTGCTTTGTTGATACGTAGCTCTAGCTGATACTTTGCCGCAGAAATTTTAGCAAAGCCAGTACATGATTATGTTGAATTTAGCACTGAGGCGTTGCTTTCCAAAAGTATGAAGTTTTGTTAAAACGAAAATCTTTACACAGTATAGACATCTGAAAAAACTGAAGTACTTAGATGAACTTTGTTAAGAATGGGAGATAAATTGTAGGGTGGAATAACTAGTGTTGTGTATTACTCTTTATATTTTGAAGTAACAGATGTTGGTCCTGTAAAGACTAGACTACCTTTTCACCCAATAGCTCCCCCTGCCCAAAGCTGGTGTATAATGTCAATGTCATGCATGCCAAGTTTGTTACAAGTCTACTTCACTCATTTATCCTGCAAAGGCTTAGTGAGCAAGTCAACAACTTCGTTTTCAGATACCTCTTATGCTTTTTGAATGACACATCGGAACTTTATCAAAATGTGACTGCCAACCAGTATGTACCTAGCTTCACATGAATAATGGAAACGAACTAGAATATCATTTTACCATTCCAAGAAATGATATTTTGTTGATTAGTTATTGCAACCTGTAATATAACCTGTTGCTATGGCAGGCATTTTCAACAGTGGGCACTCCTGACTATATTGCTCCTGAGGTTTTACTGAAGAAAGGCTATGGAGTGGAATGTGATTGGTTAGCTTTCTTATTCGTGATGAACGTGGATTTTAATCGACTGATGTTTTAAAGTTTTGATTGCCTTACTTTCCAAAGATTAAACATGACTTTCACTTATGGTTCTTTCTTTTAGGTATGATCACCTTGAATAGACTAAGTAAAGTTAATAGACTTAATCCATTATCCTGTTCTCTTTGCTTCATTCAGGTGGTCACTTGGCGCCATCATGTATGAGATGCTCGTTGGTTATCCCCCTTTCTACTCCGAAGACCCAATAACAACATGTAGAAAGGTATAGTGGTCTACACAAGTGTGTGAAAATTCTTTAAGCAGCATTAACAACAACAGCAACATCAACATATAGGTGGGGTTTGGGGAGGGTAGAGTGTACGCATACATTACCTCTACCTCGTAGAGATAGAGAGGCACTACGAAATTTAAAACTTTAGGAAGCAAATCTACTTTCTCCTGTTCAACATTGATATTATTTATCCTTTTTGTTTAGTTAACAATCAACTTATCTATGCTTGTGCTACTGTTCCGTCTAATGACAGTCCAGTCACGATACTTATGTGGCATGATTCAAATGCTATGTTTTGACACTTGTTCTGGTTCTATAGATAGTTCATTGGAGAAATCACATAAAATTTCCAGAGGAAGCAAGATTAACTCCTGAAGCCAAAGACCTGATCTGTAAGTTGCTTTGTGATGCTGAAAATCGTCTTGGTTGTCGAGGAGCAGAGCAAATAAAGGTTTGTGTTACAAAGATAGTCTTATTTTTGGATCAATTACAGATTCTTATGCTTTATTCATCAATATAATCAGGCTCACCCCTGGTTCAAAGACATAAAGTGGGATAAACTTTATAACATGGAGGCAGCATATAAGCCAGAAGTCAATGATGCTCTTGATACTCAAAATTTCATGAAGTTTGATGAGGTAAATTACAATTTATATCTTATCCCATTTCTGTCTTCTTTTCCAAATTTTAGAGGATGTTTATAAGAAGTGATTTTTCATCTTCATAATTTAATCGTGACACTATGTTTCGCTACTACATAAGCTACCTTAGTGGTATGTGTGATCAAGAGTTAACACTAAAGATGAGGCTACATCACACCCCTCAGGGTGCGGCTCTTCCTTAGACGGGATATTTTGTGCACCAGGCTGCCGTTTTACTAAGGATGAGCCTATGCTACCAATGAACAACGACTGTGATGACTTGTTTTTATTTTATTTTATTGGAACTCACTGCAGGCAAATCAAGCACCAGCAAAAAATAGTTCAGGACCCAATCGAAAGGTGAGTTTTCGTTTGCTACAATGAGTAAAGAGTCCTATCGAAGCAATAACGCCATGCTTAAGTAGCTATTTTCTGTTGTAATATTTTGGCAGAAGCGTCTGATTCCCGAAGATTTAAGTTTTGTTGGCTATACTTACAAGAATTTTGAGGCTGTGAAGGGATTAAGACATTCTTCAGGTATGGTGACTTCCATATACTCTCAGACTAATAGTTCTGTCATTTTCTTTTGAAAGGGAGCTCGTGTTGAATGCTCTGTCATCTACGTTACTTCCTCCGTTTCAAAAAGAATTTTTCTATTTTCTTTTTAGTTTGATTAAAAAAGAATGATCCCTTTCCTTTTTTGACAACACTTTAACTTTAACTTTCCACGCGTCATGTTTAAGACCACAAAATTAAAGGGCATTTTGGTGCATTTGACGTAACTTTAATTTAGAACCACAAGATTAAAAAAAAAAATCTTTTCTTAAACTCCGTTCTAAGTCGAACTAGGTCACTCTTTTTTAAACGGATGGAGTAATTCTTATGCATTCTGTGACATGTATAATGTATACTAGTTTCTGGACACGTGCTTCGCACGTATGTCCAATACAAGTAGTTCATACAAACTAAATCATATTAAAAATATATTGTAATAAATAATAGAATAAAGTGAAAAAGTACAAGCTAAAATAGATGAATAGTCGGTTTATATTCAAATGATTTTTTTGTTGAACAATATTAGATGATTAAATATTATTTGAAACTATAAAATTCAACAATTAAATTTATCTAGATAGGTAAAATGTATAATGAATTATATATATTTTCAGCAACATTTAATGTATTGATATATTTACATGATACTTTTTCAGAAGTAATGTTTTTGATGTGTATTCCATTCGTTGTTTTGATTACCGATTTCAACGGTTAGAGTAATTTCATTCATCCGTTTACAATTATATAATTAAAAAAACATTAATAAACATATATCACCAAAATAATATATATGAATACCTATCCTTTTTCATTTATCCACTTTCTTTTACCAACTTCAGCAAATTTTCAAAAAAAATGAAAGTTTCAAACAACTTCAAGCTAAGCAAAGAGTTAAAGCTAATGGTATCTCTACCACTTCTATATCAATACATCCAATTGATTTTAACTCATAAATATGAATATAAGAAACATTGATAATTTATAAAACTTAAAACTCATAAAATATTATATAAACAAGAATAATATATATTTTACAAACACATTCACAAAAAATAACAAAGCTGCTTCCCCTAATGGAGAGGGTGGTACATATTCTTGATTTATGAATTCATATATATATATATATATATATATATATATATATATATATATATATATATATATATATATAAGTTCATGTAATAGATAAGATCATTCATTATCAATTAAATTAGGTAACTAAAGAAAATCAAAAGTTTTATTGTTGGAGACGAAAAGACTTTTCCAAACAACAACTATGTGTATATCCATTGTTATGAGATTTATACATTGCAAGTACAAAAAAAACTAAGAAAAAGAATGAACAAATTACACAAGAAAATATTTTGTTGAGTCAACATTGTATTCTAATTAATTACTACATATTAAGAGAATATGCTATAGTAAGTATTGATAGATGAACAAATATAACAGCTAGAAGCTTCAATCAAACTAATAAATGTGAAAAGGTTGTATTCTAATTAATATTGAGGAAATTTAAACTATAATAATGACTGGCAGATGAACCATCTAGTACGTATCCGGTTCAATGCATAAGATTATTAATAAATTTTATATTTTAAAATTATAGTTGCTGGGCTTTTAATGTTATCTTTATATAATTAAAATATTATTATTTAATTAAATTTATATTTAGTATAGCAATAAAATGGCAATTCAACTTTTGGTTTTACATGTTGGGTTATCCCACATCGGTAGTGGAAGGGGCTGGTGGTCAATTTATAAGTGTGAGGGAAAGCCTCAACCTTTGAGCTAGCTTTTGGGTTGAGAAGGCCCAAGACCACCCAACATTGGTATCAGAGCCCAGGTTGTCAACAAGTCTCAGCCCACCGGAAGGAGCTGGGTTGTCGTTCTCTCCAACCCAAGGCCCGATGTGTGAAGGGGGAGATTGTTGGGTTATCCCACATCGGTAGTGGAAGGGGCTGGTGGTCAATTTATAAGTGTGAGGGAAAGCCTCAACCTTTGAGCTAGCTTTTGGGTTGAGAAGGCCCAAGACCACCCAACATTACATAACAATAACACTCTCGGCCGCCCAAGAGGACAATCTCTCAAATACACATGTTGGTGTTGTTGACCCGTTTTTCTTTTCTTTGCTGGGAGCGACTCTCTGTTCCCATTCTCCACCGGGTCATCAAGTGATTAGCCAGCTCAATCCATTTTTCCATCCAATGATCTTCAACTTAGGACTGACTCTGTTCGACCTGCCTTGATTGCCTAGCTAATAATATATGACGATATGATAAGCACTTGAATGAATTCTGAGGTTCTGTATAATTAATAAAACAGAAGTACCTCTAATTTTGCTGGTGATGAATAATAATGCTCACATGTGTCAATGAATTTCTTGAATCGATGGATTGTCAAAAACAAGCTCTCTACCTCCCAAAGGTCTTTTCCGTGTACACTCCACCCTTTAAAACCCCACTTGTGCGATTATATTGGGTGTATTGTTGTGCATGTGTTAATGTACATTTTAATGCCTTAATCGAACTTAAGACATAAACGTATGCCATATATGACATGAATAAACGTTTAATCACTTGCAGTATTATTAGATTTCTGTGTACCAGCATGAATTTCTTGTAGATGATTGGTCTTGCACTCAAACCTTGACATTGTTTGTACTTGCTGGAAACAGAAAACTTTGGTATCTTGCTGATTGTGTTATCTTTCATTATAATGTTCTGTATGTGCTGGTTTTCTGAATGGTTGTCTATAGGACATCTCGATGCACAAATCATCCCATGTTAGCAAGGTCAGGAAGGGTGTAAACAGCCTAACCTAATGCAAGCATTACTGACAACTTTACCGTTGCTCCAAGGCTCCCTTAAACTGTTTCAAGACCCTACTTTGATTTCTCTCCTCTCGTAGCATGTATATAAAAAGGTTTTTAACAGCCATTATATCCTCGTAGGTGATTCTGCAGTGGATATCTCAGGCAAGTGTTCAATCGATGACAATGAAATGCTTGTCCTCGCTGCTGCATCAGCAGATACTGTAACTCTGTGATGAGCATCCAAGTTCTACAACAAAACTAAATGATCAACATGCCATTTCTATGGTTTTTCCTGGAGGTAATAACATTGAGTGTTCAATTCGAGTTCCAACCATTGCTCCTTTGTCCACAAAAGCAGATTGCCATTTACAACACTTTAAAATGTAAAAAAGTGACAAATACAGGATCTCTGGGTAGGTTTCATGCAGCTATCACTAGGAGTTTTTTTTCTTTTTTCTTTTTCAAACTTGAAAATTGTGTATACAAACATTAAGCATTTAACTTGACTACCCTTTTAGGAAGAGCTAAGAATGACTTAAATCATATCTGTCTAGAACCCTTTTGAGTTCTTACTCCCAGATTTTGTACATTCACACAGCTGTACCAAGAAAATGGGGAAATCAAATAGTATGCTTTCTTCTAAATCAGTTTCTGTATCTTTTTCCAACAGCCAGAGGTGTCAAATGAGCGAGCTGGAGGCTTCCAGCTTATGAAGGCTGGTTCCATACAGGATTAGCTATATCTATGTTACTTACATTTATATTGATGGGGTATTAGTATAACGATAACCGTTACAGGAACAACGGCATACCAAGTGGTGTAATCCCACATGTCGAATCTAAGGAGGGTAGGATTTACATAGACCTTACTCTTAGCTTTGTGGGTAAGAGACGTTTCTGATAGATCCTTGACGAGTTAATAGGTCTCTAAAATGATCTCATGAGGACAAATGGGAGCTTAAAAATTTTACATTCAGTTCAACACTGACAATAAACAACTTCATGTGCTAAAAGGTAGGAGTCAAATTGTAAACCAAAAACACTTGCACCACCAAGGATTAATGTCAAAAATAAGTCATATCAAAAGGATATCTGGAGTTGTTCCCATTTGAATCACATACATAGTAGAAAATGTCACAGTTACACTCCCAACGCTACCTACCGGAGGCTTGAAAAGTACAATAATGGCTTCATCTTGCTTCATTTTGATTCTCAATGCCTTCTTAAAAGACTTCTAATTTTTGGAACATTGTGACTGGAAAAGTTATTGACCGAAATTCCATCAGTTGCAAGACATTGTAGAAAACCTGTAAGAATAAGAAGTCGAGACAGAATCATGCTTTTGGGCAATAGGATAGAGTTGTTGTGTCGGAAAAATAATCTGGTTGGCAAAAGGACTGCACATATGTAACAAGGCTAGTCATAATATAATCGCTGAAATCACAACAGTTGAAAAGATTCTGAAGCTCTTTTAGTTACATATTTAAGTGAAGTGAAATAATAAAAAAATTGAGCACAAGTACAATAAACAGTCGAGGACGATTAATCATGACTTTAAACTAAGATCTGAGTAGTAACAAAAAATCCAGTAGAAGGGGATTAACAAACAACAACAACTACCCTAGAGGTAGAGAGGTTGTTTCCGATTAGACCCTTGGCTCGATGAAAAAGAGATCTAAGCAGTTCAGAAAAGGAAATAGCAGAAATATTATAGAAAGCATGACAAAGTATCAATAACTACAACAAAAACTACTATTATCAAAGTATAGGAAGCAACAGATCATAATGAAATCGAGGAACAAGAAAAGTAATACTGTGACTAATTGTACGGAAGGATAAGCAACACCACACTCTTCTACCTGCTAACCTGCTACCCTAATATGTGTCCTCCACAGACAAATGTTTTTACTGAAAGATAATTGGCCACTTCGTTTTATGATAAGTTGTCAAAAGTCAGATACAGGAAGGAGTTTGTCCAATCAACGATATATGGTTTATGAGAGAACGCTGAGAGGCTAAACCAAACTTGTGAACTATGAAACTGCTTCACATTTAATATTCCAGAAGCAACAAAGGAGTTTTTGAAATAGGAAGTTTACGAATTCATTTCTAATTCATATTTTCTAGCCATTTTGCTGGTATACATATTCATTTACTGCCGGAGATAACTGTATCAGCTATTAACAATTTGAAACTACCCAGAACACAGATATTAGTAAAGTGATATCAGGAAGATAAATAACATAATATTCTTCAACCTTCGCTATAAGCAAATGTGTATGTAAATAGAAGTGAATACAAGCTTTGCTCATACAAGACCGCTGTGCGTGGGTCACTCTATCTTACGAGACCTTAACTGGTCAATGGAACTAGCTAGAGGGTTGAGTGAGTCCCAACGAGAGGCAAGGTCTCTGTGACCATATAACCCTTGGATATCTGAGGCAAAAGAAAAGAGCCGCAGACAATTACATAATGCTACTGGATCTGATCCAAGATGATGAAGAAGATAATTTGTGCAAACACACTCCAATATATACTTAATAAAAATAGACACAGAAGATCTAAAATTAGTTCTTTCTAAAAGCTACAAAAAGGAGTACATTTAACAAAGACTTAAGCAAGCATACCAATTATAGCTCAGTAAGTGTTGCCAATGGAGGTCCTGCGGAAGTGAAGTAAGATCCAAGATCGATATCCTGGTCATCGTACATGGTGATGAAAGGGTGACTCTGTATTACATGAATCCCAAATAGCCACTACATTAGTAATTGATCAATAAGCAACTTCGAGAAAGGCAAAAAAAAGTGATTATCACTACCATGAGATCATTTGCCGACAGTCTGTCCTTCTGGTGCTTCTGGACACTGAAACAAGTTATTGTGTAGTGAGCTTCCGAACTAGAAAACACATCTACCAGACACTCATAGGACAACTAAATTAAAAGTTTCAGATGGTACATAACTATAGCGCTTACCATGCAGATATGAATGAGCAGAATTGTGGAGAAAATTGGTCAGGAGGTGCACAAGGTTCTGGTTGGTCAACTATGGTTTCCATAAGTTCATAGACATTGACCCATCCTTCATCTCCCTCGGGTGGTTTATATGGGAAATGACCTGTTGCACACTCGAGCAAGACTAGACCCAAGCTCCAAATGTCGCTTTTGTAATCATAGGCACCTCCTGAAATTCTCTCTGGCTATAGCAAACAACAGAACATCAGCAACTTGGAGGTTTTTAGCATAGGCAGATTGTACTACTCCCTCTATTTCAATTTGTTTGTCTAGTTTTGACTTGGCACGGAAATTAAGTAAAGAAGACTTTTGAACCTCGTGGTCTTAAATTAAAGATGTGTCAAATGTACCAAAATGTCGTTTAATCTTGTGGTCTTAGACATGTTGCATGAAAATTTGGAATTAAGAAATTGCCAAAAAAGGAAAGAGGCATTCTTTTTTCAACGGACTAAACAAACAAATTGAAACGGAGGAAGTGATTAAGTTCCAGAAAAATATGCTAGGAAAATATTTCTCTGTGATATTTATGAGTGAAAATTACCTAGCAGTGCAGTTCTACATTCGCTTTTACAAAAATCAGGTCACAGATACTCACAGACATATAGTTGTATGTGCCGACAAAGGTATTGGCCAGTCCAGATGTGCTTGCTAGTACTGCACTCACACCAAAGTCTGTGATTTTGACATCACCTCTGTGATTGATTAGCAAATTCGAAGGTTTCAAATCCCTGTGAATAATATGCTTCTCATGATGAAGATACCACAAGCCTTTGAGAACCTAATTGGTGAAGGAATAAGGTTGAAACATTAGTACTTGAACAAATTCTTCTCTTGTGGAAATTAAATTGTTCACTGGCTACCTGTTTGCAGATAACAGCAAGAAATCGTTCAGGTATTGTTTTGACCTTTTTCAGAAAATCTGCTAAGGAACCACCATCCATATACTCCAAAATCAAGGATATAGCACCATTGTCGAAGAACGACTGATAGCATATGACAACATATGGACACTGGGATGACTGATTAATTCTCAGTTCTTGAGCAATATGTTTGCGCATAGACTCATCAATATTCATCTGAATAACCTGAATGATATATAACTGTTCGTCAGTAAAGGAAACAAATTAAAGCATACGTCAACATCAGCTAACAGATTGTCCAATAAACAAACCCCTCCACCAGCATTGCGACCAAGGGGATTCATCTTAACCCCCTTGGGCGGAAAATTACACTACACATGGTTAAAATTATTTTTTATGTAGATATAGTACATAGTGAACCCCATTTGGCTTCTTTGTGTATTCACATTCATATTTAGAACCCCCCCCCCTATTGAAAATTATGGCTTCCACTGAATTTGCAAAGAACAAGTCAATATGATCTTTGTGTAATAAAATGGTGAGACTTGAAAGCACCCTAGTATTGGGTAAAATAGCAATCTCAATTTTCAGAAACTGATTGAGATTGTCATACTGTCAACTCTTCAGGCTTTGGTGAGGGACTCTCCAAAAATGTTGATGCACCCGTGTCGGATCCTCCAAAAAATGCACTACTTTTGAAAGATTCGACGCGCACCCGATGACATTTTTGAAGAGTCTACGCAACATAGTTAACATATTGCTACCAAAAATAGTACAAGTTATAAGACAAGAAATGGAACAATAGGGAGGAAACATCTCTATGAAAGAATTCGCGTCCCAATCGTCAATTTGTCTTCTTTCATTTTTTAAGAAGGAATATCGCACCAAATTAATGAAATATATCAAACAGATATGTAAACAGTCTGCTGCTACTCAATGGAATAACAAACAACCAGGATAAGCAGAATAGAGATGGAAGCTGAAATATACCTTGAGAGCGAAAAATTGCCCTGTCCATTTATGCTGAACCAGCCGCACTATACCACCATTTCCCTTTCCAATAACTTTTACTGCTTCAAAATCAGCTAAGCATAACTGGTTGTCTGATGGCTGTATAACTGAAGGCTGAAGAAAAATTGCAAATGCCAGAATAAATACGCCATTATAGTTGCAACGGATTGCGAAAATGGATATAAAGGAAGATGAAGAACACAAAATGTCCAGGTATGGATTAAAACGACGACTACACCTCAACTCCTAGCAAGTTGGCATCAGCTAAGTGAATCCCCACTGCTCTTATCGCTCCATTTAAGTCCGTCTTAGTCCGATAAATTTAAAACAGTAGTTCCTCTAGAACCAGAGGTTCTCTACATTTCCGTATATAAATTTCTAACAAGACTAAGAGGCTCCTATCAAATTCTGGACCTAAAGTAAACGTACTAATATAACAAAGAGTCATTCCCGACTAATTAGTATCAGTTATATAAAAATATGTCTATCTCTAGATTCAAATACGTAAGCTTTAATATCCTGATTCAGAAAAGCAGCTTTTAGATCTAGATCTTCAATTTTTCTTCCATTTCAAATTCTTTATAAGCTGGCTAGGAGTAAGCATTCAAAAATTTCAATTCTTTATGCATTTAGATTTACTAGCTAAACATTTGAATCCAACAACAACAGCATATCCTGTGTAATCCCACAAGTGGAGTATGGGAAGGTTGAGTGTACCCCAACCTTACCTTTACCTAATGGGTGTAGAGAACTTGTTTTCGAAAAACCCTCGGCTCAATGCAGCAAATCAAAGTATTTACGGAAAAGGGAATAGAACAGTGTAGAAAACATGTCAATTACTAAGGAAAGCAGTGCAAAGCATTCAAAGAAAAGAATGTGGTAACTGAAACACAATGAACACCAGATATCAAAGGCAAGAAAATACATGTATGAGACTAATACTACAACAGACACAGTGTTCCCCGACACCCACCAAGCTTAAACCCGACGAAAAATGAGTCAAAGCTTAATGACCTACTTACCTTCTACCCTAATCCGCAACATCCATACCCTCCTATCTCAGGTCAGCTAAACATTCCAATTCAAACTTCAAACTTCCAAAGGCAAATTAGAGAATAGTCTACTCTTAATCCCATGTAAACTAAGCAAAGGATCATCCTACTACCCAATCCAAGCCAGACTACAGAACTATAAAAGCAATTCAATCAAATCAAACCAACATTTCCTTTAATCAAATACAACATAAGTAATTCAAAAGAGAAAGTGTACAGCTGCAACTTCACTCTGCGAAACAATTCGAACTCCATCTCTATTCACCAGAAGATCTCCATCCTTAAATGTTCCTGATTCAGTCCTATACAACAAAATACCAAAAACATCTCATCAAAATACATAACCATAGCTAAAGAAACACAGAAATAAGAGATACAAAAACTGGATCCAACAGTTCAAGTCAGTAGACACAAAGTACACATGAATTTAGCATAAATGTGACAAAAGAGAGAGGGATAAAGGTAAGTACAGGAATTTGGAGAGAGCAACTTCATCAGGAGGAGGAAGAGAGAGTTTAAGATTAGGTGCAAAAGATCCTTTCTTCATAGCTAAATCCTGTAAAATCACAGTAAAAATTGCTTCTTGGGAAACTGGGGTTCTTGAATTCTTCTTAAAAATCACTTTTTTATTGAAATCTTGAATTCTTCCTAAAAATCACTTCTTTTTTTTGAAATCTTGAACACCCAAAATGAAAATTGCTTCCAGGCAAATGGGGTTTTGCTAATTCTGCTTAAAGTTCACTCTTTTATAGAAATCTTGAAAGATCAAAGATGAAATTGCTTCCAGGCAACTGTGTTTTTTGTATTCTAGTTAAATGTTCACTCCTATATGATTATTTTTTTTGAAAAAAAAAATATATGTTGGAAAAAATTGGGGAGCTTAGGGGCATTTCTGCTTAGCTGGGTCAACTGAAAGACTCTATGTAGAAGTCTTGCAAATAATAGCAGAAATTATGTGGTTGTTGAAACTATTAAGCTATAATATGAATCAAAAATTATACACATATAGAGAAGACAAATGGTTATGGTAAATTAAATAGAAGGAAAAAAGTAGGCTTGATGAAATTAAGAAAAGCTTGAAAATTTAAAAAAGTACAACAATAACATATGTAATTCCATAAATGGGGGTGAGTGTGAATGTATACATTGACTTTATTTCTATCTTGATTTTTATGAAGGTAAAGAAATTATTTTAAGTAAAGCATTTTAATTCATATTTAAAAAGGAAATATAATTTTAAATGAATTATATTAAAAATAATTGAGGAAAAAATGATAAACAATGAGAAAATAATATGATAATTACATTAATATCAAATAATAAAATTATATGAGATTAATAATAATAATAACAGCAAAAGAAATAAATGCCCTTTTAAATGATATAAAATTGAATAAAAATATTTTAAATTAATAATTTGATCCAAAAATATTTTTATTATATCATTTTTGTTCAATTTTTCACATATATAAGAAGGAACAAATAGGGGTGTTGAAAATTATTGTGATGTCTTTTCCATAAGTAAATGAGGCAATATTTGACAATTTTTCAACTTATAAAAAAAATATAAGTATTTTTTTATTTATTATCATGTCCTCCATCATTTTTGTGTTATGAGTGGGGAAATAAGTGGGAAAGATGATAAAAACACTTTCTAAATCAAAAGGATTACACTTGCTGACTTTTCTTCTGTTGTTTTATGTGGACCTTTCTTTTTCATTTTTGGGATAATGAAGAAGTACCTCCTCAATCTATGCCCGAAATTCTAGAGACACATTTATAATATACTAAGGTTCTATTACCTCTGAACTTATTTTATAAGTAATTTTCTATCCCTTTTTAGCCTACGTGGCACTAGTTTTAAAAAAAAAAATTCAATCATCGTTGGGCCCACAAGATAGTGCCACGTAGGCCGAAAAGGGATAAAAAAATTATTAATAAAATAAGTTCAGGGGGTAATAGGACCTTAGTATAGTATAAGTGTGTTTTTGTGATTTCGAGCATAGGTTGAGAGGGTACTTGGGCATTATTTTTCTTTTTTCATGTTTTATTTATTTATAGTTCTTTCTTTCCTTTTTCCTTTGTTTTTTTTTTCTTTTCACTTTATTTATAGGTCTTCTTTTTGAAGTTTGAACTTTCTTTTTTAAGTGAAATATTCTATAGAAATTTGTTCCTAAGAGCATTTTCTAGAAAAACAAACCATAAAACCTTTTAGTATATTAGTTTATAAATGTTGTGATAGTGTTTTCTTTTTATGTTCCATATTTGATATTTATATTAAAATTTGATTCAATTTAAATTTGTATTAAAAGAAAAAGTAAAATTGTATATAATAGAAAATTATTAATTCAAATTAAATGTTATAATTATAGTCTGATTAAATTGTATCCTATAGTAAACTATTGCTATTTTTACCTCTCTCCCTGGTGGAATCTCGCCCACCACTCTTGTTTCGGTGGTAGTCTCGCTCGCCTCTCTTGCTCTTATACAAACACAAAAATGTATAAAATGTGTTTGTGTTTGTATAAAGCGAGAGGAAATTGTATATATATGCATGTTTTCGTTCCTCTCTCTTCTCTCTCCCGGATCTCACTTCTCACCCTCGTCTCTCTCGCTTATACAAATGGAAACGAAATAAATTGTGTTTATAATTGTTTAAAACGAGAGAAAAATGTATATACAGCTGCAAATACATAAACTCTTCCTATACACTTATAATTATGCAGTACAAATATTCTTCTGCCCAATTTTCTTTTGTCTTTCTCTCTTTCTCGTTCTATACATACATAGATTATACAATTGATCTTTTGTATACAACTGCTTTCTTTTGCAAATTATATAACTATTTTCTTTGCATATGTATAGCAAATTATATATATATATATATATATATAGCGAAATATATTTATGTTTATTATAGAGCGTAATTATGCAAGCTATAATTATAGTATATAAATATGATCTTTATGTTTGTTATACGTGAAAGTTACTGAAAAGAATTTTATATTGAGAGGTAAAATGTATGTTGAAATAATGGACTTCAAACACTTTTGATTAATGAGTGATATTATTTTCACCAAAATAGAACACTTGCAATCTTCTTTAGTTGCTTGTCAAAAAGGGTCATGTCATGTTAGCTAAAAAAGGAAAAAGCTTATGAATTGATATTTATATCTAAGTTAATAAATATATAACATAATCTTTTAAAATATATTATTGTCAATTAACTATAGTTAACTAATGCATAATATCACTTTCATTTACTAACTGCATAGTTTAGTGTAAACATTTGATCTACTCATAATTAAATTGATACTATGAAGCAGCTTGACAATAATTAAATCTATGTTCTATTTACTTTGTTATTTAATTCATACTATTTTTTTTAATTTGCATGTGTTTCTTCTAATTTCATACATCTGTATAGCTGAATCTCATTTATATGTTGTTACAGTTCAGTTATTTTTGTATTATTTAGGTTATTTTTATTTAAATTTTTAGTCATATATAACAGAAGTTTAATAATTTTTATTAAAATTCAGTTACTTAAACTTGAGTCGTATATGCATGAACTTCAACTCGAAATGATTGAAATCAAACTAAAATGATTCTATATCAATCACATGAAACTTCAAGTGAATATACATAAAAAAGAGATATTATATAAAAAAATATATAAATTAAAATAACTAATTTAAAATAGATTAAACGATCAAAATTTCTAAAAAAGAATTTCCAATGAAGACACCACATGCCGGCTATTGCGGTAAAAGTATCACAAATTGACTCTTCGTACCAACTAAATCAATTGACTTCAAAGGTCTTTTTTTAGGTAAATTGATTTCTCCATTGACAACAAAAAATATATAGAAAAATTGACAATTTGGCATAATTATAACCAATACACCAATTTGATAAAGTTGAATTGTCTAAGAATTTTTTTTTTCTTAAAAGTCTATTTGTATGTCTGAACACAAAAATTTGTAGTTTACATTATTTTTTAAAATATATGATGTATCATACGTAACATTTCAAATTATAAAAATGAATCACATACGATAACTTTTGACCAATAATTTATTATTTGAGTTAACTTGTTTTAAGAAACTAATTCATATTTCCATATCATTTGTCAATTATTGTTACATATACAAGCAAGGGATCAAATAATGTAATGGTGAATGTCTCCTTTAACTTCTAATTTAATGAGATTTGAGAGTTTTAAATAGCTAAAATAAAGTTATTTATGGTTCTTGAAATTTGAGAGAGTTAATTATTTTGGTCATAATATTTCACTTTTTCATTATTGTTAGACGAATGTATTTTATATCATTGATTTATTGTTATAACAATAATCAGTATAGTTTTATATCATTGATTTATTGTTATAACAATAATCAGTATAGTTTTATAAAGTAGGATTGCAAAAAGTAAAGTGTACACAAATCTTATTTATAGCTCAAAAAAAAAAAATTCTAATAGACCTTCAACTCGGATAATTTATAATTCTATCTGTTAATCAATAATGTGATTTAACATTATATTGGGGAGTATTATGAATAATTTAAGCTATAGATACTATTTTGTTATTTCTATTTTTTTAAAAAAACTTTCAATCAAATAAGTATTAATTGCAATTTGCTCAAGCAACTAGTGATGATTACAACCTTTAAACAACTCCTTTGGAAAAGGTTTATATAACATTTTCACCAAGAAAACTTGCAATAAGCAAGTAATTTACGCAATTCGCAAGTAGTATATTTTTAATAAAGATAATATTTTGATACGTTAAATTATTTCTATGCGTGAAGTCAAGTAAGAACTAAACTGTTCAAATTTATTATACGTAACTTTATCTTGTAACTTATTAAATACTTTGAGTTTTTTCTTTTTTTATTATATAAATAAAAGAGTGCGAGAGAAATTGAAATTAATTTATATTGTTCACCAATTTGAAGAGAAAATAAAATATTTTGTATTTTTATTTATTATTTTATAACATTCATCACATGTTTTTAAATTCTTTACATAATAAATAAGTTAATTTAAATTTGTTAAGGGTGTATAATGACAATATCAAAACATGAAGGACTTAACTGCAAAATATATAAATAAACTTCTACCGTCTCCTTCTCAGTCCTTCAATTTTCATTAGGGTTCAATTCTCTACCCAATCCAAAAATCGCCATGAAACTAGCTTCACTTGACAGTGTGACAAATGCTCACGACGATTCCATTTGGTCGGCGGCGTGGGTCCGGTCGACGGAGGAATATCCGGCGTTGCTTCTCACCGGAGGTCTTGACGAAACTGTGAGGTTATGGGACCCGAGTAACTTCACTTGTGTTCAAACTTTTACCGGTCATTGTCTCGGCGTTGTATCTGTTGCTACACATCCTACTCGTAGAATTGCTGCATCTGCTTCTATAGATAGCTTTATTAGAGTTTTTGAGGTTGATACTAATAACACTATTGCTACTCTCGAAGCTCCTCCTTCTGAAGTCTGGCAATTGCAATTTAGTCCAAATGTAAGTAAAGGAAAATGAAATTTTGATTGCATTGTAAAGTTGTTGTCATGTGATCATAAGGTTAATCTGTGGAATCAGTGTCTTGTTGAAATGTAGGATAAGGTTGCTTACAATAGATTAGGAAGTGACAAGTTCGAGATTTGAAA
The DNA here is from genome assembly GCA_027705065.1 of Solanum peruvianum. Classification (NCBI taxonomy): domain Eukaryota; kingdom Viridiplantae; phylum Streptophyta; class Magnoliopsida; order Solanales; family Solanaceae; genus Solanum; species Solanum peruvianum. Next base: position 2,423,233 of record JAKWJD010001766.1, read on the forward strand.
TAGTCGCTAAGGCTGCATACATTAGATCCTTGTGATTTGCTGTTTCCCGGGTCACAAGCATAACGGGAGCTTAGTGCACCAAATTGCCTTTTTTTGGATTGCCTGTTATTGATGTTAACATTTAGCTTTAGTTTGAAGATGCATTGGAAACAACCTCTTGCAGAAATGCAGGGCAAGGCTGCGTACGATAGATACTTGTGGTCGGGCCTTCCCCAGACCTGTGCTTTGGGAGCTTAGTGCACCGGCATGCAAGAAGTTGCATTGGAATTGCTTCAACCTTTTTTTATGATTGATAATGTGGTGAAATATATAGGTCGGAAATTTGTATTGTTTTTCATCTTGTATGATTTTTTATGCATAAAGTTACAGTCTTTGTTTGGTTAGAATTGGTTTGGTTGAGACTTGAGAGGCTTGTATGCTAGTGGAAAGCTTAGTGTACCGGCATGCGTTTTTGTTTGGATTGCTTGTTAGTTCTGTTAAAATTTAGCTTTAGTATGAAGTTGCATTAGAATTGCTTCATCCTTTTTTATGATTGATAATGTGGTGAAATATATAGGTTTGGAAATTTGTATTGTTTTTCATTTTGTATGATTCTTTATGCATAAAGTTACAGTCTCTGTTTGGTTAGAATTGGTTTGTTTAAGACTTGAGAGGCTTGTATGCCAGTGCTGAGAGAAGCTTTAGTTTCATGAGAGATATAATGTTTTTTTTTAAGAGACAGATTATTCACCAGCTTTTGAATGATATGGTCTGGTCATGTACCGAGCAAAATGGATATCAATGATCCCAGCTAGTTTGGAATTGAGGCTTCAAATATGATTGGTTAACTTGGTTGTCTCTGTTAGTCTATCGTCTAGTGGTTTCTCTTTTTCCCTATCCTTTTTTATTGGCTGTTGGCAAATATTATTTGTTCTTCTAGTGCTAGTCAAACTGTTAATGGTTGTACTAGAAGTTGATCTTGAGGTTAGGGCCTAAGGGAATATTCATATCTCTTCCATTCCTATACAAAATCCTGATTACGAGCTCAATGGAAATATCCTCCTTGGTACGAGCTCAACGGAAATATCCTCCTTGGTACCTCTACCTTTTTGCCCTGTTCCTTCAAAAATTACTTAAAGTCGGTATAACAATATGGGTTGCCCTTACTTTATTGTTTCCGAAAGGGATCAAGTGAATAGGTGGTTTTACTTGTTTAGTAGTTGTGGTGGTGCCAAGATTCCTCTAGATTTTTTTTTAATGCAAATACCTTATGAACAACAAATTACAGGCTGGAACTCAAACAGTTTTCTGAAAAATGTCTCTTTAAAATGTCTTGTTAGAAGGCCCTTCCTAAGTAGAAGCATTGGTGACCCAAATTTTTTGCCCCCAGAACTTAGTTCAAGTGCAAAGGTTGAGAGACTAATGACTTAGGTCGCAGGTTCTAGGTGTGCCATGTGGACTAAGCCTGGTATTTAATTAGAGAAGGGTAGAGGTACTAACCCATCATCCCCGAGTTTCAAAAACCAGTTGTTGGTTCTAAGGATTTGCGCCACACTGATTTCTCAGTCATAAAAAAAAAGAACTTTCTGACTGGTACTGACTGTGAAGAGTAATGCTGATCTAGTTCTTAGATCTGGATGAAAACAAACACGAATTTGATAAAGCGCTAGGATATTTAGTGGACTCTGTATCAGCCATTGTTTCTTGCTGTTCATCTTTATAAACATTCATGTTATTGGATAAGAAATGTTGTTGGAACTGCAGTGGCAAATTGGCAATAGAGAAGTGGGTAATCTACTTATCTTAAAATAACTATGATCTGCTTATATTATGGATTGTGACAAAGATGAGAACTTTTGTTTGACTGAACTGTCAAATCAATCATCTACATCTCGGTCTCAAGTTATTTGGGGTCAATTTACCTATCAGAAAGAAGAAAAAAAACAAGAAAATTGTTATGTTCTATAAAGTCTTTAAACATTGGGATTCATTTCCTTTATTATAAGTTAAAAGGGTGTTGAGATGTATACTTGTCACTTCCACATACATCTTAATGGTTTACTTTGAAATCTCTCTCATCATACCAGTATGTATGTTACTTGATCTATTGTCTTCTGGTATTCAATGTTTGCGGAAGAGCAATGTCTCCTTTTTATGATTTAACTTTTCGACGCACATCTTTATAGGAAGCTTTAGGCAGTCGTCTTATGATTCTCAAACATTTTCCAGGGTAGCAATCTGGCAGCAGCTGGAGGTGGTAGTTCATCAGTCAAGGTGTGGGATACTAATCGGTGGGAACTTGTTACGACAATGTCCATTCCTCGTCAAGGAGCCCCACAACCATCTGATAAAAGCACCAACAAGAAATTTGTCCTTTCAGTTGCATGGAGTCCTGATGGTAGGCTTCTTGCTTGTGGATCAGTTGATGGGACTATCTCTGTTTTTGATGTAGCTCGCGCCAAGTTCCTTCACTTCTTAGATGGCCATACCATGCCTGTTCGTTCTCTCGTGTTTTCACCTTCACTTCACGACTCAAGAATACTCTTCTCAGCATCAGATGATGGTCATGTGCATATGTATGATGCTGAGGGGAAAACATTGCTCACGTCTTTATCGGGTCATGCAAGTTGGGTTCTGAGTGTTGATATCTCTCCAGACGGGGCAGCAATTGCAACGGGGTCAAGTGACAAGACGGTTAGGCTATGGGATCTTAAGATGAGAGCGGCTACGCAAACTTTAACCAACCATACAGATCAGGTTTGGGCTGTGGCTTTTGGACCAACATCAAGGACTGATGTTAGGTCCTGTATGCTTGCAAGTGTGTCTGATGACAAGAGTTTATCATTCTATCAGTACTCTTAACAGTTGCAGCCATTGCATGCTTGTATGTTGGTATGATGTCTCAAGAAAATATTTGACTTATTTTCGAATTTGATTTGATATAAATATTTTCATTACGTAATGATAGCATTTGAAGTTCTTGAGCCCTTTAATAATTAAATTATTATTTTCTTGATAAATGAGTACATTTATATTGTTTTTAATCGTAATTATAAATCTAATAATGGAAGAATTTAAAAAGTTATGATATAAAAAGTAATCTATCTCTTTAATTTAGAAATTAATGTCAGAATTGAAATTTGAATTTAAAGAGTTATTCTCCCTGTTCGAAATTGTTTGTCATGTTGTGCTTATCGAAAGTTAATTTGACTAATTTTAAAAGGTAAATTAGATCACATTAATTCGATATTTTAAACAAAAAATTAGATATTCTAAAAGTACATGAAAAGTATTATTAATTACAATTTGTTGCATATTAATATGATGAAAAAATATATCTTAAAATGTTAATTAATGTTTTTATAATTTGACTCTAAAAATAGAAACCATGACAAATAATTCCGAATAAAGAGAGATAACAATAGAATTGTATGTGCGTTGGACCTGTAGTGCAGATATCAACTTAATGTATATGAAGAAATTTTCTAATTGTGCATTTAAATTAGAAACATTAATCATTTTTATTTTTTATATTTTTTGCACATACTAATAATCATATATTTGGACTTAATAACTTAAAAATGTAGTTTATTATTTTAGTTACCAAACCAAAATTTGTAGCTTCATCAAATGTCTAATCATTTGACATACAACAAAAAAGTTATTTGAATACATTGATTGCTCATCCATTATAAATTATATAATCATTTGACATACAATAAAGAAGTTATTTGAGTACATTAGTTACTCATCTATTATAAATTATATACTTTTTTTTTAATAAGTTGCGATACTGATTAAAATGTGATTTTGACAGTAATTCATATCTTTCACTGGATTCATGTGCAACATGCGTTTAGTGTTACTAAAAGTGGAAAACTCCAAAGATGAAAAGTTAGATTACCATTTTATTCATAGACTAAACTTTAAAAAATGTCAAAATGACACAACGGAATTCTACATTAGATGTGTAAAATAAACATTATCTAGTTAAGACATCTAAGTGAACATTGTGTCAATTTTAGAGAACTACCGATAAATTATATCATAATATATTAATAATTCAAAATCAACGTTAAAAGTCCATAAACTTATATTTAAAAAAATTATTCGCATTCGCTATCTTCATAAAAATTCAACGCAAACTCGTTAATACACTTCTAGAAGTAGAATGTCAGACAATCTAATAATTATTTTGGGAAAATAAAATATTATTACAATTAATTCTCATCTGCATTTATTATACAATTGAATTGGGAAATGGTAGCTTTTAATACTCATTGAATTTCGAAAAAAAAAATAAAAAAATAAAAGCAGCTCCATTAATATTTCCAGCTAAATTTCAATTGTTCTTTCTATGTTTTACCAATACCTAAAAGATTTTGAACCTTGGAAGGTGGGCCTTGTATGAATATTTTAGTCGTTACTAATAAATTTGTCACACATTTTAAGAAATAGCATTATTGATATATTACTTTTGAGTATATTCTCTTCGTTCATTTTTATCTGTTATTATGTGATTTGACATACACATTAAAAAAATAATTACTGATGTATGTATTTTATCAAACTATTCCTATTAAATGTTGAAAATGATTTGAAAAATAAGTATCTAATGATAAGGGCAAAATATGAAAAACAAATAATTATTTTTTCTTGATTTGTAAAAAATGACAAGTAAAAATTGAAATTTATGTTAAAAACAAATGACAAGTAAAAATTGAAATTTATGTTAAAAACAAATGACAAGGAAAAGTGAACGAGAGAGTATCATATTTAATGTTTCGAAAAATGTAATGGACAAAAAATAGCAAAAGTGAAATAAACACAAAAAGATAAAGGCATTATCTCTTAATTTTTCAAAACTAGATAAATAATTCTCCCATCCAACAATAGTTGTCCACTGAACTAAAAATAGTTGTCTATTAATATTTGTCAAATTTTAAAAAATAAGAGATAATTTTTTTTATATCTATTTTACTCTTACTATTAAATAAAATTTATCATCTAATATATTTCTTAGAAGATGAAATTTAACGAAATCAAAGGATAATATACAGTATTATCTCTATTATTATTTTTTTAAAATTGTATCAAATTAATAATAAATACTCCTTCCGTCTATTATTATTTATCATAATTTCTATTTTAGAGCCAAATTACAAGAATTTTGACTAATATTTTAAGATGTATTTTTCATCGTATTGATATGCGAAAAATCGCAATTTATCGTGCTTTTTATATAGTTTTTGCATATCTAAACTTTTTGTTTAAAATATCAAATTAATGTAACCTAATTTAAATTTAAAAATTAATTAAATTAATTTTATAAAATATAATATGATAAATAAAAATAAACGGATAAAATAATTATTATTAAATAATATAGTACGGTAGATAAAAGTAAAAATAAAAATAAACCAAAGGAGCATTGCGAAACTCACCCAACACAACATTGTTTATTTCCATATTGTATTGAAATTATTTGGAATCAAATTTTGAAAGCTCAAATACCAACAAATTGTCAAAACTTTCAAAATTCACTAATTGAAAACCATACAATGTCAACTTTTTATATAAAGGCATATATATAAATAAAAGAAAAAAAAATTAGCCAAAAAATTTAATCAGAATGAGATTTTTTCTATATAATTTTATTTTAAAAAAAATATTTTTATCTTTTTAACTTTAATATCTTTTACTAAAAAATAAAAAAAAAATTATTTTAAAATAAAATAAAAACATTATAGTTTTTTAAATTTTCCGACCAAATTCTGGCTAAATTTTAGCCATCCAGCACTTCTCTAAATAAAATATAGATATGGATCTTTAGACAGATGTCAGTCCCATATTGACAATATGGCCTAAGAATTGCAAAGGTGGCATTAATTTAATTTCTCTATTGTGGTTATCTATTGGTATTGAAATTCAATTAAATTTATATCACGATATTATATATTTTTAAAGTAGGAGTTTCAATATGTGTTTCCCTATACTCGATATCCATAATTCTGACACAAAATCTTTAATTAAAAATAGATAAATTTCACTTATTTCATTGTTATCCTTCACCTTGGAATAACGATAAAATTGTTCTCATCAAATCGTAAAAATAATCACTTATATTTAAATTATGATAGATTATCTATCTCACACTTTTTAAAGGACGTCTTCCTAATAAAAAAAAACATTCTAATTATAAGACACTTAAAAAGTTTAGGAGTGAATTTGCAATACCCCAAAACTATTGGTATTGAAATGCAAATATACAAAGTTTTGTGACAAATCTACCCCTATAAATTCTTCTGGAAACTGAAAAAAGTTTTATCAACTTTCCTCATTTAGCATCATTGCATGAATGAAACTTCAAAAACCAACAAAAATAACTTATTGCTCAACTTTTCAAGGTAATTTTTTTTTTAATATTTAAGTGAATTTTGTAATTTTATATTGATTATTATCATTTATATAGTTATTATGTTCAAAGTAGATCCATAAGTTTTGAACTTATAGTTGTGAAGTTAATTAAGTGGATGCTAACTTAGTGTAGTTTTTTTTTTTCTGTAACGAGTAAGGTCTGCGTATACGCTATTCTTCCTACACTTTCCTTTATCGAATTACATTGAGTATGTTTTGTTTGGTAGTGTTCGATTTGTTTGTGTCATGACTATGGGCACTTAAGATATGCTTCGATTACTATGTTCGATAAGGTTTAGACAGATAGAAAGAAATCACCTAGCGATTTCTTTATATCGAGCATATGTTATAGTTTTAAGGGAATTAGGTGATTTTCGAAATAGTAAAAATTTCGAGGAAAATGATTAATGAAGAGGTTTGGGAGCAAAGACGGATCCAAAATTTGAAGTTTTATGGGTTTCTGCAATATCTTCAAGTTAATAGTATACGATAATAATTGGGTTCATGGTCAAATATTTTAATATATATATTGAGAAAAAAGCTATTCGGTTCGCGTGAACCCGCTCTGGATCTGCCATTGTCTGGGAGAACTCCGGTTACAAATTTTGCTTGAGTTTTAAATTACATAATATTCATATTAAAGTTTGCTTCTCTTTCTTTTTACGTTCCATCCGGTGGTAGATTTTTATTAACGGAGTTCAACATTTACTATATTTACATATGAAAATTTGATCTTGCATATATATGGTCAGAGGCGGAGCTAGGATTTTCAATAAGGAGGTTCAAAATCTGTAGAAATAGATAGCCGAAAGGGGTTCAACATCTACTATGTATACCTATAAACTTATTTTAACCATGTACATATAATATAATTTTCCGCTGAAGGGGGTTCGGATGAACCCCTTCATACAAGGTAGCTCCGCCCCTGTCTATGATACTGAATTATGTTTTATGCCTTAGGTATCTCTTTGTTCTTTTGAAGAGTTTTGTGTGAGCATAGAACCATCCATACATCATATAAAATGGAAGGTTCTGAAGGAAGTAATCCAAATACGAATGTCGTTGAGAGAATATACAGTAGTTGTTATATCTCCTTCTTCAAAGACCAGGGGTCATTTGGAGTTGTTGCTGCAGTTGTTGTAGCGATTGTAGTACCTTTATTCCTCTCCGTTGTGCTTATGAGGAAGAAAAAGGCGAAACAGAGAGGAGTTCCGGTTAAAGCTGGTGGTGAGGCAGGTCTTACAATGCGGAATGTTAAGTCAGCCAAATTGATTGAAGTTCCGTGGGAAGGGGCTACGACTATGACAGCTTTATTCGAAAAGTCTTGCAGGAAGCATTCGAGTAAACGTTGTCTTGGAACAAGAAAACTAGTTAGTAGGGACTTTGTAACAGCAAAGGATGGAAGGAAGTTTGAGAAACTTCACTTGAGTGAGTATCACTGGGAGAGTTATGGACAAACGTTTGATCGGGCTTGCAACTTTGCATCTGGACTTGTTAATTTAGGTCACGATGTGGAGACTCGCGCTGCTATATTCTCTGAAACTCGTGCAGAGTGGATCATTGCATTTCAGGTATTCGAGAACTCTTTACTCCCTCCGTTTCAATTTGCTTTCTTTACTTTCAGTCTCTAACCTCTTTTGCCAACTTTTCAATTCTTAACTTTCCTAAACTCCGTGTCAAGTCAAAACCAGACAGCAAATCAAAACGGAGGGAGTAGTTCTGTATTTGTTTGTTATCTGATTACTACAGGAATACAACATTTTATAGTTGAAATTATTGTTCTCAGGGATGCTTCCGCCAGAATATAACTGTCGTTACTATTTATGCTTGTTTGGGAGATGATGCCCTTATACACTCGTTAAACGAGGTGGGAGATTTAAATATGTTTTCTTCTAGATTACGCGAGGTGCTAGTTGATATGCAATGAATTGAATTCACTTGTGTTCATTGACAGACTCAAGCATCCACATTGATCTGTGACGCCAAGCAACTTAAAAAATTGGCTGCAATCGGTTCTAACCTGAAAACCATCTCGAATGTCATATATTTTGAAGATGATGAGACTGCAATGGATTCAAGCGCTTCTACGGATATTGATAGCTGGAGGGTTACATCTTTCTCCGAAGTTGAAAAACTTGGTAAGAGTAATCCTATTCAACCAATACTGCCTATAAAGAAAGATATCGCGGTGATCATGTATACAAGTGGTAGCACAGGCATGCCTAAGGTAAAATGCAGTCCTTTCTGATATGATATTTAACTTAGAGCTGAATGATTCTCGATTAAGCTCTATCGTTATGTTTTAGGGTGTCATGATAACTCATGGCAACATTGTAGCCACGGCTGCTGCTGTTACGACTATCATTCCAAAACTTGGCAGCAACGATGTCTATTTGGGGTATCTACCTTTAGCTCATGTTTTTGAGTTAGCGGCTGAGGTAATCTTCAGAGTTTATACATTGTTTGTTTCTGTTATAATCTGCTTGGCCAAGTTTTTCGGAGAAAATTAGTGCTCTTAGTGAATTCGAAACAAGACTATTTGTCTTCTTCATCTAGCAATGAAGTAGTTCTGAGTGATTCTGGTTTTGCAGACTGTTATGTTGACTGCTGGTGCTTCAATCGGTTATGGCTCGGCTCTGACATTGACAGATACATCTAATAAAATCATGAAAGGGACTAAAGGAGATGCCTCAGCTTTAAAGCCTACTTTAATGGCAGCAGTTCCAGCCATTCTTGATCGTGTTAAGGACGGTGTTATAAAGAAGGTTTAAACTGGATTTTCTGAGCTTTAAGTGCATATTTAGGTTGGGATGATTATAAGGCCTGCCTCAAATGAAGTACTGATCACTTGATTCTGTTTTTCTTAATCTAGGTGGAGGAGAAGGGAGGATCTGCAAAGAAACTTTTCGATATTGCCTTTAAACGTCGATTGACTGCTATAGAAGGTAGCTGGTTTGGAGCATGGGGTCTAGAGAAAATACTATGGGAGGTGATGATATTTAAAAAGATACGATCAGTACTCGGAGGAGATATACGTTTCATGCTTTGTGGTGGTGCTCCTCTATCAGGAGATACACAAAGATTTATCAACATTTGTATGGGGTAAATATCAGAAAACTGTTCCTAATATGCTCTACACTTTTGGACTGTTTAATGTTACCGAGTTTTATAATCAACTTGTTTGGGACTGAGGCGTAGTTGTTGTTGCTGCAGAGCGCCTATTGGTCAAGGATATGGCTTGACAGAGACATTTGCAGGAGCAGCCTTTTCCGAGTCAGATGATCCTTCTGTTGGTCGCGTTGGTCCACCTGTTCCTTGTTGCTATATAAAGGTATAGACAAATAGAAGAAAGCTAGTTAGTCCAGAAACTAAAGAAAATCGTTCCCCTTTGTTCCTTCGTTTCAAACTTTATTAACTCGATAAGTTAAGGAATTTTCCGCTTATTTATGACAGTGCTGGTGTTTGGTTATTAATATGTAATGTGTTGAACAATGCAGCTTATTTCTTGGGAAGAAGGAGGTTACACAGTTGCTGATAAGCCGATGCCTCGGGGAGAAGTAGTTGTTGGTGGGAACAGTGTTACTGCTGGTTACTTCAACAATGGTGATAAAACTAATGAGGTGTACAAGGTACTTCTGAGCTACTGCTTGTAAATGGACTGAATTTGGTCATATCGCGAGCCTGTTTATGTTGTTGATATCTTAAATGCAGGTTGATGAGAGAGGGATGCGCTGGTTCTACACTGGTGATATTGGAAGGTTTCATCCTGATGGATGCCTCGAAATCATTGATAGAAAGAAAGATATTGTTAAACTTCAGCACGGGGAGTATATCTCACTTGGAAAGGTACATTCTACGTGTATCTTCAGTTTAAGATCACAAGATTCAAGAATCTTCTTTACTCGGAGTTTTGATTTATGGCAATTATAATGACGAGTTGATGCTCGTTGCAGGTTGAGGCTGCACTTTCCTCAAGCAATTATGTGGATAACATCATGGCCTATGCAGACCCCTTCCACAATTACTGTGTTGCACTAGTTGTTCCTTCACAAAAGGTGCTTGAGAAATGGGCGCAAGAAAATGCCGTCGAGCATAGAGCTTTTTCTGATCTGTGCAACAAAGTTGAATCAGTCAATGAGGTCCAGCAATCACTCTCAAAGGTTCGTCTCCTTTTCATCCGAATGATCATCAATCACGACCCCTATTGAGCAGGAAATGACCTTAGATAGGACGTTATATGAGGTTGGTAGCTATTGGTAGTCGAGTGTTGTTGTACTTCTAGTAGTATGATTTAGGTATCACGTAGTCCCCTTTTTCCCGATGTGTATTAGTATTTGTTTACACTTATTTTGTACATCCGCCTATCAGTTACAAGGGTCTACAGAAACATTCTTTGTATCCCCACAAAGGTATAGGTAAGGTCTCCGTACATCCTCCCCTCTATCTCTCTCCGACCCCACTTATGAGATTATATTGACCTATGACAGCTCGGTGCTAGCTAGTTCGATCTAGATAACTCAATACTATCGTAAGAGAGGAAATCCTAGGAGACATAATTGAAGAGTGTTATGCTGAAATGCAGGTAGGCAAAGCTGCAAGATTGGACAAGTTTGAGATTCCAGCAAAGATCAAGTTGATACCCGAGCCATGGACGCCTGAGTCCGGGTTAGTCACTGCAGCTCTCAAACTGAAGCGCGAACCCCTAAAGGCGAAATTTAAGGATGAACTTGTAAACTTGTATCAGTAACTGAATTATCATCTCAGTATTGATTGACAGAAGCAGTTTTGCTTGTGAAGTGAAATCTCACAATCTTATTTTTCTTGTTGTACTACATTTTAAGCAACTATGCTAAGGTCAGTTTTCTCCTTCATTACATTGATGTTCTCTTATATGAGTGATGATATATAGATAGTTACATTCAGTGTCGGAGTCAAAATTTTCATTACGGGTGTTAGAAAACATGATGATATAAACACACGAAGAAGTCAAAAGGCGCCAGGGAAAATGTTCATGTGCTCTTTAACTAGTTCCAAAACACAACAACAGATGTATTCAATTCAAGACCACTAAACATATTAGCAATACATGAACCTCTTGAATCATTCAACATAAAACCAGTTCCATTTTCTTTTCAGTTTATGATTAACAACTTCACTGCACAACCATTCCATGTTAGGTGCAGACATGCAACAGAACAGAGATAACTAATACAGAACGAAAGACGTTCTTTTCTTCAATCTAGGTTCGATAAATCTAGGAGACCAAGTTCACCATTATAACAGTAGAAACAAGTTGGCACTTGCAAAAATCAGAGACATAATGGGAAAAGAGTAAAAGCCAAGGATGAATTGCCTGCCGGTGACTGTCGTAAGACAGTTAAGAACTTGTAATCACCGGACAACTGGAGCGTGTTGCTGAGTCCCATTGCCTTGCATGGTAATAACCATATGAGAGGATACACTGAAGGCCATGTGATCAGGCTGCTGCTGCTGCTGGAAGTTGATGCCATTGTGGACGACATCTTGACGGACACTTGAGAAAGCAGAAGTTGAACCTTCGTGCTCAACTGAGTCTAGAGAAGAAGTTGAGTTAGTAGGATAACTATTTGGATCAGATTGATGAACTTTCTTTGAGCTGAGGAAACGTCCACCCGACCCTCTAACTCTGTTCACTGCATGAAGATGTCGTGACTCATGAAGATATGGCTGCACGCAAAAAATTGACCAGACGAATAAGCTCAAAATTCATCTTGAAGAATAATAAAAGTGTAAGTACACACAACCCTAGACTTTCTATTAGTAGTCCTCCTAGTTGATTTGCTTCTGTGCACATGGTCCTATTTGTTTACTGGCGTTACAGACCAGCTCGAGTAGCACATAATGTTAGCCCCAAAACTCGGAAATGCAAAGCCACTAGATCTCTATAACCAACCTACTTGCATGTTTCTTCTGCTATATTGATCATTGCGATGAAACTTTTCATACCAGATACAAGAGTAGATGCTATTCTCTAAAGAATGAAGCAGGAATACAGTAACTAGAGACTTAGGGAATCATGACTTATACAGTAACACTGAGCACTTAACAGAATAATGCCTGATCATGTATCGATTATTCCTAAATACAAATGAATGAGAGAAAATTGCAGCGAATTGACTGTCATTGAATGAATTAAGACAAAGAAATGAGCTTAACAACCTACTAAAGGTGCATAAGAGCAGAAAGTACCCAAATTTACCTTTCTATTTTTGACAAGTTTGTTCTGAGCCTCAAGCTTTGCACGTATCTGTCTCCGCCTTAGGATCCCATGGTACTGTTTTGCATTAACATAGATTGGTCCATCCTCTGCCATATCAACGGGGAGTGGGACACGGGTAGGTGCTATGCCCATCATTTGAGGCTGCATTGACCAAATATCAAACTTAGAACATTTACGAGATAATTAGGAGTCGGTATGTGATACCATTATACATCTCCTTTGCAAACTTACAGCAGCTACAACTAGAATGACAGAATTCTGCTCATTGTTTGCAATCAAGTATTCCCTCCGTCCCAAAGTAAGTGTCACTTTAGCAAACTACCCATTATTTTTCTTAACAGACATGAAATGAGCTAAAGTGACACTTATTTTAGGACGAATGGAGTACATACAAGAGACAAAAACAAAATCAGATTACTCACATAAGGCTGAGGTCCATAAGCAGTATATAAGCCACTGATATAGGGATCAGAGTAGCCAAAAGCAGATAAACCCTGCAACGTGAGAAAACGATAAATAAGATTACGCCAAAAGCTAAGGCAAAAATCTCTAAAAAGGAGACAACATACAGTTGAATTGGCCACTTCATTTTGCAAAGAAAAAAGAGCAGGCTTTATTTGAACCTGCATATCTCTTCCATATCTTTCATCATGAACTGGAAAATCATAAGTAAGATGTAAGATGATCAATCATTATCAGCAAAAGAACTTCATCAAGTAAAAAAACTAAAGCTTGTTGAGATAGATAATCTATTTATGTATCGGGAAAAAAAAAAACTAGCCGAATGGACAGAAGAAAACTAACAAGTATTTGTACCATATTCTGAGGAAGCACATTGATCTTGAGAATTTGTTTTCCCTGAGGCAGTCATTTCGTCTTGAGAGTTAAGAGTTGTATGTGTCAACCGCAATGTCTCGCCTTGTAAGTCAGGATCCAAAGACTTCATATCTCCTGGCAGCAAGGAGATGGAAATTCCACTTCTGAGACCAATTTTCCGATTATTATGTGAAGTTTCTTGTACATTGGAACTCACCATGATTCAAAGCAAACAACAACATACCCAGCGTAATCCCACAAGGTGGGGTCTAGGGAGGGATAGAGTGTAAGCAGACCTTACCATTACCTAACGGAGATAGAAAGGTTGTCTTTGAAAGATCCCGGGCTCGGTAATTTATATCAAAGAACATACAGAAATAAAGAAATATAACAACTACTAGAGGAAGCATCACATAGCATACATGAAAAATGAAACAACAACAACAACAACATCAACAAAATCTTAGTCATCAAAACAACTCAATGGCGTGTGCAAACACCGAGAAAAGAATGTGAGGTGTTAATTGAGAATGATGTGTAGAACTGCAACACGAACTCCCATAAGGTGATAAAATACACAAGGACAGACAGGCTTATGCGGTAACAACAACAACAACATACCCAATGTAGTTCCACTAGTGGAATTTGGGAAGAGTACGATGTATGCAAACATTACCCCTACCTTTGTGGGATAGAGAGGCTGTTCTTGATAGACCTCGCCTCAAAAGAGAAGTTTCCGAAGCAGAATTGTGGGTAAGCATTCTGTGACTGATGTTTACATGCAGTAACTAGCAGTTCATCAACATATAATACAAGAGCCATTAACCTACCAGATATACTCGACTCGTATATATGACTATAAAAAACCATAGTAGAAAGGATTTGATCAGATAGCAAAATGAACACCTAAAATGAAATGAATTAAAACAAAAAACCACATGCATCTTGCTCTAACATCATGACATTCTTATATCCCAAAGTTACTTGATCAAAATACCAAGTCATATATCACAAGAAAACCATGTTGCTTGGATTCTCCAAAAATACACTATTTTAGGAGTATCCCACATGCACCTGTCTATATTTTGAAGAGTCCGAGCAACATAGCCAGCGAACTCTTCAAAAAGATAAGGCGAAAAACACTAGATCAGAACCTAGAACACAAGATCAAGAAACATTCAACCAAATATTTAAATGTTTATACATCAAAAACACCACTCTCCAAATATTACTATCATCAAAAGAACTTCCATGGATATTAGAAGAAAAAACACATCTCCTATGACAACCCATAAACAAAAAATATGCAGAAAACCCACAAGGATATAAACTTTACTCATTATTCCCCTTATCAATATGCATAACCATATTAAAAAGACATATTTTTTACTTTAAACTCCACATGCACTCAAGACTCACTCTGTAGAATATTCTTATACCCCAAAAGAGAAATTTAGAGATCAATAGCAAAATGAAACTTTAAGAAGAAGAAAACTATTGGGCATGCACATAAAAAAATCCACCCAGTGCACTAAGCTCCTGCTATATGTAGGGTCCGGGAAGGACCAGATCATAAGAGCATATTGGACACAGCCTTACATGCAGTTCTACAGAGGTTGTTTTCACAGCTCAAACCCGTGACCTTCAAGTCACATCGCAGCAAATTTACCAATAATGCTAAATATATAGAACAAAAGATCAAGAAAGAATCAACCAATTATGCAGATCTTTATTACATCAAGAACCCCACTCTGCAAATGTTACTATCATCAACAGAATATCCATGGATATAACAATAAAAAACCTAGTTTCCTATCACAACCCATAAACAGAAAATATACAGAAAAGCAATAAAGATTGCAACTTTACTCATTTTTCCCAAATCAATATGCAAAAACATCTTCAATAGACATATCTTTGACTTAAAACGGATACATGCATTCAGGAATTTCACTGTATGTAGAACATTCTTTATCTAACCAAAACAGTAAATATACCCAAAAAGGAAATTTAGAGATCAATACCAAAATGAAACTATTAGGAGAAGAAAACCCATAAAGATTGCAACTTTACTCATTATTCCCCTTATTCATATGCAAAACCATCTAAAAACACATATTTGACTTTAAAGTCCACATGCATTCAAGATTTTCACTATGTAGAACATTCTTCATGCAACCAAACCAGTATACACACAACACCCAAAAAAGGAAATTTAGAGATTAATAGCAAAATGTAACTATTAGAAGAATAAAGGTTACAACTTTACTCACTATTCCACCTTATCAATATACAAAACCATCTTAAAAACACATCTTTAACTTTAAAAGTCCACATGCATTTCAAGATTTTCACTATGTAGCACATTCTTTATCTAACCAAACCAGTACATACACAAATCCAAAAAGGGAATTTAGAGATCAATAGTAAAATGAAACTATTACAAGAAGAAAACCAATAAAGACTGCAACTTTACTCATTATTCCTCTTATTCACATACAAAACCATCTTAAAAAGCACATCTTTGACTTTAAAGTCCATATGCATTTCAAGATTTTCACTATGTAGAACATTCTTTATCTAACCAAACCAGTACATACACAATATCCAAAAAGGGAAATTTAGAGATCAATAGCAAAATGAAACTATTACAAGAAGAAAATCAATAAAGATTGCAACTTTACTCATTATTCCTCTTATTCATATACAAAACCATCTTTAAAAAACACATCTTTGACTTCAAAGTCCACATGCATTTCAAGATTTTCACTATGTAGAACATTCTTTATCTTACCAAACCAGTACATACACAACATCCAAAAAGGGAAATTTAGAGATCAATAGCAAAATGAAACTATTACAAGAAAACCAATAAAGATTACAACTTTACTCATTATTCCTCTTATTCATATACAAAACCATCTTAAAAACACATCTTTGACTTAAAAGTCCACATGCATTTCAAGATTTTCACTATGTAGAACATTATCTAACCAAACCAGTACATACACAACATCCAAAAAGGGAAATTTAGAGATCAATAGCAAAATGAAACTATTACAAGAAGAAAACCAATAAAGATTGCAACTTTACTCAGTATTCCTCTTATTCACATACAAAACCATCTTAAAAACACATCTTTGACTTTATAGTCCACATGCATTTCAAGATATTCACTATGTAGAACATTCTTTATCTAACCAAACCAGTACATACACAATATCCAAAAAAGGGAAATTTAGATATCAAATAGCAAAATGAAACTATTACAAGAAGAAAACCAATAAAGGTTACAACTTTACTCATTATTCCTCTTATTCATATACAAAACCATCTTAAAAACACATCTTTGACTTTAAAGTCCACATGCATTTCAAGATTTTCACTATATAGAGCATTCTTTATCTAATGAAACCAGTACATACACAACATCCAAAAAGGGAAATTTAGAGATCAATAGTAAAATGAAACTATTACAAGAAGAAAACCAATAAAGATTGCAACTTTACTCATTATTCCTCTTATTCACATACAAAACCATCTTAAAAACACATCTTTGACTTTAAAGTCCACATGCATTTCAAGATTTTCACTATGTAGAACATTATTTATCTTAACCAATACACAATACCCAAAAAAGAGAAATTTAGAAATCAAAAACAAAATAAAACAACCAAACAAAAAAAAAAGAAAAAAAACTATTGGGCAAAAACACATAAATAAATCCAATACTTAAACATGAAAAAACATTAAAAAAAAAATGAAAGAAAAAAAAAGTGAATGGATTTAGAGAAGGACCTGTGGAATCCACTAAAGTTAAGAAAAGAAATAAACACAAGTGTTGCTTGTTGGTATGAAATCAAGCATGTCTCCTTCCTTGAAACTCTCTCTCTCTCTTCACTTTTCTCTCTCTAAAAAGAAATCTTTTTTTTTTTTGCCTTGTAAGAAATGGCATAAGAATCTCTGTGCATCTTCTTGCTGGCTATGATGTATACACTGTACAGTTAGATGATTAATTAACAATTAATTTTTTTTTTCTACTTTAATTTAATTTTACTTTTTCTACTTTGGGACTTCAAACTTTTGACAACAATTTACTTTTGTTCTCTATCTGCATTTAATTTAAACCAAACTGAATTTTTTTTAAAAAAAAATAAATTTAAAACAAACTTCTTTGGGGCTTTTCAACTTCCTTTATATTCTTCAGGAATCTTATTTTTTAAAAAAACATATAATATTAACATAAATAAAGTTGAAATGATAAATCTTTATTAAGTGAAATACTTTGAAAAAAACTGAGTTAAAGGATAACTTCATATTCTATATTTAAAAAGATAGAAATATAATGTAAAATATTAACGTAGTCTTCACGAACCTTATTTGTATACTATACTAAATATAGTACTATTATTAATGTTATTGAAAAATAAAAATTAAATGTAAGTCCTTTTTACTAGAGATGATTTCATTCTTAAAATTTGAATCCAATTTTTGGGCATTTTGAGCCCTAGATCGGAAGCTTAGGTGCTATTGTTCTGCATCTTATTCGTACCAAAATAGACGATAAAACTATATCAATCAAAAATCATCATAGCTTTAAGATTGCCTTTTGCCTCGTGACAAAATGATCTCGCGAAATAAATTAACAATAACCTAAGAGCAAGTCAAACTACGAAAAGGATATTAGAAGTCTTGTAATAATTTTTTTATTGCTATTAAAAAAATACTTGTCATTAAAAAAATGAAGGAAGAAATTGTAATTTAAGGGAGTATATTATAGAAAAAATCTAAATTATAATAAAAAATAATATTAAAAAAAATTAAGTGAACACATTAATGGCATCACCAACATCAATATTATATAGTAAATTTTTATAAATTTTGTCTTTAGTACTTTATCATGTTTCAATGTTTCTTCTTCTTCTTCTTGATTGGGTCCCACTTGAATAAAACAAAAATTAATTTACTTTGGCTGTCATCATCAACTCTGTACACTCCGCTGTAACTCTAGTAAAATAGCTCCCTATTCGAACCCTTCGATAAAAAAATATTAATATTATTTATATATTATTATATTTTTACATGTATATAATAAATATTAATTTTTTTTTATTTGTCTATATATTTAATTTTTAAAAAATTTAAACTCCTTATTAATAACTTTAGTTTCACTACTAAACTTTTACCTCACCAACAACGATAATGATAATTAGTACTCTCTCCGTTTCAAAAAGAATGATCTTTTTTACTTTTTAGTATGTTTCAAAAAGAATGATATTTTTTTTTATATAATAACTTTCCACGTGGTATTTTAAGGTCACAATATCAAAGGATAATTTTGTACATTCGACATAACTTTAATTTAGGACCACGATATTTAAAAGTCTTTTATACTCTTAAACTTCGTGTTAAATCAAACTACGTCATTTTTTGTGAAATGAAAAAAGTAATGTAATCAGGATAATTTAACGGAAAAAGTTTAATTGTTTGAGAAAAGTTATTTCTTTAACTTCATTGAGATTGAGGTAGTCAAAATGACTTTTCATATCCAATTGTGGGGAAGAGTTATATATGAGTGTGTTAAGTTGACCTGTCGAGTTTTAGTTTATATTGACTTATATGGTATTTTGAATATCTTTAAAATAGGTGGAGATTTATAACGTAATGGTAAATATGTGTTCAAAATTTATATAGTGCTCAAGTTTGAATCCCTATAGAAAAATCTTTCTATAAATTCATTGTTCTAAATTTACGAGAGATGATTTAAATGAAAAATATAACATTTTTTTAATATAAATTTACATTATAAATTTATGAGAGATAATTAAATGAAAAATAAAACATCTTAAAAATTTATGTCCTTCCAATTTTGAGAGCAAGTGAAAGAACTTGAGAAAATCATCAAAAAACTTGTTCTTTCTAAAAAGAAAAAGAGTTATTAAAATCGTTAAAAATATATTTAAATAATGAAGTATGCATTTTTTCTTTGGTAGTTTAAGTTTTTAAATAAAACAATTATAAACTTTAATAAAATATCAAATTAGGTAGAGTTTCTGAAATTAAATCTCATTATTGACTTATATCAAAAATAATTTATATATATATATTTAAATATACAAAAGTCAACTTCAAACGTAAAAAGCTTGATTCAAACGTAAAAAGCATTGCTAAGAATATAATTAAATAATAAAATATATTTTCTCTAGAGGATTATCCAATTTAAAACTTTAATTTTAAAATAACTTATTTTAACAAAATATTATTCTTAAAAAACATAATAAGTACTTAATTTACTTCTTCCATTTTGGTAACATTATGGAGTGGGTTAGATAGTGTAGAGTTAAGTATGTTCCAAATGGCTGAGGCAATTAATGGACTTTTTAAAAAAAAAAAAAAAAAACTCTTTTTTAAAAAAAAATAAAAATTTATGATTTGAACTTAAATTAGTAAGAATTTCAAAATGAATATAAAATATTGTTACTCTTTTTTTATATAGTTTTTGCCTATTGTTTCATATATATTATATTTGTAATATAGTTTTAGATAGATTGAAATTATTTTTCGTTATTACATTAAATCGAATATAAAGTAGAGCTTTTAATTCATATTCTTTTCACAGAGGTATGGATTGTCTACTATGACATAATAAGATGATATATGATTATTAAATAATAAATAAAAATAAAATGAGAAAAAAAAAATATTAAGATATATAATGATGCAATCACACAAAATTGATCATTACATAAAATGATTTTTTTCATTATTACCTAACGATGAATTTAAACAATTTAATACAATAAAAATTAAATAAAAATCAAGATAAATTTTATATTTAAACTAACCATATAATACAGCACAACAGACAACAATCATCCAAACAAGATATATATTAGAAAACACGTTTTTTTAAATAAATCTTATACAATAATAAATTATAATCGATCAATTCTGATATAAAATATGATATATCGATGGAATTATAGATTTGACTATGTATGAACCTTTTAAAATTAGAAAGTATTTCTCTATTAAATAAATTTTGTACAATACAAATTTAATATATCAAGCATCGAGCGTGAATATAATAATAATAATAATAATAATAATAATAATAATAATAATAATAATAATAATAAGTGTAGTAAGTTAGTTGTCACCACGCGGAGGAATAATATTTTAGGAAGACACGTGGCGCATTTGGGGCGACTTTAACCCGGTGGGCTTTGGCGGCTTTTGGACACAAAACGACGGTAAGGAAAACGACAAAATAATTATCCAAATGCTTCATTTTTTGTCTGTTTCCCAAATTTGTGAAGTAGTGGGTGTTCTTTTTTTTATCCGTTCTACTCTTTCTGTTTCAAAAATAATGGTATATTTTGATTTAGAACGGAGTTTAAAAAATAATAATTTAATTTTGTGATTTTAAATTAAAATTATATCAAATATACTAAAATAATCTTTAATCTTGTGGTCTTAAACATGCCACGTGAAAAGTTAAAGTTAAAGTGTTGTGAAAAAAATAAAATGGGTCATTCTCTTTTAAACAGACTAAAAAAAAAATAATGTCATTTTTTGTAAACGGATGGAGTAATATAATACAAACCATTATAAAACAGTACCTAACAACCATCCAAACAAAGTGTAATACGCTGAGTAAGAGAATAAGTTACGTCTAACTATCTAACATAATCCTCGACCTCTACAATCTCTAGTCAAGGAATGACCTTAGTAACGTAAAGTTGCTTCATATCTTATTTAATCACCACACTCCAATACTCCTCGTAACAACCAATACGGTTATTCTGTCACACCTAAATTGGGGCATTTGTAAATCTCTTATTCACACATGTTCAAACTATCTCAGTCTCACTTGGATCCCACATCTTAACATTCACGAGAGTCACTATTTCATTCTTAATCTTATCTCGTTTATATGCTCATATATCCACATCAACATTCTCATATCCACCACTCACATTTTTCTAAACATAAAAGTTTTTCACTAACTAACACTCATATAACATGAAATTAAACAAACTGCATAATATATATATATATATATATATATATATATATATATGTATATATATATAATACGCTATAGGAACAAACTAATAAATCAAATTAAATGCTAAAATCATACTTTGATTTAATTGTGCCCTGTAGCAAATTGTTTGCCAGTCGTCTCTCTCTCTCAAATTCTTGCTCGCCACTCTCGCTTGCTCGTCTCTCTTGCTTTTATACAAACACAAATGTATAAAATGTGTTTGTAGGTATAAAGTGAGAGAAAATTGTATATATACATATATTTTCGTTCCTCTCTCTCCTTTTTCTTAGATCTCGCTCGCCGCTCTCGCATCTCTCACTCATTTCAACATAAACGAAATGTATAAATTGTGTTTCCGTTTATATAAAGCAAGAGAAAATCGTATATACACATGCAAATACATATATCTTCGTCTTATATATACACTTATAATTATACAATACAAATATTTCCCTGCCCAATTTTCTTTTATATTTCTCTCTTTCTTGTTTTATACATACACAAATTATACAATTGATCTTTTGTATACAACTGTTTTCTTTTGTGTATATATATAACGAATTATACAACTGATTTCTTTATATATATATAACGAATTATACAACTGTTTTTTTTATATATGTATAGCAAAATATACATATTTATATTTGCTATGAAGTATAATTATGCAAAGTATAACTATAACATATAAGTATGACTTTTACGTTTACTATATGTGAAAGTTACCTTATAAAAAATTGCAATGATACATCCAAAATGGAATATTGTGAAGTTCATAATGGGCCTAAGCCCATTCATTGCAAAGTTAAGAGTCCAATAACACGGCCCATTAGCCAAAGCCCATCTCTGACCGGAAACTTCTTTTTGGGATTCGCGCACTAACTTCGCCGTGTTGTAGAATGGATTCGGTAACCATTATTGCCGCGTAGTACATAAAAGACTATTCGTTAACCCAAAAACCCCACACTTTCCCCTTTTTCTTCCGTCAATAAATCCAATTTTTCAGTAGGAGGAGGAAAATTCAATCGCCGATCGATTAATTACGATGAATTTTCTATTCGGCAAGAGAAAAACTCCGGCAGGTTCGGTTTTTTATCTGGAGATTTCTGTTTGATATTGATCAAATTGATGTTTTGTTTACTGCTATTTTGATGAATTTATTGCGGTTTGAAAATTCATGTTTTCGCGATCTATGTGAATTTGAGATGTGATCACATCGAATTGTTGGAAAAGTATGGTGAAATTGATGAGTTTTGACTTTGTAATTCTCTTATTTGATGATTAATTAGGTATATAAGGTTGTGATGATTTTGTTTAGTGAGTTTAGGGGAAAGGAAATGATGCATAAGTGGACTTAGGATAATGATTTTTTAATAAAATTTTCGAGTGTTTAAATGTTTAATTTTGCTGGAGTGATGGCAAAAGTTTGGCTGTAGCAACCTTTGTGAATTGAGACGTAATCACCTGGAATTGTTTGGATGTATGGTAAAATTTATAAGTGTGACTTTGAACTGCTGGATCTTAATTGCAGAATCTTATATTTGATGAGAAACTAGATATAGCCGGTTTGGATGCTTTTTGATTAGTGAGCTTAGGGAAAGAAAATGATGCATGAATGAAATTAGGATAATGAATTTTTCTTTTTATTTAGAATGTTTTAAAGTTTAAATTTTGGTAGTGATGGTATAAGTTTGGCTGTGGTTGCTTCAGTGTCCTGTTTTAATTTATTCAATGAAGTTATTGCCTTTTGAAAATTTCCTGTTTCCTGATGTATGTGAATTGGCACATGATCACCTCGAATTGTTGGGAAGTATAGTAAAATCGATGAGTTTTTTGACTTTACGCCGTTGGCTCATAATTTTGTAAAATCTCTTATCTGATGTGAGTATTAGTTATCCGGTTTGATGCTTTTGTTTAGTGAGTTTAGATGAAAACAAATGATGCATTTTGGGTGATGAAATTTCTTATTTTGAATGTATTAAGTTTATATTTTGCCAGAGTGATGGCAAGAGGTTCGGTCTGGCCGTCTGGTCTCCTTAATGTCATGTCTTTTTAAGTTTGGCATTCTTCAGATGGTATTTGAGGAAGAAATTGTTGTGCTCCAAATGATTCCTGGTTATGCGTATTCCATTGTCTAGATTGTATAATGGTCGGAGTTCTTTTATTTTTCTGATTGTGAGCATTTGCTTACTCATTTAATGTTGAAAGTTTCTTTCTGTAAAAGATTGAGTGGACATCATGCGTGTTGTCCCATATATCTCATACTAAACTGACAACGACATATACTAGACTTGATCTTAGCCGAAAGGCCAAGAAGGCTCAAAGCTTGAAACCTCTGGTTTATACTTATTACTGCTAAACCTCAAACACTTAAATGGAAATTTTGTGTTGGGCTTGGTCTTGTTCAACTGCACATGGTAGACTATGTTGACACCAAAAAAAAGAAAAGAAAAAGAAAATGAATACCAACTTGATACAGATAAGTGCAGGTGCTTTTCTATTGCATGTTCTGTTCTGTGTGTGTGCGCGCGCTCATGCTCTTGGAAGTCGCCTCCTACTAATGAAATTGCCTTAATGCCTAGTTCGGCGTTATTTTTTTGTGTCTGGTTTACCTGCTTACCTATCAGAGCAAGCTCCACATTTTTCTTACCTTGAGTGATTTTAGATCTCAAATATTATCTTTTCAAATTACAAATACCTTCTTTTGCCCATCCTTGTCTGAACCTATTGTTATTATGCCTCACTTGTTTTCTGCAAGTCTAAACAAAATCTCATTTTATTGGGACTTGGGGTTAAGGAAGAATTTGATTTCCAATTGCTTCTGATGCTGAAACATTACCAGGGTATTTGTATCTCTTAGGCCTTATCTCTATCCATCACTTCTCAAAATTTTAGTACACTGCGAGTGAGAAGTTCATCATTGTTGGAAAAACTACCATTAATTCAATCTGTTTAGGAGCGATTTGAGAACTTTTAATTCTCTGTGTGAAAATTAAATTTTCTATGCACCTTTCCTAAATTTTTGATAGTCTCTGCATGTAATGTTACAACTTATTTTTTTATATATTTGTTAAATTCATATGACACTTCTCTTTTATAGAGAACTAGTTTTGGAATCTCTAGAATACAGCTTTTGCTTGGTAAATCGAGCTGTTACAGCTTTTCTTGCTAATTCTCAGTTTTATGAATTTTTCTTCCTAATTTTCCCATTTATTGTTTCTTATATACAATGCACGACTGTTCTATGTTGTTCCCTTGGAATTTAATGGGATGTGATCATTGTTAGTCTTTTCTGAAGGATTTCCTTGCATTGGTTTCTAATGTTCTATTTTCATTTGCAGAACTCCTGCGTGAAAACAAGCGTATGCTTGATAAATCTATCCGAGAAATAGAAAGGGAGAGACAGGGCTTACAAACACAAGAGAAGAAACTAATTGCAGAGATAAAGAAAAGTGCAAAGCAAGGACAGATGGTATGTCTTCTATCTGGATATAAACCCCACTTCGTAAAGAGTAATTGCTCTTCATCTTTTTTATTTGCCTCTCTACTTTTTCAAATCAACGGTACACATGCTGTGATTTTCTAAGAGGTAGGTTATTCTATGATGGTGGAGCCTATCATGCACTTCTGTTATTAGTATTTTAGTTGCTTGAATTACTACTAAAAATTAGCTGTTCGTAACAAAGTGGTGAAGGCCTGTACTGTAGTTAATGTTAATCAAACATTACACAGAGTTGAACCCAAAAAGCACCAGCTTTTATGTTTACTAGTTAAGCTTTACTTTGGTTCAATTAGTTGAACAGAAAATCTATTATGCAGTTAGTGCAACTTCATTGAGTCTTGGAAAAAGGCACTGTCTACTTCGTCATTTTTGTTTCTTGAATTCAGTAATGTATTATTCTCTAGATAGTGCAAGGAAATATATAGTATTAACAACAATACTTAAGCCCGTTTGTGATTTGAAGTTCTTTTGATTCTAGGGAGCTGTGAAGGTGATGGCGAAAGATCTTATTAGAACAAGGCATCAGATTGAAAAATTTTACAAGCTTAAGTCCCAACTTCAAGGTGTCTCCCTCAGAATTCAGGTAGTTATGGACATCATTATCGTTGTTTTTTCTTGCTGTTGTTGCTATTGCTATTGTTTTGCTTTTGAGAAGTGTTATCATTATTGAGGATAAAACTGCTGTTGTACATCTGACTGTTGTTTACAAAGCTTAATATTTGCAAAGCAGTATCCTTGGACCTTGATTTATTCCTTCCCTCCTCTGGAATAAACTCTGCAATCTTAACAGTAAGTTCCCATCACCAGTTAATGGAAAATTGGGAAGCTTCTCCATCTGTTGCGGAGCAAATAGCGTCACTGGGTTCATCTGAACTCATTATTTTCGATGTAGAGCAGAAGTTTTTGTGCAAAAGTAGTTTAAAATTGCAAT
Organism: Solanum peruvianum; assembly: GCA_027705065.1. Lineage (NCBI taxonomy): Eukaryota > Viridiplantae > Streptophyta > Magnoliopsida > Solanales > Solanaceae > Solanum > Solanum peruvianum. The sequence continues at coordinate 2,449,187 of JAKWJD010001766.1, forward strand.
AAATAGTAGGTATGAACTCATAATTTAAAAATACAATGTGTTCAATCCTAAGAATCTTAAAAGGATTGAACACATAAGGGTTATGTCCTGGATCTAGTTCTGTTTTTGTTGCTGCAAGGGAACTACTAACATATCCTGATAATGATTCATTCCTTCACATTCAAACTGTTTAGGCATATGCAAACTGGTTGACAAAAATATTTATGCTGTGTGAATGATTGATTAAGAGTTCCTAACATGGTTGATTTTTTTTAATTGCATATATTTGGTTGTCTTGAAAAATCAATTGTTTCCTAACTCTTTTCTTTCCAAATACCCAAATATTATCATTGGTATCAGACTTTGAAATCAACACAAGCAATGGGTGAAGCAATGAAAGGCGTTACAAAGGCAATGGGACAGATGAACAGGCAGATGAATTTGCCGGCATTGCAGAGAATAATGCAAGAATTTGAGATGCAAAATGAAAAGATGGAAATGGTGAGTGAGGTGATGGGAGATGCCATTGATGATGCTTTGGAAGGGGATGAGGAAGAAGAAGAAACTGAAGAGTTGGTGAGCCAGGTCCTTGATGAGATTGGAATTAATATCAACAATGAGGTATTTTTACCACTCTTCCGTTACGGCCTATTTGTATGTATATGATATGTTTGCAATGCTCTAATTACTTATGGTCCTTGAATATTAATGGCAGCTTGTCAATGCTCCTTCTTCCGCGGTGGCTGCTCCAGCAGCGAAAGGCAAGGTTGCACAAGCTGAGGCAACTGACAATGATGATGGTGGGATAGACAGTGATCTGCAAGCAAGGTTAGACAATTTGAGGAAAATGTAAATTTGTTTGTAGAATGAATTGGAAACTTTATATGTTCTTGTAATATTTGTGAAAATTCTGGAGTTCATGATCAGACATTGTGTCTGTCATTGCAATTTGCAAAACATAGCATGCCCTATGCTTTCTATTTATTCCTTTTTTTTTTTTTGAGAAGGTAACATACTTGTATTATATTCCAAAAAATCAAACCTGCCACAACTTGTTACAGGTAATCATTTTTTCTCATCATAGAATACAAGCATTTCCTGTAACTATCATCTTTTTCTATATAACCTGATGTTTGGGCTGGGTCAATTTATGCACATCTCGACTAATTTCACTCGTAAAAAAAAAGAGAGACTAATTCCATCAGCTAAGTGATATCTCCCACATGGTATTATGTAACTCTTATCTACCTATGATTGGATAGATGAAAGGAATTGCTTATGTTTTTGTCTTTGGGAATTTGAACTTGAAACCTCGTTATTTTTAACTTCATTGACTATCAAGTCACGATGGGTGCACTGTTTTGGATGACAAAAGGCGACATGGATTCGGGGTGAGTGGCAAGGCACTCACTTTTTGAAGTGCGGTGTCAATTAATTAAAAAAAATCAATAAATTAAATTACATACATAAAAATCAAAATCTGAAATAAATATTAGCAAATTCAATTCAAAAACTGGAAGTAGATAGTACATTCTGAAAGAACTTGAATGAGGAAAAAACAAAATAAAAGTTAAGAACTTGAATGAGAAAAAAACAAAATAAAAATCAAAAAAGTGAGGAAAAAAGAGAGGTTGAAGTTACACTCAAGTCTGCAGAAGAAAGAAAAAGAAACAGATGAAGAAGTAAATAAGAAGAAATACGTATTGGTTGGACTTTGGATTTGCCGGAGAAGTCTAGTTGAGTCGATTGGTTGGAGTTGAAGTCATTGTCTAGTAGTCCAACTGTGCAAAAATTCAACTTTCTGAAAATAGGATCCAGTAACTATTGCTTTAGAATGCATGAATGATTCATGGAAATTTCGATTCATATTTTTCATAGAGAAATCTCTGATTAAGGATAGACCAAGATAGCAACTATCATCTTTCTTTACTACCACACTCACCGGGATCTCCTCATCAAGGAACATCATCATGCAAAACCAATATTTCCTAGAAACAAAAACTATCATAACACAAAAATGAAATGAAAGACAATACCTCTACGAAAAAAAATTCAAAACAAAATGAAAGAAAATGAACTAAACTGAACTGTCTTGAACTATCAACCCATCTCGAGAACTTTCCTCTTGCCTTGTGAAACTATTCCGGTGAAGCACTAGTGGCTCCACCGGAGAACGACACAAAGGGCAATCCAAATGAGAACAAAGCCACATATCAATGCAAGAAGCATGAAAATAATGTCTACATATTGGAAGTTGCTTCACTTCCTCCCCTTCTTCAAAAACTGATAAACACACAGCACACTCATAATCACCATTCTTCTCCTGTTGATTTCCTCCAACTTCTCCTTTCGAGTACCTGAAACTGGACACTATGTTCGCGTTAAGGTTATTAGGAACCTGGACAGTGTTTTGTTCAAGAGACTGATTCGAGTTGTTATTTTCGTTGCACCATCGAGTTATGATGAAATTGTAGATTCCAAGCAGGAAAACTGCTGTTCCTACAATGATAAGAGCGCAATACAGACTCGGTAAGTTCAACTGTTTTGGAGGTGAATATGAAGGGATATAAGGCATAGGAGCTTCTGGCATAGTTGATTAGTTGAAGCTTTTTGTTTGAGAAGCAAATATTATGAGGAGATAGATTTGATTCACCACTTGGTGATATATATAACCAAGTAAAGTAGTATAATATTACTACAAATTTAACTTATATTACACAAGAGGTAGAAAAAAAAGTACTATATGTGCATTTTAACCTGTCATTATCAGCTTAGTAGTTCTCTACTTCTTATGGGCAGTTTTAGTTATTTTTTTCAAGTGATCTTATAGTATAGGAAGTTAAACTCTGTTACCCCTCGTGTATTTTTAGTACTTGTCGTCTAAAACAAGTCATAGATACTTGTATTTGCATGGAGGGAGTGTTATTTACATGGATAATATTAACGTAAAAGGTAAAAGTATCTCCATAGACTGTGATCAAAATCTCAGAAAAACACCTTAATTAAACTAAGGTTCTTTTATCTCCCGAACCCATTTTTCTTTGTTCTTTTCTGCACCTTTTTGGCTTACGTGACATCCAAATATCTCTCACATGCCTCAATTGCGTGGAGACACCCATATAAGACAAAAGGTGTATAAAGTTACAAAAATGAATAAGTTCAGGCGATAATATGACCTTAATTTAGTTAAAGTGTGTTTATGAGATTTCAATCAGAGTCTAGGGAACTAATAGGTTACTTACCATCCTTACTAGATTACCTGTTAGTTAATGTGCATAAAGGATTTACCTATATAAGTATAAGTGATATGATTGTGTAAATATTTTAACACACAGTTAATGTATATAACTTAAATTCTTATAAAGAAGAAATTTGATTTTATTTGTTTGATGTTTTAACTTTTATAGAGGAAAAAAATTGTGAATTACTATTAATTATTATGAAGCCGTGGAATCAAAGGACTATAAAGAAGGAATATTTCTGTCACTTTTCAAGCAAAGTTGATTTTATAGCTCCTATTTTGTCATTTTTTAAGTACAGGAAGTTTGATGGATAATTTGATTTTAATTGACTTTGTGAAGCTTATCTTTTGGTAGGTTTTTGTGTATTTTTAGGTAAATATATTATAATAATTCTTTCTGTCCCATCTTGTGATGTAATATACTCCCTTCTTATTTCACTTTTCTTTTTTAAAAAATGAAATAAAATAGTTGGAAGTCGGGAACGGGTAAGAGGTTATAAGTGAGGAATCGTGAAAGTTTAGATAGTCAGTCAACTTCATTACTAGCATTCACCCTTCCGATTTCAATATGTTTATCCATTTTTTAGTTTTTTTGTGTGTGGATGTTTAATAGTGTTCTCCATTGTTTATGACGATGACGGTGGCTCCTAAAGTCAAAAAAGCCACTTTTCAATTCATTACGACTCCTCATTCAGATATTAATATTGTTCGTGAAGTTGTTGAAGAAATGAAAACTTAAAAAAAAAAGCTTCAACCAATATATCTTTTACATCTTTAATCCATACCCTTCTTGAAAAAGGTATGAGTTTCATGACGTTCACTTAAACTGTTCATCTCTTTTTAATGAAATTATAAGATGATATATGTCGAGATTTAACTAACGTTAAGGACAATTTGTGCCTAATAATTGGAAGAAGGGCAACTTTGTGGTGTCATTTTTAATACATTAGGGTATATTTTTTTTGGACCCTTTTTCGTATTTATATTATTGTTGAAGCTATATGATCTTTGGTCCAATATACACTTCAATTCAACCAAAATATAGTTTATCAATAATCGAAGGACCAATATACAAGATTAAAGACTTCACATTTTCGAAGGTTTAATTACTTGTATTTAACTTTTGGGTGCTCTGATAGTGTTTAACTTTCACTACACTTATGAACATGGATATAACTAACTAGTTTCGATACACAGTTTAATCAAACCTAACAACTTTGTTTGAAATCTTATATTTGACATAACAAATTCATTCAATATGTATAAATAACTTAGAATGATTAGAACTAAAGAGCGCTTTGCTTAGATGGTAAACACTTTTCACCTTCGATCCCATGATTGTGGTCAGTCATCAAGGGAGTAAAAAAGGTAGCTCTTACGACAAGGTAACAAATGGACTAGAATTTTAAATTCATAAACTTTAAATTCTGACTCCGCCTTTGCTGCTACAGCTAGTATACAAGGTTAAAATTTATGATAGGGATTGCAATGAGATAAGGTTATCCACCTTAGACAAGTGAAGAATCCCCACGTAGGACATAAAGAAGAGATGTGCAAAACCAATTGCCCTATTTTCCACCTCTCATATCTTTAATGGCTCTCAAAAGCACAACATACATATCTCTCAAACAAACAAACACAAGAATATAGATACATAGAACAACTCAAAAGAAGAAGAATCAAGGCAAAATAATAATAATATGGCTTCTACTTCTTCAATAGCTTCAATGGCAATGCCACTAACTTACACAACTCAAAACAGACAACCAATTGTTGAAGCTTTTTTCAAGCCATTGCCAATTAAACCTTCAAAGAAGTTTGTAGTCATCAAGGCATCTTCAATTAAGGAAAAAGCAATGGTAGGGTTGACAACAGGTGTACTCACAGCATCAATGGTTGTACCTGATGTAGCACAAGCTGCTGAGGGTTTGTCACCATCACTCAAGAACTTCTTGCTTAGCATTGTGTCTGGTGGAGTTGTGCTTGGTGCTATTATTGGTGCTATTATTGGTGTCTCCAATTTTGATCCTGTTAAGAGGGGTTAAATTTTGTTTGTTTTTTCTTTCTATATAAATGATAATTGTTTGGTTTTCAAGTATGATTTTGTGTATGTTTAATTCAAATTACCTTATTTTTTGGTATTCGAAATAGTAAAGGGTGCTCTTAAATAGGCTCTATTAAGCTAGCGTTTGGCCATAGATATTGAAATATTTTTGGCAAATATTATTTGGATGAAAATTTGGGTGAAATTTTACCATGTGTTTGGCCATAGAATTTGAGAAACATATTTCATTTTTTTAAGAAATATGATTTATACCCATAAGTTTTTAGAACTATCAAACTAACCATAAATTTGTATTACATAACACAATAGAAATCTCATGTAACAATATTTATGACTTCCGCAACAAATTAACAAGAATCATTACAGTAAATATTCATATAGTGAAAAGGTCTTGGTACTAATCATGATAATGAAAATACAACTAATATAAATTCGGGAAAAAAAAGAGAAGAAAACAAAGGAAATAAATATTGCAATCACTGAAGAACCTATGCTTTCTCTCTGAAAGAGTTCAACCTATTCTTTAATATAATCTTCCCACATTTTATGAACAATCTCTTCTCGATGAGCTTGCATTTCCGAATCAGATGATCGAGAAGATGAAGCGATGTTGTTTCCCTGAGCCAATAGTTCGTCACTTTCATCAACAACCATATCATCATTTTCATATTTATTGAATATTCCATCACTACTTTGGTGTTCACGTAAAAAATTATGCAATACAGCGCAAGCAATTACTATTTTCACTTGCATGTCACATTCATAGTTGTTCATGCCTTGTCTTAGTATTCTGAATCTACTTTTCCACGCACCAAAAGTTCTTTCAATTACATTGCGCAGAGAAGCATGTCTATATGTAAATAGCTCTTTTCCATTCTTAGGCTCTCTTTCACTTCCTCGGTAGTCCTGCAAATGATAGCGCATTCCTTTGAATGGAGCTAAAAATCCTCTTGTGTTCCGTAGACCAGCATCAACAACGTAATATTTATCTACCAAAATAAAATATTGAGTAAATTTTCTTATATTGAGTAAAAATAGAACTACTAATTTAATTGAGGTAGTTGGCAGATGGGAGATAAATGAATTAATTGGTATTAATTAATATTATTATTTTTGTAAAATAAAAAGTTAAGGGTAAAAATTGAATTATTAAAACTTTCCAAATAATAGAATTTGTCCCAAATACTAGTTTTTTCTAGTATTTGGGAATTTGGAAAATTTGCCAAAAAAATTTGCCAAATAATATAAATGTGTATGGACAAACAAAATTTGCCAAGTTTTTTCCCAAGTTTGATGTGCAAAATCTATGGCCAAACAGGCCCTAAGATAGCACGATAGCACGAAAGAGTTTACTATACGGTTAATTCATACTTGGAATGTTTAGGATTTACCAAAAAAAGCGGTTCATGTCATGATTTTTTTTTTTATTTATACAACTCAAACCTAACATATGCATGTCAATTTTACTAGAGATACGCGATTCTCACTATTTGATGATAATTCGTAATTTTGCTAGAAATATATGAATATTTACATTTTAACTTGGGAGTACGCATATACGAGTGACGGAGCTACATTGAAGCAAGGGATTCATATGATACCTCTTTTGCTAAAAAATTTAATGTATTCATTATACATGTCTATTATAAGACAAAAATAATATAATGCATGAGTGAAAAGGAATAAGTTGTACCTAGTTTTAATTTTTCTTTTGACTGAATAATGAATGAAGTAAAATAAAGGTACCATGAGTGAAACATTATGTCAAAGTTAAATTTTCGAGATTGTCATGTCAAACTTCAGATAAAATTATCTGAATTCGATACTTTCAAGTTCAAGTCAAAAATATTATTTATGAATAGAGACCAAATTAATTTCATATCATAGTTATCAACATTTACAGGACAAATGCCTATATCAACCCTTACATGATCAATCAATTCTATTGACAACCACCATTGTTAGCTTCCGCCACACAACCAAATGACAGAATCATCAGTCATTACTACCGATTACTCTTTACAAATAGTCATTATCTGATAATTATTACCTTAGAGTTTACTTATACCACTATCAATCATTACTATCAACCACCTCTATCAATTACGACCGCTTAATCTCCACCAACCATGACCACTTACTACTGCATCCGATCCACCACTGTCAATCACCGACTAATCATTATTGTATAATCATATCATTATCTACCATCTCCATTAATATCACTTTACTACATGAAAAGTGATTATAATATTTAATTAATTATGTTTAAAATGTATATTTATTTATTTTAATTTTAAATAAAGATAAATTATAATACAAAAGTTTAAATTTTGAAATCATTTTAATACTAAGAAATGCACAATATAATTACAAAAAAATAAATATTCCACATTTCCTCATTCTCATATGCTTCAACTAGGAAGTTTTGGAGTCCCAAAATTTTGATGTACCATAGGTGTTTTCTCAACATCAAAATTATGTCAACCTTACATTAAGATAACCTTATCCACCACATAGCCAATAGCCAATAAGAACCACCCACATAGGACTAAGCAAAATATGCTTTAATTTTCCACCTCTCAATAAAAATCCTCTCTTTATCATCTCAATACAAAATCACATCATATTAACAATACTATACTTCTTCAACTTTTGTTTTTGTAATTCTTGAGAGCAAAAAAGGCAAAAGAAATGGCTACTTCTTCAATAGTTTCAATGGCAATGCCACTAACTTGCAAAAGCCAAAAGAAACAACCAATAATTGTTGAAGGTTTTTTCAAGCCATTGCCAATTAGGCCTTCAAAACAAATTGCAAATTCAAAAAAGTTTGTAGTCATCAAGGCATCTTCAATTAAGGAAAAGGCAATTGTAGGGTTGACAACAGGTGTACTCACAGCATCAATGGTTGTACCTGATGTAGCACAAGCTGCTGAGAGTTTGTCACCATCACTTAAGAACTTCTTGCTTAGCATTGTGTCTGGTGGAGTTGTGCTTGGTGCTATTATTGGTGCTATAATTGGTGTCTCCAACTTTGATCCTGTTAAGAGGGGTTAATCTTTTTTGCCTTTTTCTTTAATTAATTGTATCTATATCATATATTGTTTGGTTTTCAAGTATTGTTTTGTTTGTCTATGTTAACATGTCCAATTCAATTCCTTAGTTTATTTTTTGATTTATTCATCTGATATTCGAAATAGTAAATGCTCATAATAACGCTCCAGGCTCTCTTAAAATCGCGTGAAATAGTTTTAGATTTGCAATGTGTATGGCTCATTAAAAGAAGTGATCCATATCATATGTCTCCACTTATAATACTTTAAACATAATAATTGTATATAGTTAAAGGTGGAGAATCTAGTCCATCTTGCTACACTCCTTGGTAGTGATTAAATCTTAATTTTAATTTTTTTCATAAATATATAAATGCCTTTATTTTAGTGTATGTACACTAATGTAAAAAATCTTTACGGTATTAAATCATTTAAAATGTAATTATACGAGTGTGTTACTTATCTAGAAAACAAGTCAAACTACAATGAAGGTGAAAATATCGTATCGTTTTCGAGCTGGATAAGCGAAAATACATTATGTAAATTTGTAGTTTTTCGCAAATTCTTTTCTTTCTTTCTAACTTTAGTATATATCTAGAAATTCTTGAACATTTTTTTCTTGTGTGATCAACGGTGGTTTAATGAAAGTTGTGGTGTAAAGTTAAATCTTAATAAAAGATCTTGAATTTATGTATTTTTGTTTAACTTAGCATAAAGTTTAAGAATGCAAAATGCTTTTGAATTTGATGCTCTTAAACAGTAATATCATACTTTGTGTAATTCTACCAGTGAAATTTGAAGAGGGTGGTATATATGCAACCTTACTCTACTTTATGCTGGTAGAACCGATCAACTTTCAGCTCAATTAAGCATACCAAATTCAATCATGAAAAAGAAATATAGTAATTGAGAAGATGCTGAAAATAATGTTGAAGAGAAAAACATAAGCAACAGAAAAAACGATTGATAATTGAAATACATGCAATAATAAAAATCAGACGATAAGATAGAAGTGTAATAATACCAAAACCGGGAAGGGAGATTAAACATCGTTCAACTATCTACTAACCTTTTACTCTATTACTCGACCTCCATATCCTCCTATTGTAGAACCTCTCCTCGGTGAGTTGCTAATGTCTCATGTCATGTCTAATCACCTTCTCCCAAGAGTTCTTCAATCTACCTCTACTTCTTCTCACACTTATCATAGTCAACCTCTCACACCTTCTTATCGGGGCATATGTGCATCTTCTCTAAACATGTTCGACAATCTCAACCTTATCTCTCTCATCTTGTCTGCAATGAGGGTCACTCCCACTTGTATCTCTCCTAGCATACCAAACACTTTGAAATTTGTGATCTCAAACATGTCTTTCTGTAAAAATGCCATTAAGACTAAAGCAAAAGGTAGGATTAGAAACTCATTCTAAATATAAAAAGATGCATTTTTATTTTAAAAATAAATTCACAAACAAAACAAGACACATAAAACGAGTGTTTTTTTTAGTATTTTTACTTTTATATATTACAAAATTGTGAAGATGTTCTTGTTTGCAACAAATTTTTAACATATGAAAATAAATAAATCATACAAATAAAATATGAAGAAACGTGATTTTATTCATCAGGATTGTGAGTACAAATTTGTTCCTCCCTTGATTCTACTCTCTAAGATGATTTATTCATGATTCAAGGTGGCATATTTCGTGAGTACAAATCTGTTCCTCCCTTTATTTTACTCACTAAGATGATTTATCCATGATTCAAGGGCCGTTAGTGGCGTATTTCGTGAGTACAAATCTATTCCTCTCTTGATTCTACTCTATAAGATGATTTATCCATGATTCAAGGGCCGTTAGTAGCGTATTTCTCGAACTATGATGATTTAGATTTTACCTCTATATATGAATAATCCATCAATTTGTGGAGTATTCGAGATGTTGATATTTGTGAATTTTTCTAGATGCCTTTTAAGGGAATTTAGTACCCTTTATATAGGCATAAATTAGGGGTTTAGGGTTGAGTAGCCTCCAAGAATCCTTATCTGAGTTGAACTCAATTTGTAGAGTCCCAACTCGAATTTAACGTATCTTGTAGAGTCCCACAAAATTTCAATGTCTACAGTTCTTACTTAATTAAAAAAATAACTCTTTCTTAGAATTTCGTTCACTAAAACTGCCCCAATCACCATAACCAATTTTTAGAGGGTCATCACCATAATTGACCAGTAGATTATCAATCAATTTTATGGCTATCACTAATTCTAATGTTACTTCTCTTGAAAAATTAGTAACCTTAAACTTAAAAAATATTAATGACCAAATGAACACTTGACTACACCATGGATCTTTTGTCAACCTATGTGGACACATATAAAGTTGTGACAACCTTCTTATAAGATAATCATATCCAATATAACCAATAAAAATCAGCCACATAGAACAAAACAAAAAAAATGCCAACTCCAAATTTCAATTTTCCACCTCTCATTAAAAATCCTCTTTTTATCATCTCGAAACAAAATCACATCATATTAACAATACCACACTTCTTTAAACTCTTGTTTTTTTATAATTCTTGATTGCAAAAATTCAAAAGAAATGACCACTTCTTCAATAGTTTCAATGGCAATGCCACTAACTTACACAACTCAAAACAAGCAACCAATTGTTGAAGCTTTTTTCAAGACATTACCAATTAAGCCTTCAAAACAAATTACAACTTCAAAAAAGTTTGTAGTCATCAAGGCATCTTCAATTAAGGAAAAGGCAATTGTAGGGTTGACAACAGGTGTACTGACAGCATCAATGGTTGTACCTGATGTAGCACAAGCTGCTGAGGGTTTGTCACCATCACTCAAGAACTTCTTGCTTAGCATTGTGTCTGGTGGAGTTGTGCTTGGTGCTATTATTGGTGCTATTGTTGGTGTCTCCAACTTTGATCCTGTTAAGAGAGGTTAAATTTGTGACTTTCTTTAATTGTATCTAATATGATTTGTGTATGTTTACATGGCAATTAATTCCTTTTTAACTTATTTTTATGTTTGTTCATCTGGTATTTGAAATACTCCCTCAGTTTCATAAAGAATGACCTGGTTTGACTTGGCACGGAGTTTAAGAGTATAAAGAAGACTTTTGAATCTTGTAGTCCTAAATTAAAGTTTGGTCAAATGTACAAAATTGCCCTTTGATCTTGTGGCCTTAAACATGCCACGTGGAAAACTGAAATTAAAATGTTACCAAAAAGAGAAAGACACCATTTTTTTTAAACAGACTAAAAGGGAAAGGAGATCATTCTTTTTTGAAAAGGAGGGAATAGTAAAATTGTGATAATGTTCTACTACTTCCGTCCATGTTTAATTGTTATGGTTATGAACGTCTGTTTAAATGTATCCAATTTGTCTCTTGGGGAAAATGGACACATTTTAGAGTTCGAACAATCTTCAAAGCTGGTAAATGGAGATTAATTCAATTTTCGTGTCTTATTGTCCATTGGATTTTTGTGATTCGAAATTTCCGTAATGAAATGGCAAATTTTTTTCATTGATGTTCGTAAAGAGATTGACAATGTATCCAGTTTATCTGGTGGAAAAAAAGGAGCTAATTTTCAAGTTGAAATGGGCCCCAAAGAAGGTAAATGCAAATTTTTCAGATTTTCGTGTGTTATAGTCCATCACATTTTTGTATTCAAGAATTTTTGAAACAAAATGGCTAAATTTTTTTATGAAAATTTGTTAAGACATTGGCAATGTATCCAGTTTGTTCCGTAAGGATAACAAGCACATATTCAAGTTCAAATGAGCCCCAAAATTTTTTCAAGATTTTTTCGATTTTAATGTGTTATAGTCCATGAAAATTTTGTAATTTAGAATTCCCGAAAGGAAATGGACAATTTTTTTCATGCATGCCGATTAAGACGTTGACAATGTTTCCAGTTCGTTCCGCGAGGAAAACACACGCATTTTCAATTTCAAATGGGCTCCAAAGTAGGTAAACGCAGGTTTTATCGATTTTCATGTGCTATTATCTATGAAATTTTTGTTATTCGAAATTATCGAAATGAAATTGCCGAAATTTTTTATGGACGTCCGTTAAGACGTTGGCAATGTATCCAGTTCGTTTCTCGGGGATAACAGGCGCAATTTCAAGATCAAACGAGCCTTAAAACAGGTCAAAGTAGATTTTGTTGATTTTTGTGTGCTATAGTCCATGGAATTTTCGTGATTCAGAATTCTAAAAAAGAAATGGTCAAAATTTTTCATGGACGTCCTTTAAGACGTTGACAATGTATCTAATTTGTTTCGGTGTAAAAGGCACATTTTCAAGTTTAAACGAGCCCCAAAGTAGGTAAAAATAGATTTTCCAATTTTCGTTTGTTATTGTCAATGAAATTTTTGTGATTCGGAATTCAGAAAAAACAAAATGACTGAAATTTTTAATAGATGTCCTTTTATACGTTGGTAATGTATCCAGTTCATCATGCGAGAAAAAACTAGCACATTTTCAAGTTTAAATGAGCCTCCAAAAAGGTAAACGAAGATATTATCGATTTTCGTATGCTATAGTCTATGTAATTTTTGTGATTCGAAATTCTCAAAATAAAATGACCAAAAATTTTCATTGTCGTCCGTTAAGTTGTTGGCTATGTATCCAGTTCGTCACGCGGAAAAACAGATGCATTTTCAAGTTCAAACAAGCTCTAAAGAAGATAAATGCATATTTTGAGTACATTGAATTTTTTGATCTGGAATTTCTCGAATCAAAATAGCCAAAAATTTTCATGGATGTCCATTAAGACGTTGATAATGTATCTAGTTCGTCCCGCCAAAATAACAAGCTCATTTTCAAGTTCAAATGAGTCCCAAAAGAGGTAAAAACAGATTTATCAATTTTTGTGAGCTATAATCCATAGAATTTTGTGATCCTTAATTTCCGAAATGAGATGGCCAATATTTTCATGGATGTTTGTTAAGACATTGACAATGTATTTTGTTCATGCAGCAGGGAAAAAGGGCGCATTTTCCTGTTCAAACGAGCTTAAAGCTCGTAAACGCAGAACTTGCTGATTTTCGTGTGCTATAATTCATAAAATTTTTGTGATTCGGAATTGAAGAAACAAAATAATCAAAAATTTTCATGGACATCTATTAATACATTGACAATGTATCTAGTTCGTCCGTTAGAGAAAACAGACACGCTTTCAATTTCAAACGAGCCCTAAAGCAAGTAAACACAATTTTTTCAATTTTCTTGTACTATAATCAATGAAATTTTTGTGATTCAAAATTCCAAAACGTAATGACCGAAAATTTTTCATGGATGTCCGTTAAGACATAATCAATGTATCCAGTTCATTTCGTGGGAAAAATGAGTGCATTTTCAAGTTTAAATGAGCCCAAAGAAAGTAAATGCAAACTTTGCCAATTTATAATCTAGAATTCGTGTAAATAAATGGCCAAAATTATTCATGGACGTCCTTAAGACGTTGGATTGTATCCAATTCGTCTTGCGGGGAAAACGAATGCATTTTGTAGTTTAAAGGAGCCGAAAGTAGGTAAACGCAGACTTTGCCGATTTTCATAGGGGCTATAATTCATGAAATTTTGTGATCCGAAATTCCTGAAATGAAATTACCAAAATTTTTCATAGACGTCTTAAGATGTTAGCAATGTACCTAGTTCGTCCTTGGGAAAACGTGCGCATTTTCAAGTTCAAAGAATCCCCAAAGCACGTAAATACAGTTTTTGCCAATTTTCATGTGCTATAGTCCATAAATATTTTGTGATTTGAAATTTTTAAAACGAAATGGCTGAAATTTTTCATGGACGTCTATTATAACGTTGGCAATGTATCCAGTTTGTCCGCAATGAAAACAAATGCATTTTCAAGTTAAAAAATGAGCCCAAAGTAGGTAAACATAAATTTTGTTGATTTTCATGTACTATAATTTATAGATTTTTTGTGATCCGGAATTTTTGAAACAAAATGGCCAAAATTTTCACGAATATCCGTTAAAACGTTGGCGATGTATCCAATTCGTCCTGCAGGAAAAACGGGCGCATTTTCAAGTTCAAATGATCCCCAAGGAAGTAAACATAAATTTTATTGACTTTTATGAGCTATAGTCCATTGAACTTTTGTGATCTGGAATTGCCAAAATAGAATGGCTGGAATTTTTCGTTGACGTCCGTAAAGACTTTAGCGATGTATCATGTTTATCTTGTAGGGAAAACAATCTCATTTTAAAGTTCAAACGAGTCTCAATTTTTTTTAATTTTCGTGTGCGCTCATGATTTTTTTTGATTCAGAATTTATGAAACGTAATGACCGAAATTTTGGATGGACATCTGTTAAGACATTAGCAATATATCTAGTTCATCTCTAGGGGAAAATAAGCGCATTTTCAATTTCAAACAAGCCTCAAAATAGGTAAACTTGGATTTTGTCGATTTTTGTGTGTTATAGTCCATGAAATTTTTATAATCCGGAATACCCGCAATGAAATGATTAAAATTTTTCATGGATATCCGTTAAGATATTGACAATGTATCCAGTTCATTTCGCGGAAAAAATATACGCAATTTCAAGTTCAAACGAGTCCCAAAGCAGGTAAACGCATATTTTGTCAATTTTTATGAGCTATAGTCCATTAAATTTTTGTGATAAAGAGTTTCGAAATCAAATAGATGAATTTTTTTCATGGACGTTAGTTAAGACATTGGCAATATATCCAGTTCGTCCAGTGGAGAAAACAAACGCATTTTTAAGTTCAAACAAGCTCAAAAGCAGGTAAATATAGATTTTGTTGATTTCATGTGCTATAATTTATGGAATTTTTGTAATTTAGAATTCCTATAACGAAATGGTCGAAATTCTTTCGTGGAACATCCGTTTAAATATTGGTAATGTATCCAGTTCATTCCGCGAGGAGAATAAATGCATTTTCAAGTTCAAATGAGCACCAAAGCAAGTAAACACATATTTTGTCGATTTTTGTGTGTCATAGTCCATAGAATTTTTGTAATCTAGATTCCCGAAATGAAATTGCTGAAATTTTTCATGGACGTCCATTAAGATGTTGGCAATGTATCCAGTTCATTCCGCGGGGAAAAAAATGCATTTTATAGTTCAAACGGGTCCAAAATCTGGTAGACGCAGATTTTATCAATTTTCCTGTGATATATTCAATGGAATTTTTGTGATCCGAAATTACTGAAATGAAATGACCAAATTTTTTCGTGGACGTACGGTAAGACGTCGGCAATATATCTAGTTCATCCTGCAGGGAAAACGAGTGCATTTTCAAGCTCAAACGAGTACCAAAACAGGTAAACGCAGATTTCATATGTTATAGTGCATTGTTATCCAAATTTTTGAAATGAAATGACCAAAATTTATCATGGGCACCTATTAAGACATTTGCAATGTATTAATCTCGTTCCGTAGGGAAAATGGACGCATTTTCAAGTTCAAACGATATCTAAAGTAAGTCAATGCAGATTTTGCCGATATTCGTATGTTATAGTCCATGAAAATTTTATGATTTAGAATTCTCAAAACAAAATGGCCGAAATTTTTAAGACATCTTTTAAGATGTTAACAATGTATCTAGTTCATCCCGCAAAAAAATAGACGCATTTTCAAGTTCAAACAAGCCCCAAAGTAGGTAAACGCAAATTTTTTTTATTTTCGTCTGCTATAGTCTATGAAATTTTGTGATCCAGAATTTACAAAATGAAATGGACAATTTTTTTTATAGATGTCTGTTAAGACGTTGATAATGTATCCAGTTTGTTTCGCAGGAAAATCAGACGCGTTTTCAAGTTAAAATGATCCCTGAGGAGGTAAATGCATATTTTATCGATTTTTGTGTGCTATAGTTCATAGTATTTTTGTGACCCAAAATTTTCAAAATAAAATGGGCGAAATTTTTAATGAATATTTGTGAAAACATTGGCAAAGTATCCAATTCGTTCCACAGAAAAAATAAACGCATTTTTTAAGTTCAAACGAGCACCAAAGCAGGTAAATCAGATTTTATCGATTTTTGTGTACTATAGTCCATGAAATTTTTGTGATCTGGAATCCTTAAAATGGAATGCCTGAAATTTATCATGAACGTCTTTTAAGACGTTGGCAATATATCTAGTTCATTCGGCGGGAAAAATAGGCTTATTTCAAGTTCAAATAAACCCCAAAGTAGGAAAACACAGATTTTGCTAATTTTCATGTGTTATAGTCCATGTATTTTATGTGAATTGGAATTTCTGAAATGAAAAAGCTAAAGTTTTTCATGTACGTCCATTAAGACGTTGACAATGTATCTAGTTCGTCCCACGAGGAAAAAGAACACTTATTCAAGTTTAATCGAGCCCTAAAGTAGGTAAATGATGATTTTACCGATTTTCATGTGCTATAGTCCATGGAATTTTTGTGATATGTAATTACTTAAACAAAATGATCAAAATTTTCATGGACGTTTTTTAAGACCTTATAAATTCACCTAGTTCATCCTTCACAGAAAATAGACACATTTTCAAGTTCAAACGAGCTCCAAAGCACGTACCCACAAATTTTAGTGATTTTCCTGTGCTATAGTCATGAATTTTTTGTGATCTAGAATTTCTAAAACAAAATGGCTAAAATTTTCGTAGACATCCGTTAAGACCTCAATAATAGACTCACTTTATCTCGCAGGAAAAACAATATCATTTTCAAGTTCAAACAAGCTCCAAAGCAGGTAAACGCTAATTTTGCCTATTTTTGTGTGCTATAGTCCATGAATTTTTTGTGATATAAAATTCCGGAAATAAAAGGCCAATTTTTTTATGGATGTCCGTTAAGACCTTAGTAATGGACCAGTTCGTCCTACGGGAAAAACAGTCGCATTTTCAAATTCATACAAGTCCCAAAGTAGGTAAAGGAAATTTTATCAATTTTTTTGTGCTATAGTCCGTGTATTTTTGTGATATGGGAATTCTCAAGATAAAATGACCAAATTTTTTTCATGAACGTCCGTTAATACATTAGCAATGGACCAAGGCTTGAAAAACGGGCGCATTTTCAAGTTCAAACGAGCTCCAAAACAAGCAAACACATATTTCGCCGATTTTCATATGCTATAGTCCATTGATTTTTTGTGATATGGAATTCCTAAAACAAAATGCAGAAACTTTTCAAGACGTCTTTAAAGACCTTAGCAGTGGACCAAATTCATCCCACAAGGAAAATAGACGCATTTTGAAGTTCAAACGAGCCCCAAAGTAGGTAACAGAAATTTTATAAATTTTCGTGTGCTATACTCCATGATTTTCTTTAATCTGGTATTACCAAAACAAAATGATCAAAATTTTTCAAAAAAGACATATGTAAAGACCTTTGCTATGGACTCAGTTCGTTCCATGGGGAAAATGAGTGCTTTTCCAAGTTCAAATGAGCCTCAAAGAAGGTAAATGCAGATTTTGTCGATTTTCATGTGCTATAGTCCATGAATTTTTATGATTTGAAATATTTGAAAAAAATTGTCAAAATTCTTTATTGATTTATGTTAAGACTTTACCGATGGACCCGGTTTATCCTACGAGAAAAATAGGTATGTTTTAAAGTTCAAACGAGCCCCAAAGTAGGTAAAAGCAAATTTACCATTTTTGTGTGCTATAGTCTATGAATTTTTTGTGATCTGGAATTTCCATAACACAATGATCGAAATATTTTCATAGACGTACTTAAAATCTTATCAACGGATCCAATTCGTCTTGCGGAAAAAATGAGTGCATTTTACTGTTCAAACGAGCTCCAAAGCAGGTAATCACACATTTTGCCGATCTTCGTGTGCTATTATCAATGGATTTTTATTGATATGGAATTACTGAAATAAAATGACCAAAATTTTTCAAGGAAATCCGTTAAGACTTAAGAAATGGACCCAGTTCGTCCTGCTGGGAAAACGAGCACTTTTTAAAGTTTAAACGAACACCAAAACAGGAAAAAACAGATTTTACTAATTTTCATATGCTATAGTCCATGGACTTTTGTGATCAGGAATTTCCAAAAAAAAAATGACCAAAGTTTCTCATGGATGTCCCTTAAGACCTTAGCAATGGACCCAATTCGTTCCGCGGGAAAAACAGTGCATTATCAAGAAACGAGCCCAAATCAAATAAACAAAAATTTCTCTGATTTTTTGTGTACTATAGTCAGTGGATTTTTCGTTATCTAGCATTTTCAAAATAAAAATGACTGAAATATTTCATGGACGTCCATTAAGACTTAAGAAATGAATTAGTTCATCCCAAGGGGAAAATGGACGCATTTTCAAGTTTAAACGAGCCCAAAGTAGGTAAATGACGATTTTACCAATTTTCGTGTGCTATAATTCATGGAAATTTTGTGATATGTAATTCCTTAAATAAAATGATCAAAAAATTTTAAGGACATTCTTTAAGACCTTATAAATGCACCTAGTTAATCCTTTGGTGAAAATACACACTTTTTCAAGTTCAAACACGCCTAGAGAAGGTAACTGCATATCTTACCAATTTTCTGGTGCTATACTGCATGAATTTTTTGTGATCTAGAATTCCCAAAAAAAAAAGGTTGAGATTTTTCAAAGACATCCGTTAAGACCTCAGCAATGGACTCAGTTTATCCCGCGGGAAAAACGACGACATTGTTAAGTTCAAACAAGCCACAAAGCAGGTAAACGCTACTTCTCTCGATTTTCATGTGCTATAGGCCATGGATTTTTTATGATCTGGAACTTTCGAAAAGAATGACCAAAATTTTTATGGATGTCCTTTAAGACCTTAGAAATGGACCCAGTTCGTCTTACGGGGAAAACGAAAATATTTTCAAGTTCAAACGAGCCCCAAAGCACGTATACAAAGATTTTTATCAAATTTCATGTTCTATAGTCAATGAATTTTTTTCTGATATGGAATTCTCAAAATAAAATAAACGAATTTTTTCATGGACGTTCTTTAAGACATAAGCAATGGACATAGTTCATCCCGCGTGAAAAACAGGCGCATTTTGAAGTTCAAACAAGCCCCAAAGCAGGTAAACGAAAATTTTTACCAATTTTCGTGTGCTATAGTTACATGGATTTCTTTGTAATCGGGAATTTCCAAAATAAAATGACTGAATTTTTTCATGGACGTCTGTTAAGACCTTAGCAATGGACCCAATTCGTCCTGAGGGGAAAATAGACGCATTTTCAAGTTCAAACGAGCTCCAAAGCTGGTAAACATAGATTTTAACGATTTTAGTGTGCTATAATACATAGATTTTTTGTTATTTGAAATTCTCAAAACAAAATAGTCAAAACATTTCATGGACGTCCTTTAATACCTTAGAAATAGACCTAGTTCGTTCTATATGAAAAACGGGCGCAACTTCAAGTTCAAACGAGCATCAAAGTTGGTAAACACATATTTTATCGATTTTCGTGTGCTATAGTTTATGGATTTTTTGTGATCTAGAATTCTCAAAATAAAATAACCAAAATTTTCGTAGACGTCCGTTAAGACTTTAACAATGAACACAATTCACCCCGAGGGAAAAACAAGCTTATTTTAAAGTTCAAACGGGCCCTAAAGCTAGTAAAAGTAGAGTTTGCCAATATTCGTGTGCTACAGTCCGTAGATATTTTGTAATCTAGAATTCCCAAAAAAAAAGGCAGAAATTTTTCATGGTCGTCCAATGGACAAAATTCGTCTCGCAGGGAAAACAAATGTATTTTAAGTTCAAACTAACCCCAAAACAAGTAAACGAATTTTGTTGATTTTCATTGCTATAGTCCATAGATTTTTTGTGATATGGAATTCCTGAAACAAAATGGCTGAAATTTTTCATGAAAGTCCTTAAGAGCTTAACAATGGACCCAGTTTGTTCTGCAGGGAAAACAGATGCATTTTCAAGTTCAACTGAGCTCCAAAGCAGGTAAATGCAAAATTTATCGATTTTCGTGTGCTATAGTCCATGAATTTTTTGTGATGTAAAATTTTGAAACAAAAATGGCCAAAAATTTTCATGGACATCCGTTACGACCTTAGCAATGGACCCAGTTCATCCCACGGGAAAACGGACGCATTTTAAAGTTAAAACGAGCTTCAAAGTAGGTAAAAGCAGATTTTACCGATTTTCATGTGTTATAGTCCATGAATTTTTTGTGATATGAAATTCCCAAAACAAAATGGCCGAATTTTTTCTTGGACGTCTGTTAAGACCTTAGCAATAAACCAGTTTGTTCTGCAAGGAAAACGAATGCATTTTAATGTTCAAACGAGCCCCAAAGAAGGTAAACACAAATTTTATCGATTTTCGTGTGCTATAACCCATGATTTTTTTTGTGATCTGGAATTTCCGAAATGAAATAGCTCAAATTTTATTTTCATAGACGTCCGTTAAGACCTTAGCAATGGACTCAATTTGTCCCGCTGAAAAAACTAACACATTTTCAAGTTCAAACGAACCCCAAAGCAGGTAAATGCAGATATTACTAATTTTCATGTGTTGTAGTTCATGAATATTTTGTGATCTGGACAAAGCAGATGACATTAATATTTAGAAAACCTACTCAAAATGTCATTACCTTTCTATTGGTCAAGATGGACTTGATCTTACTTTTGCTTTCTAAGTTTGTTGAGATCAGTAATTAGCTATCTTATAAAAGAAAATGATTAGCTGATTTATTTATGTCACGACCCAAAACCGGGACGCGACTGGCAGAAAGGAGCCATAGGTTACGGGTTTGATTCTCCCTTGAGGTTGCATGCCAATAAGAGGGGATTAAAAGAGCGAATGGCCGCCCATGGCAGAGACAATACCTGAGAATGAGGATCGGAGTGCCACGTTCCGGCACCAGGATAGAATATGGATCGGAGTGTCACGTACCGACACGAGAGGATAAGTTGTGAATCTTGAAACATGTTAATATGCTGCATCTAATGAACCTGTTTTTCCTTATTGAGTATGACGTTGAGGCTTGAGTCCTCCTGGATGAACTTGGTGATATTTATTGATGATTGTAGTATTTGTTGTTACTACATTGTTGAGTATTATAGTTGATTTGTGAGATTAACTGATATATACTGTTTTCTATTCTGAGTTGGCCGATGATACCTACTCAGTACGTGTGGTTGTACTGACTCCTACTTGTTTGTTTCTTTCTTGTATTTGTGGAGTGCAGCAACCGTGCCGTCGTCTTCGACTCGACAGCGATTCTAGCCAGTCTTCACTGCACCGGATCTCAGGGTGAGCTATGCTTCTAGCTTGGACTGAATCTTCTTCTTCTCGTCTTGATGCCTTGAAGTTCCGGCATGGACTAGCTTTCATTTGTTTAGTTTCTTAGAATACTCTTAGTTTCGTAAATTGACTTTAGATGTTCTTGTGACGATGACTTCCGGATTTTGGGGATATTTATTGTATTTCGTTTTTCGTTATTGAGTTAAGTCTTCCGCGTTGTATTTGGTTTAATTTGATTGGGTTTAGATTGGTTGGTTCGCTCACACAGGAGGGAAGTGTGGGTGCCAGTCGCGTCCCGGTTTTGGGTCGTGACAAAGTTGGTATCAAAGCATTAGGTTCGTTGGTCTCATCACACAAGAACGAGTCTAGTAGAGTCTTAAGGAACGGTAGGGGGACGCCTTTACTTTTCTTTGAGAGGCTATAGGACTTTAGGAAAATTTCATTCTTCATTCCTTCTTTCGTGCTATTACTTGGATCCAATTGGTATCTAGACGATACAAATTGGTATCTGACCATCTTCATTCTATTTCGCAGATGGTTAGAACTAGAGCAACGTCTGCGCCAACACCAACACCGGTAAGACAAGAAACGTCTGAGCTAGCCACTGGGGCGGTAGCTCAAAGAAGAGTGGTGGCGAAAGGCCGTGGAAGAGGTCGTGGGAGGACATCCTCTAGAGGAAGAGGACAAGCACCTAGCCCAACTAGCACTAGGGCGGTGACTCCCCCATCAACTGAGGAAGTGATAAGAGAGGGGGAGGAAGGGGAGAATGAACAAGTGCAGAACGAGGAACTGCCACCCCAACCTACCCCAGAGATGATCAATCAGGTTCTGGCTTATCTTAGAGGGTTATCTGATCGGGGCCAGACACCTCCAGTGTTTTCTACACCAGCAACTCAGACTCCGGAGGTACAACATGCGGTTACTGTGGCTCCCCGCATGGATGCTCCATTGGAAATAGGCACGTTTCCTCGTCTGACTACAAAGCCAGATGACTCCACCATGGCATCGATATCAAAAAGGTTTCGAAAGGGAGGTGAGTTTAAGGGTTCATACACTAGAGGACAGGATTCTGGAAGTTACTCAGTCCGACCAATTCAGTCTTCACTACAGACTGTAGTAGGGGGACCACCTCAGACCGGTCAACACTTCTCCGAGAGACCGATGCTTAAATCCAGAGGGTGTTATGGATGTGGGGAGACTGGACACATTAGGAAGTATTGTCCAAGGCGGAGTCACAGAACTCCCACAGTCAGAGGTAATGGTGGTCACCAAAACGACCGAGGTGATGGGCAAACTGGAGCCACTACTGCACCACATGGTAGGAGCAACGGGCAGACTGGTGATAGGGCCCATTGTTACGCTTTCCCTGGGAGATCTGAAGCGGAGACATCAGATGCTGTCATCACAGGTAATCTTTTGGTTTGTGATCGCATGGCTTCTGTATTGTTTGATCCCGGATCCACGTTTTCCTATGTATCTTCTTCATTTGCTACTGGTCTTGATTTACCCTGTGAATTGCTTGATATACCTATTCGGGTGTCTACTCCGGTGGGTGATTCTGTGATGGTTGAAAAAGTATATAGGTCTTGCTTGGTGACTTTTGTGGGGAGCAACACTTATGTGGATTTGGTTATCTTAGAAATGGTCGACTTCGATGTAATTCTGGGTATGACTTGGCTTTCTCCAAACTTTGCAATTTTGGATTGTAATGCTAAAACTGTGACGTTAGCCAAGCCTGGGACAGATCAGTTAGTGTGGGAGGGCGACTACACTTCCACTCTGGTTCGTGTCATCTCCTTTCTTCGTGCTAAGAGGATGGTTAGCAAAGGGTGTTTAACTTTCTTGGCACATCTCAAGGATGACACTACACGGATACCTCCAATTGAGTCAGTTTCAGTGGTTTCTAAAGATGGAGTGATGGTGGATCCATCTAAGATTGACACAGTGAAGAATTGGGTAAGGCCTACAAACGCGTCAGAAATAAGAAGCTTTGTTGGTTTAGCTAGCTACTACCGACGATTTGTCAAGGAATTCTCTTCTATTGCTTCCCAATTGACGAATTTGACTAAGCAGAATGTTCCATTTGTATGGTCGGATGAGTGTGAGGAAAGCTTTCAGAAGCTTAAGACTCTGTTGACTACCGCACCAATTCTTACCTTGCCAGTAGAGGGTAAGAACTTCATTGTTTATTGTGATGCATCCTATTCTGGTTTGGGTGCAGTGCTAATGCAAGATAAGAATGTGATTGCTTATGCTTCGAGGCAATTAAAGGTGCACGAACGTAACTATCCGACTCATGATTTGGAGTTGGCCGCGGTAGTATTTGCACTAAAGCAATGGAGACACTATTTGTATGGGGTTAAGTGTGAGGTCTATACGGACCATCGTAGCCTACAATATGTCTTCACTCAGAAAGACTTGAAATTGAGACAGAGGAGATGGATGGAACTACTCAAGGGCTACGACATCACTATCTTATACCATCCGGGAAAAGCAAATGTTGTGGCAAATGCGTTGAGTAGAAAGGCGGTAAGCATGGGAAGTTTAGCTCATTTGCAAGTCTCTAGGCGCCCGTTGGCGAGGGAAATCCGAAATTTGGCTAATGATTTTATGAGGCTAGAAGTAAATGAGAACGGAGGATTTATAGCTTGTGTGGAGGCGAAATCTTCTTTCCTTGACCAGATTAAGGGGAAACAGTTTGAGGATGAGAAACTAAGTCAAATCCGGGATAAGGTGTTGCGAGGAGAGGCCAAAGAAGCGATAATTGATGAGGAAGGTGTTTTGAGAATTAAGGGAAGAGTATGTGTGCCACGTGTTGATGACGTGATCCACACTATTCTTACAGAGGCTCATAGTTCCAGATACTCTATACATCCTGGTGCGACCAAGATGTATCGTGATCTAAAACAACACTTTTGGTGGAAAAGAATGAAGCGTGACATTGTGGATTTGTTGCTAAATGTCCGAACTGTCAGCAAGTAAAGTACGAACATCAGAGGCCCGGAGGAACGCTTCAAAGAATGCCCATTCCTGAATGGAAGTGGGAGAGAATTGCAATGGACTTTGTGGTTGGTCTTCCAAAGACATTGGGGAAGTTTGACTCCATTTGGGTAATTGTGGACAGATTAACTAAGTCTGCTCACTTCATTCCGGTCAAGGTGACCTACAATGCAGAAAAGTTAGCCAAAATCTACATATCAGAAATCGTTCGGTTACATGGGGTTCCACTTTCCATCATATCTGATAGAGGTACGCAGTTTACTTCTAAGTTTTGGAGAACCTTGCATGCGGAATTAGGTACTAGATTGGATCTTAGTACTGCATTTCATCCTCAGACCGATGGTCAGTCTGAGCGAACGATTCAGGTGTTGGAGGATATGCTCCGTGCGTGTGTGATAGAATTTGGTGGCCATTGGGATAACTTCTTACCCTTGGCGGAGTTTTCATACAATAATAGCTATCACTCCAGTATTGACATGGCTCCATTTGAAGCATTGTATGGGAGGAAATGTAGGTCTCTCATCGGTTGGTTTGATGCGTTTGAGGTCAGACCTTGGGGTACTGATTTGTTGAGAGATTCCTTGGAAAAGGTGAAAGCTATTCAAGAAAAGCTGTTAGCGGCTCAGAGTAGACAAAAGGAATATGCGGATCGGAAGGTTAGAGACTTAGAGTTCATGGAAGGTGAACAAGTCTTGTTGAAAGTTTCGCCCATGAAAGGGGTGATGCGGTTTGGTAAAAGGGGTAAGTTGAGTCCAAGGTATATTGGACCATTTGAGGTACTTAAGCGAGTAGGGGAGGTGGCTTATGAATTAGCCTTGCCTCCAGGGCTGTCCGGAGTGCATCCGGTATTTCACGTGTCCATGTTGAAAAGGTATCATGGAGATGGAAATTACATCATCCGTTGGGATTCAGTTCTACTCGATGAGAATTTGAATTATGAAGAAGAACCTGTTGCTATCCTGAATAGAGGAGTTCGCAAGTTGAGGTCGAGAGAGATTGCATCCATTAAAGTTCAATGGAAGAATCGACCAATTGCAGAGGCTACTTGGGAGAAGGAGGCAGATATGCGGGAAAAATACCCACATCTGTTTACAGATTCAGGTACTCCTTTTCGCCCTTGTTTTTCTTATTTTTATCGTTCGGGGACGAACGATGGGTAAATTGGTATCTATTGTAACGACCTGTTTAGTCGTTTGGGTAAAAAAATTTTTGTTTTGGGAAAAACTGGCTGCATGCGACGGACACCACGACGGACCGTCGTGGGCACGACGGACCGTCGAGGGTGTCCCGTTCCAAAACACTTGGAATTATGAAATTGAGTGTTGAAAGTGAGTCTCTGAACTCTGTGACGGACGTGCAGGACGGACCGTCACAGTCACGACGGACCGTCGTGAGCCCCGTCGCAAAACACTTGGTCTATCGAGAATTTGGTGCTGGGAACAACTCTCTGAAGGTCGTGACGGAAGTGCAGGACGGACCGTCGTGGGCACGACGGACCGTCACAGACTCTTCGAGGAAAATGGAGTCTCAGACCGTCGCGACGGACCTGCAGGACGGACCGTCGCAGGCACGACGGACCGTCACAGGTTCCGTCATCCCAGTCGGGGTCAGAATTCTGGCTATTTTTAAAAGGGTGTTTTGGACCATTCCGGCTTTAATTTATAAAGTTGGTGGGTTAATATTATTAGTTCAATTCCTTGGGGGTTGAAAGACTAACTTTGAGTAACTTGGTGGGTTGGTTTCATTACTTTTAAGACTTGAAGTCTTGTGATTTAGGGTAAGAAGAGAGGAAGGTTGGAGGAAGAAAGAGAAAGAGGAAGAGAAGAGAAAGAGGCGATTGAGAGAGAAGGAGCAAGGATTCTTGAAGATTCTTGCTTGAACACAAATCCTTGGTGAAGGTAGGTTATGGTTTATGCTATTTGTAGCAAACTCTCAATAGCAAATGATATGTATTGGGTAATCTTGTAAACTCTTCTATATGCTTAATTGTATGATTGTATGAGTATGATTATATGTTTGTGATGAAATAAGCATGATGAAGCTTGTGAACCCTAAATCTTGATGAAACCCTAATTTATGAGAATTGTGATGCCTTAGTATAAATAAGGGCTTGATGTACTTGTTATGAGAATTGTGATGCCTTAGTATAAATAAGGGCTTGATGTACTTGTTATGAGAATTGTGATGCCTTAGTATAAATAAGGGCTTAATGTACTTGTTATGAGAATTGTGATGCCTTAGTATAAATAAGGGCTTGATGTACTTGTTATGAGAATTGTGATGCCTTAGTATAAATAAGGGCTTGATGTACTTGTTATGAGAATTGTGATGCCTTAGTATAAATAAGGGCTTGATGTACTTGTTATGAGAATTGTGATGCCTTAGTATAAATAAGGGCTTGATGTACTTGTTATGAGAATTGTGATGCCTTAGTATAAATAAGGGCTTGATGTACTTGTTATGAGAATTGTGATGCCTTAGTATAAATAAGGGCTTGATGTACTTGTTATGAGAATTGTGATGCCTTAGTATAAATAAGGGATTGATGTACTTGTTATGAGAATTGTGATGCCTTAGTATAAATAAGGGCTTGATGTACTTGTTATGAGAATTGTGATGCCTTAGTATAAATAAGGCTTGATGAACTATGTGTTGTTATGATGATGCCTTAGTATAGAAGAAGGCTAGATGAACTTGTTATGAGAATAGTGATGCCTTGAATAGAGAAGGCTTGATGAAAATAAAATGATTTGAAAACAGTTTTAATAAATTAAATATATATTTTGGATCGGAGTGTCGCGTTCCGACACGGTATTTTTGGATCGGAGTGTCACGTTCCGACACGGTATTTTGGATCGGAGTGTCACGTTCCGACACGGTATTTTGGATCGGAGTGTCACGTTCCGACACGGTATTTTTGGATCGGAGTGTCACGTTCCGACACGGTATTTTGGATCGGAGTGTCACGTTCCGACACGGTATTTTTGGATCGGAGTGTCACGTTCCGACACGGTATTTTGGATCGGAGTGTCACGTTCCGACACGGTATTTTGGATCAGAGTGTCACGTTCCGACACGGTATTTTGGATCGGAGCCATAGGTTACGGGTTTGATTCTCCCTTGAGGTTGCATGCCAATAAGAGGGGATTAAAAGAGCGAATGGCCGCCCATGGCACAAATGAGCCATAGGTTACGGGTTTGATTCTCCCTTGAGGTTGCATGCCAATAAGAGGGGATTAAAAGAGCGAATGGCCGCCCATGGCAGAAATGAGCCATAGGTTACGGGTTTGATTCTCCCTTGAGGTTGCATGCCAATAAGAGGGGATTAAAAGAGCGAATGGCCGCCCATGGCAGAAATGAGCCATAGGTTACGGGTTTGATTCTCCCTTGAGGTTCCATGCCAATAAGAGGGGATTAAAAGAGCAAATGGCCGCCATGGCAGAGACAATACCTGAGAATGAGGATCGGAGTGCCACGTTCCGGCACCAGGATAGAATATGGATCGGAGTGTCACGTACCGACACGAGAGGATAAGTTGTGAATCTTGAAACATGTTAATATGCTGCATCTAATGAACCTGTTTTTCCTTATTGAGTATGACGTTGAGGCTTGAGTCCTCCTGGATGAACTTGGTGATATTTATTGATGATTGTAGTATTTGTTGTTACTACATTGTTGAGTATTATAGTTGATTTGTGAGATTAACTGATATATACTGTTTTCTATTCTGAGTTGGCCGATGATACCTACTCAGTACGTGTGGTTGTACTGACTCCTACTTGTTTGTTTCTTTCTTGTATTTGTGGAGTGCAGCAACCGTGCCGTCGTCTTCGACTCGACAGCGATTCTAGCCAGTCTTCACTGCACCGGATCTCAGGGTGAGCTATGCTTCTAGCTTGGACTGGATCTTCTTCTTCTCGTCTTGATGCCTTGAAGTTCCGGCATGGACTAGCTTTCATTTGTTTAGTTTCTTAGAATACTCTTAGTTTCGTAAATTGACTTTAGATGTTCTTGTGACGATGACTTCCGGATTTTGGGGATATTTATTGTATTTCGTTTTTCGTTATTGAGTTAAGTCTTCCGCGTTGTATTTGGTTTAATTTGATTGGGTTTAGATTGGTTGGTTCGCTCACACAGGAGGGAAGTGTGGGTGCCAGTCGCGTCCCGGTTTTGGGTCGTGACAATTTAATCATATGATTCTCATGAATTCCATCTAAAAGTTATTTATCTCAGACTAATAACACTTCTTTCTTTCAATAGCACCATTTTTTGGAGCCTTGCACCTAATATGTGAAGAAACTTAGCATAAGCACTAAGTTACCAACAAATCAACTAAGCTATTGAACATTTAAATCACAAATCTCATGGTCATGGAAAGGTCATAAGAAAGGCAAATGCTTATAATTTTCGTTTTAGTGGCAATTAATTTTCCATTTAGTGGCAATAAATACTGCCACAAAAACATTTATCGGTATTTAGTCTATTATCATTGCATTCAATGTCGCTAAAATTTTAAACGATATTTATTTAGAGTGCCGGTAAAAACCTTTATTATTGCCGCTAAAAGTAAATACTTCTAGTGGCATTTATTATTGTCAGTAAAATCACCTTTAAAATGTGATATCAAATATATTTTGAGCAAAAATGCAACAAACAACATGTTCAACCACACTTTTATAGCATCAAAAATTTAAAAAATATGAGAAATATATTCTCTTTTTTTTTTGGTAACTAAACTTTTTATTTATCACCCTAGATGAATATATTACAAAACACTAGCCAGTAATAACTCTATTGGCTAGCTTGTGACAAGAAACTCAAAGAAAACACAACTTATAGATTGTTAAGGGAACATATTATTAAGATGTTGTTTTGCACTAATCTTCAAACACCTCAACATGTTATGATGTTGCAGATATAAACCACTTCTTTGGCCCTGCAATCACAAAAAGTATGGCCATATGTGTCCTGATCCATGGTGCATCGTTTGCTTATGGATCAGGACACGTATGGCCAAACCATGCCATGGACCCTGGCTTGGTTTATGACTTAGCAGCGAGCGCCATAAAAAGGTGTAGGGAAGTTAGTTTAGTTTGTACATTAATTAAGCAGTAGGATAGAGAGGTAATACTCACGCTTATTGAGTTGTTGAGTATATATAAACGGCATAATTCATAAACATGCCCTTTTACTTGACTTCGAATCACATTTATGTCCTTCAACTTTGGGTGTGTACAAGTAGACACTTAAACTTGTATAAAGTTGAACAAATAGACACACATGTCATTGTCCAACGTGGTGTCCTAGGACTCATGTGTTTATTTATTTAAAAGTTGGATAGTTAAAGTGTCTGTTTGTGCATATAACACGATCACGAATAATATACAAGGCACGCAGATGGCAAACAAGATATTATCCTTTAAGGTGGAAGAATGGAGCTTCAGGATCACAAGGCATGGTAAGAAATCTTTCACAAAAATCAGAAAATGTGCTGAATGGACAACCTTCATCGACCATCGACAACTTCCCAATGGTTCATATAGCTAATCGGCATTGAAAGAACATATCGATACACCTTCATCTAATAAGGTTTCCTTTGCAGATACCTTTCGTCATACTTTTGGGATATAGGTTGCCCTGCCGTCCAAAAACTAGAACATATACCCTTTATACTAACGGACATATACGTGTCATGATCTTATCTACCGACCCGACATCGGATCGATGGATAAGATTTAATCTTCCGTTAGAGTGACCTTAATGGAGGACAAGATGTTGGAAGCAAGGTTGGAACAGTTCGGATTGACATGTGAAGAGGAGTTGCACTAGTGCAGAGGTGTGAGAGATTGGTTATGAATTGTTGCACAAGAGGTAGAGATAAATCGAAGTAATACTGAAAAGAAGTGATTAGACAAGACATGACGCAACTTTGGCTTACTAAGGAAACAACCTTAGATAGAATATTATGAAGAACACATATGGGTAGATAGATAATTAGTTAGGTAGTTGTGAGTTATTTTGCTTAGTCTGTAATAATAGTTATGGTTTATCTTTGAGGGTCTTGTTATTATTTATTTACTTAGGTAGTGTGTTTGTCATACTTTTCTAGCATTTTTGTCTTGCCTTCTTCATTTTCAAATTATTTTTGTAATGTTTTTATTTGAGTTGAAGGTCTATCGGTATCTTTCTGTTCGTAATGATGATAAGGTTTGTATACATACTATTCTTCGTATATTTCACTTGTGAAATTGTTGTGGTTATTGTAGTAGTGATGGTCGATGTCAATGATCGTAGTAATTGTCGTTGGTAAGGTTTGTGGAGACACTATCCTCCTTATACTCCACTTATTCATTTCTTTAATTGATGCTCTCATATATAAAATAAATCTTTAACGATACGATACGATACAATAATTTAACTAACAAAACCATCCAAATAAGATGTTAATGATCCAGAGTCCGGCCAGTTTTAGCTACTATATTGGTTTGTTGATTTGTATAGTGTATATTTTTTTTTTTATTATTTTTGATTTTTAACAAATTATAATATATAGTTAATGCATATTTTTTAGTTATTTTTATGTAAATAAAAAATAACTATATTTATTATTAATTAAAACTAACTCCTTTTTATAATTCTTAAAGTTCAAATTCACTCTCTTCTCTCTCCGTTGCAGTTATCCTCAAGGTATTTACTTGCTGTATTTCGAGCTATATGCAGAACCCCTTTTCTGTGTAACCCTTCTTGTCATATTTTCCTCCTAGCAACAAGATTTGATGAAAAAATATGAATTAATACATAAAGAAATCATTTTTATGTGTGAAGAGTTGTTTTTTAAGGTAGTTTAGCAGTTAGCTATGGCTGTTTAAATTGATTCTTGACATATAAAGTTTGATGAACAAGTTTAAATAGGAGTATAGAATATCATTTGCATGTGTAGGAATATGATTTTGAGGTGTTTGGTCTTTGGATTGATTTTTTTTTGTGTGTGTGTGTTGGGGGGGGGGGGCATTTGCAGTTTGGACTTTGGATTGATTCTTGGCCTAAAAATTTGATGAACAAGTATGAAATTGATATTGTGGGGGGGGGGGGGATAATCTTTTTGTGTAAAGATTTGATTTTTAGGTGTTTGGTCTTGACCCATTTGTAGTTGAATAGGTTGTGAGGATGGATTCAATTAAAGCAAGTATGAATTGATGTATAGAGAAATCACTTTTATGTGTAAAGATTTGATTTTGTGGCATTTGGATGCTGACCTGGTTGCAGTTTGATTTGATTCTGGCATTAAGTTTTTGAACTAGTACAAATTTAACATATAAAGCAATCTTTTGATGTGTAGCACTTTGATTTTGAGGTGGTTGGTTGTTGATCCATTTGCAGTTTGAATTGATTCTCGGGTTCGAGAATGGAGGAGGGTGGTTTGAGTCGAAGTGGAGAAGAACCTAAATCATGGGATGAGCTTTACAATGTCAATCTGATGCCTTCGGAGATTTTCCTCAAGTTCAGAAAAGAAATTGAGGGCTATCGAGTTGGTGTTAACTTGGAGGTACTGATTTCTCACTAACCATCTATATTAAGTTATCAACAACAAACCCAATGTAAGAGGGTAGAGTGTACTCGCTGACCATCTATATTCTTTCTTGATGCTTCCTTTGTAAATTAGTTTAGTGAGATAATTGTATAAAAAAGTTTCAAGTCGTTTTGGGTTACTTTGAGCTTAACTCGGATAATTACACTTGTTAGTATGAGTCAATACGAATGAGCAATCATCTATTCCTTGGATGGAGATGGAGCAATTTACTTTTGCAAACACAATAAGTATTTATGTCATAGTTATTCAACAATAACTATCTCCAAAGTTGCGATCGGCTATATGAATCCGCACTTGTATTGCTCGATTTAAGCTTTTGCAAACAGAGTAAGTGTTGAATGGTTGCGATTGGCTATATGAATCCTCACTTCCCATGTCACTCGATCTAAGCTTATCTCAGTGCTTGAGCATGTCCAAAATGTTTTATATTGTGAGGAATTATCAAAAGTTGACTTGTTTTGTGTTGACTATGAACCAATCGCAACTCTTCATGCAAGTTTGAGACTGGCAATATGAGCAAACTCAAATATATAGAGTTTGCTATTGTTAATGATTGGATACTTTACAAATAAACTGTTGTGAGATGGTTGTTGGGTGATATGCGATCTGCTTTATTCTAGTCAATTCGTTAGTATAAAAGTTAATGCACAACACTGAAATCTGAATTGTAGTATGCAAATTTACTGCTGTAACGCTGTAGTTGTTGCTGAAATCACCTGAAAGGACATTGAGAGCAAGCATTTTAACTTAGTGTCTCTGTTGGGTATTTCTGGTTTTAAGTTTTAACTCTTCTTTTATGATGCCTTTTGACTAGTTTTACAATGCCCCATACAATGAATATCTGGCTAAGCTGGTCTTAAAACCTTTAGCCCCTGAGCGGAGATGGAAGTTCCTGTATGAGCCTTTGAATCATGAAGTCCGCCTTCTTTCCAAGAAGATCCCGGTGACAAAATTTCTAAATCTTCAGGTTGAATTTTTTCAGTTTCTTCCCTAGACTATACTATTTCCGTTTCTTATCAGCATAAAAGTTATAGGGTAACCGTTTGAATTTATACAGGTTGGTGTAGGCCATAGCTTTAAGTTGCAGGCAACTGGTTGGAAATGGAAGCTCACGTCTTGTTTCGGCGGAGATGGTATCTCCAGCATCCGGAATAAAACATCTCTTGGATTATGCCCTGGTGTGGATTTCCGTTTTGGATGGAAAGCAGATTATGTATTTCCAGAAGTTACTGGGCAAGTTACTTTATCCTCATTTGCGCTTCACTTCAAAGAAAATCACCGGCTTAACAATATCTTACTGTAAGAAATAAAACTAACCGAAACTTGGTGGCACTTTGACCTAACATGAAATTTTGGGCTTCTTTTTCAGGGCTTTAGGCACTGGTGAACCGTTGTTCAATATGAATTCTGGACGACTACAAGCGTCACTGGATAGAGTGGAGGCCATCTTTTCCCAATAAGCACAGCCCATTCTTGGTATCGTCCCTGCTTATGCCTTTTAATCTTATTGGAATTGGGTGTCACTCAATCTTCCTTCAAAATCATTCGGTGGTCTTCTATATATCTGAATACTATGATATGAGGGTTGCACAATAGAGCTGTCTCATCTTACTTTGCACGTAAACCATGCATCTGCACAGGAAAACATAAATCACCTTGACATTTTCATTTATGGAGTTTTAGACACCTCGAGGGACTTCTCTTGAATGTCTCCTTTCTACAGTACTGATCCCATTTAGTTGTTTGTTTCGACTTGGTTGATTGTGTCTTTTTTCACTGAAATTACTTCATTATTACCGAACCTGTGCGTATCATCAGCAAGAACATTCTGGGAATTGGAAGGGGGACTTGCTGCCACTTTTTAGACCTTAGGAGCGGAGTTTTTACTTTACGTGGTCTACCAGATTATGGTCCTGAACTAGTTAAAAATTGTAGCAGCGCGCTGTTTTGTTAGAACTGTATAATAGCATCGGGTGCATAATATTGAACTCAATTGGTTGAGTGTTCAAGAGAGTGAACAACAACGAGAGAGGGCTCGTAGGCCCCCCCACCCCCCACCCCACCCCTCACTCTTCCCCACGCCTATTTGTTCACCCGAGATGTAGAACTCTTTTTTCTTTTTTTAATGAATAGATAGAGCCATGAATACATTCCAAAATATTGTAAAGGTATAGACTCTTTTCGCCCCCTTGTTGATGTCTGGTTGACACAATACCACATTTCACCAAGGAGTTTCTAACGAGCGTATAGGAAAGAAGTATATAGCTCATAAAATGGAAGATATGATCAATCACTGTGGGTTGTACAGCCAAGATTGTACATCATAATGGGTCGTCTTTGACGGGGATGTTTTGTCAAATGATGCTCGTGCTGTAAGTTTGATTATCTCGAGTTCTACCTTTACTGTAACATAGGATGCTATCATCAGGTTCTATCTTGAGAACACACTGAATGTACAGTAATGTTGAAGACATCGTAATTACAACAACAAACCCAGTGTTATCGCATAAGTGGGGTCCCGGGAGGCTAGAGTGTATGCAGACCTTACCTGTTTGTTTCTATATATATTTCGTGTTTGATTTATAGGGACATGTAAATCGATTGAAGTAGAATTTATCTTCATTTGACGATAATACATTTGGTTTATCTTGTGTTTCGTTTTTAGGACATGTTATTGATTGATATTGACATTTCCCAACAAATTATCGACCTCCTAGAAAGTGTTGAAGAAATAATCGAGGGAGAGTTGGTTGACCACAGCTACGCAAGAGTACCAAAGGGCAGAGGCAGAGGCGGAACCAGAATTTTTTTGGCTCATGGCACATATTTCTTATTCTTCTTGCTAGATCTAAGAAGTCTCACTATATTAGTTTTGAGGCAATGAATTAGCCCAGATAATAAAGTGTGTTAATTTTCTCATTCAAATTTCTTATTGTACTTTTATTCAATTATTGTTGCTTTTGTTGTTTGATTATGTTGTATATTAACCCTTACGGATTGAAAATTTTGACTCCATTACTACTCATATCGTAATTTTTATGAGTTTAAATGATAGATTGTTGGACTAATATGGTACTAACAATTAGTGCAAAATTATTGGTTTTAATATGGAAAACTTACATAAATATACTACAATAGAAAAATATTTACCATTCGTAACAATAATAAATTTTTCACTTGATTAGTTTTAATTCATTTATAATACAATTTTAATGCATATTACAAAGAACAATTTATATTATTCACATATGGTACAAGTTTTAGTGATGAATAATACATTTTTTCACATATTTTAATACATTTATAATACAATGTGTCAAATTTTTACCAAACAAAAATAATATATTTCAAAAAAAAACTATAATTCATATATATTGCATATATAATTCACCTTTATTTCATATTGCAGATTTTACATAATGTTGCTATAGATGTTAATAAATAAAATGTATCGCTAAAATCAGTAATTATTTATTAAAATGTATCAATTTATGTAATTTTTCGTTTTAATATTTTCCCTCAAATTTTGTGGTAATTTTTTTTTTTTACTTTTAATATTTTAAAGTAAAAAATAAGTGATCGGAATATCTTGGACACCTAAGTAACAAATAATTTTTGTTCAACATAAATTTATATTTTCATATCATAATATGATTACTGACACAAGGTAAAAATTCAATTCAGTTAAGAACCGACAAATTATGTCTCGTAAAAATTATAATTTAATTCTTACAGATAAAAGTTCAATTTCAAACCCTTGTGATATACAATAAAATACTTATAATTAATAAAGCAAAATTCTCGATATTATTATCTTCGTTCATTTTTAATTGTTATATTTTATTTTTTAGAGTCGAACGAGTATAATTTTAAGTAATATCTTACCATGTATTTTTCCATCATATTAGTATATAAAAAAATTAAAATTTATAATACTTTTCGTAAATATCTAAATTTTTTATTTAAAATATTAAATTAATATAATCTATTTATTTTTCCTTTTTACTTTTTTCATATGTATTTTCAAGAATCACCTTAGTTCTTTCCACCGAGAAGAGCTGAAGGGATTTTCAGGTATAAGTTCCTCCGGCGAACTTTCCGGTGAGAGGAAAGGGAATTTGGGGGTTTAATTTTCTCCGGCGAATTTCCCGGTGAGAGGAAAAAGGGAACTGTTTCTGCAATCAACAGTATGCCAATCAAATGGTAAGGATTTTGAATTTCACTGAAAACTAAACAGTATTTGTTGATTTTGCTGTGTTAGATTAAGTAGTTTTAAGTGTACAATTTGTGTGTTGCTAGGGTTTTGCACTGGCAACCAAATGCAGGGACAACAGTGAACAGTCAAATACTGACAGAAGTATCTCAATGTGTTGAGAGCATTAATGGTGTTAAAGAAGGAAGGTGGAAAGACACTCTTAGTTTCTATAAACCCATGCTTAGAGGTATTTCATTGCTTAATTAACCATGTAGTTTAGTATCTTTGCATTTTTTTGGTTATAACTGTGATTTACTATAAAGGGGTGTTCATTTTTTTAATTTGGACTCCTTAAAAAGATTGGATTTTTGGAAAGGTTTCATTTTCTATATTGGAAAATATTTTTATGCGAAGTAGTATTGGAATGATTCGAGTCAAGAATTGAGTAAAATGGTCGAGGAGGATTCACATAGCCGACCCCAAGTTTGTATAGTTAATTGATTGATTGTGCCTCTTTTGTGTGGCAGCCTTTCGGGAGAGTGGTAACTCATAGAGGAAATGGGTGTGGGAGTGGGGGGAGCGTTTGAACATTTACAGGGTAATTATATTATGGAAAATTAAGTTTTGGGCAAGGATGTGAAGATTTACTGAGTGAACATTCTAAAAGAAAAGTTAGGACTCCCTTTGAGTTGAGCAGCCTATAGTGAGGCTGAAAAAGGTGTCTTGTCCTTTGGCTTTTGGGAGAAAAACCCTGGCCTTCTAGGCTATATAACTGATGAACACATACGTTGATATATATATATATATGTTAGTATAAGTTTAAGATATTCATTTACAAGCTAGTTAGGCTTGCTTGATAATGCATATATTGTGCGTTAGTGTACCTGTTTGAATCTCGCATGTCTTTTTCTTATAATCAAGAAATCTCTTGATTGGCTGCTTGTCTACTTATCCACTATAATACTTGGATTTTGTCTGCGGTAAGCTTCAAACTGATGTCGTACATCTAACTTACACATTATGCATTGCCCTCTTTCCAGAAAACAACTTTGTATGTCATTTTTGTGGGTACTTTTGCACATTAATAAGAGATTTGATAGTGGAGTGATTTTTTTTATTAGTCGAACAAGCAAATTCACTGGAGTTTCCCCGAGATTTTCTGGGGATTTCACTTCAAGAACAGCCCAACAAGTATTACATGGTAATTAGAGGGCAACGGTTGATCATTGAAGCAGAGTCATCAATTCAGACGATAATGGAGAAGTTGCAGTCATACAAAACGAGGGTTGCACTTAATTTTGAGGTTTGTATTACTGAGATCTGCAAATTATGGTTCTTACTATAGGAGGATGACTAACTTATCTAGCTTTATCTACAACCTTGGCTTTGTTGTGAATGATATCATCTGCATGCATTGTGCTTAATTGCTTTATGAAGAGTGAAGAACCCTTTTTTTTAATGAAGTGATGTATAACAAAAAGGGCATAGAGAAGAGGCAGAGAAAGATGTGAATTTGACATCTCATTTACAAATGAGTGCTACAAAAACTATAGAGCTGACAAAAAACAAGGAAAAAAGTGCAACAAAACAAAAGAGCTAAGGAAATCCAAATGAAGAAGCCTATTGAAGTTGAAACCCAATCAAAACATCTGGTGTTCCTTTCTTTCCAAATACGCCAAAAAAATGCTAGCAGGTACCATTTTCCAGATTTTCCTGATGGTACTGTCAATTTTCTTTGAGCTCCAGCTCACATAGGCATCTCTGACAGAGAAGGGCATAGCACAGTATAATCCAAAAATATTAAAGAACATGTGCCAGATATCTGAAGCTACTGGACAGTGGAGAAAAAGGTGGTTAGATTCTGAGGTTGACTGACATATGAAGCACTTGTTATCCAACTGCAGACTCCTTTTAGATAGGTTGTCTCGCATTAGGCAGGCATCGCTTAAGATGAACCAACTGAATCAGCTCACTTTGGAAGGAAGTGTTGTTTTCCAAACTAGTTTCCAGGTCCACAAATTGATCAACATGTTGTTTGAGCACATATCAGCATAACCAGCCTTGACAGAGTACATTCCACTCTTAGCTTCCCCATTTCATTTTGTCCTGTTGAGAGCTGGTAGTGCATCTTTCCAGTAGTTTCAGCATTTCAAAGTAAACCTGCAGTTTCTTTCTAAGAATTGGGCTCCATGTATTGCCTTCTCTGCTTCGTGCAACCTAAGAGTCTGGATTCCTTGCTATGAAAAAGAGATTTGGAAAAGCATTCTTAAGTATTGTACCCCCTGCTCATTTTTCAGTCCAAAACTGTGTTTGCCCCATCACCAATCTGAAAATGGACATCATTGGAGAAGGCTCCCCAAAGATTGTGAATGCTCTTCCATAATCATGTGCCATGAGGTGTGCTAAATGCTAATAGCTTTAGAGCACCAGTGACTGAATCTACCATCTTTTGCAATACTAATTTCTTTCCATAAGGCAGCATCATCTTATTTAAACTTTCAATTACATTTCATCAACATGTTTTTTGTTATTTGAGGGTAAGTCTTTGACCACTCATTTCTCCAAGTGCTTTTGGAAATGTAACTTAAGTTCATTTCACCAGGTAAATCTTGTGATTAGTGCTATTTGCTTTCCATAGAAGTACTTCCACACTTTTATATAATCATTTTACTTTATAAAAAGAGTGAAGATAGAAGAACTTCAAGATGATAATGTTTAACAGGCTACATGATGTTTCCCAAAATCATGTATCAATCATAAAATAAAGTTTCAATTCTTATAGAGTTGTGTCATCCAATTGGTTGGTCATTGGTCAACTATACTTTTTCAAACAGGACTCATTCTTTTGAACTGGTCAAGTCTGTTCCTTGCAATACCAAAAGTATTATATGTTGTGAATGTTGCTTGCTATCTATGGTGATTCTTAGAAGATACTTTTGTCATTGTTTTCCTTGCTTTGGTCTATCCTTCAGAATTCTAAAAAAGGACGGACTTAGCACTACTTCATAATACTCATTAGTGTATTTGACTTATATAGGGATTTCAGTATCAACTTGGTGACTTCCAGCTGCGAGTGGGGAAAGTTGTTACAATACACTCTGAGAACTTGAGGGGAATAGTTATGGAGGTATGAATACCTTTAGATATTTCTTCTCAATTAAATGCTTGTTATGTGGTTAAGCCTTTTTTTTTTTTTTGGAACATGACTATGTAGGATTTCTGTGATCTATTTTGCGTTTAATTCTCTCTGGAGAGGAATTCATTTATTGAGCTTTACTTAGAAAAATAATCATCTTGCGTATCCTCCTCTTAATGCTAAAAGATGTGATGTAAGCATGTTTTCACATTAAAAGAAGCAGTGATGGAAAAAATGAAGGTACAATCAAATGGATGAGAATCAAGTCAATAGTTGGTATCTCTCGGGGCAGCATGCTTTAGGTATCACATATGACACTGTGTGGGAACTATCTTGTTGTCCAGCTGACCCCAATTTTGAATAAGGAGAGTTGCTATAGATCGATGGCTAGTCTAAAAATAGTCAAATTATACTGATGTTCTTCGAATGCTAATAGAGACGATAATTATCTCATCAGTATGTACTGTTAGATGG
Organism: Solanum peruvianum; assembly: GCA_027705065.1. Taxonomy (NCBI): domain Eukaryota; kingdom Viridiplantae; phylum Streptophyta; class Magnoliopsida; order Solanales; family Solanaceae; genus Solanum; species Solanum peruvianum. The sequence continues at coordinate 2,489,165 of JAKWJD010001766.1, forward strand.
ACTGATGTTGCCTAGTTCTTACCTTTCCAGTGTGTTGTGAGCATGCTGGCCTCAATGTTTGTTTCTTTTGTAGATGGAGTATCTTCCGATTTCCTCATGGGAGACATCGCACCAAATTATGGGTGAATTCTTCGACATATGGCAGGAAGCTCTTGGAAAACGATCATTACCAGGTCATTTTGTGCACGTTGAACCAAATTTTTCAGAGTATGGTCTCTCTGATCAATACACTTCACAGCACACAGCTGTACAGTATGCTAGCATCATGGCTCAAATGATAGCAACAGCTCAATCATCACAACCAATGAGAAATTAGAAAGTAGCATAATGTTCTGTTGACAGTATTAACATTTTGGCTTGGTACCTGTTGTATTCTCAACACACAAACATTAAAAGAAACTGTAGTGTTCTGTTAACCAGGTCATTATGATGCTACTACTGCTGCCTTATATAGAAAACCAATGTTGAAGACAGATCTATAAGTAGTAAGAAACTGAAGTGTTTCGTCGATTTTAACCTTGGCCACAAGTAACATAGAGATTACTGGTATCCAAGAGTGTGCTTTCTTTAAATTCTGCTTTATTCTTTGTCTGTTCAGGAGCAAATTTGGAATAAGCAGGTAAAACGCGATGTCGATATATAGCTACTCCTTATATACTTGCAACTAAAACCCAGAATCTCAGTACAGAGCAAAGCTTAGAGCTGGTATGGTTTCAAATAAGTGTAATTTATTTTCCTAATATAGGGGTACCAGAATTTATATAGGGGTATGGTTTCTAATATGCCCCCATATAAATTTATGAGTTCAAAATATAGATTCTTGAACCAATATAGTAACAATTTCATCTGGCAAGTGAATCAGTATACATATCTAAATACCCAAATTAGTCTCCATTGTGTCAGCTTAAAATGATCATCTAGACACCTCCCACAACACAATGAAAATGAGTTGAAACGTTTAGTTATCAATTAAGACTAAGTTGGAGTGCTTACTTGTCAGATGTAGTGAAGTTAGAGTGTTATTTTTTTCATAATGTATTATGACAAATGATGAAACTTTGTCTACATTTGTCGACCCATAAACTTAAAATCTTGAATACACCTTTTGATCTTTCAATGTCATCCAATATTGAAAAACATCCTTGTATGTTTTGGCTATAGCAATAAAATGACTAATTTACAGTAAAAGCAAATTGTTAGAACAGATTCATCCAAAAGAAACCTAATATAGGAAGAAAATATGTGAGATAAATAGTAGTGGAGAAAAACTATACAAAGCTTAAAGTCTGAAGGATGAGCAAACAATTGTTTGAGCTTAATCTGTACATGTGCAGATGGAACCATTAGGTTTTCCAACAATGGTTTTGCAAAAGATCTAAAAACGGGCAGCCTAGTGCACGAAAGCTCCTGCTATGCACAGGGTCCGAGGAAGAGCCGAACCACAAGGATCTATTGTACACAGCAAAAGAAGATCTAGCAGTTAGTCAGGCTGAACTATTCACACATTTGAATCTTCAGTGTGGTTATATTTTTCTGCAGTTCCAAGTTTGACATCCTTTCCAGCTCCAAAGCACGTTCGAGCTTTTATCCAGCCAAGAAAAAGAAAAACATTTGGTGTAATAGAGGAAAAGGAAACGACAGCATTATAGCAATGAACCATAAATAAGAAGTACTACCTTAGCTGCTCGGCTGCTCCATTCTCCCAAAATAGCTCTGAGCCTCTCGTTTTCTTCTACATACTGTTACAGAGAGCGAGGGAGAGAGATATCAAGCACCCTTCTTCGGAAAAAAATAAAATAAAGGCATGATCAAGCAAGCATGCAAGAGCCCAAATACTGTACAAGACATACAATGAAGATAGAATAAACCTAGATGTGATCGACTAGGTGGTTGTCGTTGTGTAAGACTTGTGTAGCTGACAACATTTAACAGTTTAGATATAAGTTGCTATCGCAGTTGAGAAACAACAAACTAATTAACAGGGGAAAGCAAACAGACCAAAGAAATAAAGAAGAATGTGCTAAATACTTTCACAATGGTCCACTTTTATTAGGCCGATAAATGACTGCATGAAAAAGTAATTCTGCAATGTAATTTAACGAAAGAAGATCGAAAGACGCAAGCAAGTCCCAATCAACATAAGTGACCACTCACAGAAGAAAACTAAGCCCAGCTATAAGTACACCAAATATATTTTACTTCTTTTCACAACCCAAAAATGTTACTCGACTTTCAAAGCATTTTAAAACACACCTGATTGTTTGCATTGCGAATACGCTGAATCTCAGCATCCTTCTCCTCTACAATAGATCGAGCAAGCCTAAGCTCAGATTGTAATTGATTCATCTGAAATCCACAAGTATTTAGCAGAGGAGGTTAAAGGATAAAACAAGATGCACTAAACCTCCAGTTTAAAGTGAAAGGAAATTACATTCTTAATAAAAAGAACTTCTTCCCCACAAAACAGACATGCAATTATACGTGTGCTATTCAGAACCATATGCCTGTTGGAAATGAAAAAGGACAAAACTGCATGTCACATATTACCTCAGCTTTGAGAGTACGTAACTCTTGATCTCGAGTTGCCAACAGGTGCGCAAGATCTACCTGGAAGAACCAAGACAAGTCGTTAACTTCATCATTTTCAAAACTTAATCCCAAATTCTAGTGATTAATGACTACTCAATATGGCTAATCTCATTATCAGCAATCCCATATCATACAATTATCAATTTTTCTTTCAGAAAAAAATCGTGAGAGAATAAAGGATGCAAGTGTTAGTGTATGCAAATATCGTTCTCAGCATCTATGATATTTCTTCTTTTTGGATTTTTTTCCCCTTTCAGTTGCTACCAGATACTACTTGTTCAGTTCGTTAAAACTAATTGACATGAGGGATCAAAATGATAGGATCGGGGCCAAGCTTTAGTGCCACTACTAATAGGACAGAAAAGCTGGATGATCATCTTAAACAGACAGTACCTCCACTAAGATCTTACAAGTTCATGTTTCTCAAGTTCTTCCATTTTCCTATTTTATTTGTATAGCTTAAAAACAATTAACTTGCTGTGCAGCCCAACAAGTAAATTTTGTTTCTTTCCAATATAATATAGAAACAGCAACACAGTTTTGAACAGCAGAAACACATACCTGAGGTGCACTCCCATCATTACATCTTTCGTATTTGCTCAAGGTTTCTTGCAGTCTAAGAATCTAGAAGAAAAAGGATTAAATTAACTCAAGAAAAGAAAGAAAAATTCCTATAAGAAACAATCAGGATTAAAATCCATATCGTCATAAGAGATATAGACATCCTGAAGAGACAAGACGTAAGCAGGTCATTCTTAACTTATACTAATAAATATACTTCTAATTGTTATTAATTACTACTTAATTCACCAACTAATATAGAGCAGCCCAAAGTCCAGTTTCTACATCCTTCCCAACCCCCAAAAAGCTTGAGAAGCATACTGCCAGCAAGATCTAGGAATTTCTAATAACAGCTTACCTCCTCACCCAAAAAGTGTATATTTTCTTGCTGATATTGCAACAACGCCATCTGCTGATCTGACAGGCGACCACCATCCTGGTACCTGTACAACAAAAGGCTCTTAGCAAAATTATCATTTTATCATCTAGAAGCAATGGTGAAAAAGATTTAGAAGCATTGAAGCTTTCTTCCACCTCTTCTCAAAAGTCCTATTGGAGGGCCATAAAGATAGTCGCATTGACATGACAAATCCCTGCTGCATATAATGATTGGTTTAAAAAAGACAAGAAAATACTTGGGATTTTTTTTTTTTTTTGAGAAGGTTGGGTTTTATTATTTTAGCATTGGTTATTCCTCTTAAGGCCTTCCACTTCTCCAACTGCCAAATAATTGATCATATCAGAGATCAAACAAGATATCATGTCGCAAAAACACTTATTAGTTACTAACTATATCTCAACAAGCATGAACTCAAACAAAGATGACACTATTGTCAATCCCAATTTGTTTGACCCAACTCAGTTTTGGTCGTTCCAACTCATTTTACTCCTTCCTCTAATGCAAAGATCCCCACCATCAAGATCTACACTTGCCATAAAAGAAATACTTCTTTCTATTATTATAGCTTTGATATCACAGTATTCAACAAAATTCCTTACTTCCCCAGTTTTCAACTACACACATCTAACAAACTGCAATTAAGAAAATCTAGTAAAGCTTTTCAGAGTTATCTATATAGGGACTTGGAGAGTAGTTTGACTTGCCAAACACATTGAAGTTTTTGTTTCCCTGTCAAGTAGAGTAGAGCATAATTTTTGATACATTTACAGGCTCAAAAAGAGAAGTGTGTACATTTACAGGCTCAAAAAATAAGTGTGTTAAAGTCTTTAATTAAAAAAAATAGACTTAAAAAGCACAGAAATTACACCCACATAGCACCTTGTTGTAAATAGAATCATGAAAGAGCCCTCCTCCACTATCCTGTACAAAATTAGGGCCTCATTGGATGGCCCCCTTGTAATTGAATTAGGGCATAATTAGTGTAATTACCCTTTTAACGACTGGCCAAATAACTACTTCATCGGCTTGGAATTTGGTGTAGTTGAGGAGAGTAATTACACTTTCCAGTTCTCAAGAGGAGCAAAGAATTGGAAGTAAATACAAAGTCTAATTACCAGATGGCTTTTCAAAATTCTTTCTTTTTTCATTGTTAATATTTCTTACACACACATTATGTCACACATTAAAACTCATTACATGTTCATATGGAAAAAAAAAGTTATAATGAGTTTTTGTTGAAAATAAAAGAATATTCAACTATGTAATTACCCAACCAAACATGAGATTGAATATCACCCTGTAATTACTATATTGTGTAGCTATTAGATTGTGTAATTACTAGTTTCTACACGGCCATGTAATCAGACAGTGGTTTTCAAGCATGCCTTTAAGGTAAAGTAACAGTCACCAAATTATTGGACAATATGTTTCTCCATAATCAGACTGTAAACCTCAGGTACCTCAAACCTTCCAGAGAACTTGATGGTTGAAGTGGAGAATAAAGTGATTTTAAAACATCAGGCTGGGAATCCAATGAATTGTACTGGTGAACACAACCTGCAGAGAGTAGAAGGTTTAATTGACCTTATTTTGCATCTGCACTTTCTTATAATACAGAACAGGTTGGAATTTCTAATAGGTCATTTAAAAGAAAAAAACTATTTTCAAATTCTCAAACATGAAGATGCTTTATGATTTTAACATCATCTCTCAAGCATGCAATTTAGTAGGAGTCTTCTCTAGACAGTTAAGGGGTTTAAAACGATGAAATTTTACAAAGGAAAATGGGTCTTGTTAAAAGCAACCCATAAAGGTGGTTACTCACCAATATAGACTGTCATGAAAGAACTAACACATACTACTTCCATCAGCATGACAATCCTACAAAATTGAAGCAAGCAAGTTTAGAGAACACTACAAAGAATAAATATATTAACTTCAATACCACAGTTATAGCCCACGCAACGTCCAACTTTGCATGTCACTTAAAGAACAAAAATGTGATCAGATATACACACATCCTTGAGGTCCTAAATCCTAATATTTTGATAATTGTAAAGCCTCAAAGCAGCCTTTACATTGAGCCTGAACCACTGAAATCTTCAAGCTCTTTCTTCTTCCACCCATGAATGACAACTTTAAGGATTTCGATGAACTTATTTTTGGGGAACTATGATCAAGTTCATGTGCTACATCCATGAACTTCATTTACTGCCCACATACAAATGGAGATAAATCCCACCCCACAAATCTGACATTTTTGGTCCTAATTTTTCGTGGATTCAACAGAACATATTGATATATGATATATCAAATCCACCTTAACTGTTTTCAGTCCTTGAAGTGGATATCTCTAAACCAAAGCGAGAACGAAAGCAGTTTAGATTTTACCCTCTGCCTCATTACACTCTTCATTTGAGCAAGTCTGAAAAATGTGTTTCTATTACAAAAAATTTAACATTCATTTGCTTTCAGTCCTTGAGGTGGAGCTCTCTAAGCTAAAGTGAAAACGGCAGCAACTTATATTTTACCGTCTTCCTATTACACTGTACATTTGTGAGAGTTTTCTGGAAAATACCGTTACTAAAAATTTCAGGTTGTATAGTTAAGATGTTTCTTTGTTGATTCTTATTTCAAAACAAAGCAAATTAAAATAAGAATTAGAGAGATTCAATTTCTTTACCTATTTCATGTTAGAACCTGGCGGCCAAACTTAAAGCTCCAAGAAAGTCCCACACGTAACTCCTTGAGAGTCTCATTTTCCTAATCTACAACTCATTTATGGATAGTAAATAAAGTTATTATTCCCCATCATACTTCCATATTTAAAGTTTCTTCACCTATCCAAACTTGAAATCCTAAAGATTTTGAAAACTTTTTATAAATTTTATCCTCAAAACCACCTCTCTGATTAGAATGCTACCTTGCCTAAAAGTGTCTTGCATAACTTAGATTTAACATTTATGTTTTGCTAAAAAATAGCTGTATCATAGAGCACCTTGATAAGATATCATACATCAGTAATTATCCTCAAATTAAGAAGGAAAAAGTCACCCGGGACCATTCCAATACTGAAGTTGCTAAATAAACATCTCTTTATGCAAGGAGCTGCACAGAACTAAGAAAATTGATGCAGCCAATTTCTTGGAATGTAAACCTGAATAGTGTCAACATAGAGAGGATGCCAATATGTGGGTCCCAAACCATGACAAGCAGCATCGCAGCAGTTCCTGTAATTGAAGTGTTTCAAATGGTTATACATTTTTTTAAAAAAAAAGTAAAATAATTCTTACTTTTATAAAACAATTATGGAAGCAACTTATAATCAAACTACTTAGTTGTTCCTGAAGTATTATTCAGATGACAGACTAATCTGACAAGAAATTACAACAGTACAGATTTCTTTAAAGGAAAATAAATTATCTTAATTTGTTTCATGCAAACATTTTGTTCTCTTGAATATTAGTATCTTTTAAGCTCAGCTTCATTAATTATTTCACACTCAGATTTATCAACTTCTCTTTTCCCTTATGGGAGCTATAGTGGAGGATCGAGAAGGTCCAAGACCAGATCCTCATGTGCAAATTAACAGATCATACATAGAAAATAATTGTAATTTCTGTAAGAAATAGCAGAGATGCAATTCACTTATAGCAGAATAGTTGGCATGATAGATGATTTGTTCCCATCTGCCTAAGTCTTGGTAGGCAGAGTTAAACCGACATTTGCGTTGTCGGAGGTAGCAAGTACTGGTGGAATAGTTGAGTTGCGGACAAGCTGTCCCAGACACGGTACACCACCATCATAAGGAAAATAGTTGAAAACTAATAGCAAGATTTTTTTTTACCACAGATTAGCGGTAGAGATGATCAAAACTAATTGAAAAAAAGGATAGTAAAAGAAAAGACTGCCGCATATAATAAAGAATCAGCTGATGCATACCATATGCGATTGTAGCAAATGGTAGGCGAATAACGTGCTTCAGTTTCTGGCTGAAAATATAGTACCCCTACAAATTAAAGGTCATATTATTGCAAATATCAAAAATTGTTGTTTATAGAACATATGATTTTGAATGACAGACACTAAAATCAAGATGATCAATATGGATAGCTGAATATATCAATAAATTCTATTTCCCATCCAAGTAATGCTATCAGAAGTCTTCCATTCAATAAAAGAAAGATATCAGGAACCTGAGAATATGTATCTGAATTGTAGAGCAGAGAAGTTGCCAACTCGCTTAAGTGAATTTACGTTTCTTTGTACCCACAGCATAGAAAGGAGCAAGAAATCAAATATCAAAAGCTTGAAATCCATATGCGACTCAGCGCTTAAAAAGTACATTTAATAATTTCCTTGATTCATTTTCAAGGTCTTAGGCCCTACTACAATTCGCTTCCAGTAAGTTTATGCTCCACCTCATTTGGGAAACCTTTAGTTCCATACAGTTTGTAAATCAGGTTCTTCTACCATACTGGTCTGTTTCTCCAGCTTACTGGTACCCCCACTTTGGACACCCCACAGAGTGCATATTAAGGAATGACACTTGAATAATATATTTTTTCGGCACCATAACATCATTAATATGCCAAAGACCCCACAAGTAGATGATACAAGGAGAGATTCTTTTTTTTTTTTTGATAACTAAGTATAGATAAGGAGAGATTTTTAACTCCACGTTTTCTTCTTTGCGCATGTCACAAGAGAAGGGAGAGGAGAAAGGCGAGGTATGGATGAAAGTTATGTCAATGAGGTCATATATTCAATTTATATTTATATAGGGATGGCAATGGGGCGAGGCGGGTTGGGTTTAAGGCTATGAGGGGTGGGCCAGGTTTAAGGTTGTGTAGGGCGGGTTGAAGTGGGCTTTCTTAAAACTAATGCGGGACGTGGCGGGTGGCAGGTTGTGGGTATGCATGATTTTACACGGGTTCAAACTTAATTTTAACCTTTTTACTTGTGATAAGAGTGATAGAGCATTATTTATTAAGATAATTTCTTTAAAACTACTAACATATTCAAGATAGTAAATGAAAATGGTTCAATAAAAAATAATACAACTTACATATTTCTATTATCACTCTTTAGTCATCCAATAGTTACAGCATTAGTTATTTCTTTTTAGCAGTAGTTATTCCTTTTAGTAGTAGTTATATTCCTGTAAGAGTACAGTTTTTTCATTCTAGTTATGTTAGGAAGTCATGTACGAGTTTCTAGGGGTAGTTATCTTTTAAGTTGTATTTAAATTGTCTGTTTGTCTCAGGAAATGGAAGCAGAAAAGTACTTTCAGTTTTTGAGTACTTTAACTCAAGAGATTGCAGGTTCTCTCTTAGCGAACCAGCACCATAGGTCGTAAGAAGAAAACTTCAGATTTCATATTGCAGCGTCCCATAGCGAGATCAATAACCGGGGACCATAACAATTTCCCAATTGACCTCTAAAATATAAATTCTTAAGTAATTATCTATTAAATTAATACAATTTAATGAAAAATAAATTTATCTTTATGAATATTACTTTTAGTATCAAACTTAACTAGAAAAAGAAAATACTAAAAAAGCATGTGGCGGGGTGAAATGAAAAAAGTTGTTATGCCGGGCGGATTAAAAATTTTTGCGGGTTAAGCTCAACCCGTCCCGCCGCCGCCCCGCCCCGTTGCCATCCCTACATTTATAGCTAAGAGAGCTTGAAATTGTCCTTCCAGTGTTGTTTTTAACTCTTTTCCACAATAAATTTCATCTCAAGCTACATATTGTAAGAATAATATTTATCACTAATGGCCATTTCAACAACAAAACCTTGATCTCAAGCTAGTTGGGCTCCATACATATTATCATCGTGAAATATAGTAAAAACACTGACCTGTAACCGTATTTTCTTGACTTGATAGACCAAATATTGCTGAAAAATGCCTACAGAGAGAAGTCACATGCTGGAAAAGTTAGAGCTATACTGCTATAGAGGGAAGTCACATGCTGGAAAAATACAATGAAACGGAGGAGATTTAAATCTTATGATTTGCTGAAAGCATACGAAAGAAGACAGAGAATGTGACTGCATAGCGCACCTGTGACAAGAAGGAGGGCAGCATTACAACTGCAAAGAAGTGGGAACACTAATCTTTCTATAGGGTGAAATATCCATGTAGCTCCCACAGCCAAAACAGCAAAGCCTGCCTACAATTTGTCATAATTAGTTCACCTAGAAGGTGGCTAAATTTGCATCTTTGTCACAGCCGCCAAGAATTCATGAACTGATACTTGCCAATAAGAAACAGTAGAAAATACTCCCAATAAGGCTCGTAGGCTTCCTATGACCGGATAGAGGTGCTTCATGCAGTACGTCCACAAACCTACAGTTGAACAAGCAGCATAACAGTAATTAGAAAGAGAAGCTGAAGTATTAAGTCAAAACAGGAATAACCTATTGTTTAGTATCATCATTTAACTTGAATAGTCATATGATTCCCAGGAGACATCTCTACTTTGCCTACACGCAACTTGTATACCATCCTAATTCACCCCTCTATTTCTTTAATTCATTCGATTCCTTAGGGATACTTTCATATATTACAGCCGCTTAGTGTCTAGGTTCAGACTTCAAAGATCATTAGAGTATAGTCACTTAGAGAATTACAAGAAAGTCATTAATCTTTGGAAGGAGCTCATAGAAGAAACTCAATCAACTATAACTCAATCCGAAATTGTCAAGATGGAGTATATGAGTCCTCTGTATCCATGTAATACTATTTAGACCATTCCATTCCAAGCCAATGTTGCACATAACTAGTTGGCAACATCCCAACAAAGTAGTATTGGAGGATTTAGCATGGGAAGAAAATAGAGATCACCAATTCTCTCTGTCTCATTAAATATGGCATATTTCTCATTTATGTGATATACTTTATTTTTAAGTTTGTCCCCGAAAGAATGACAACTTTCTGTATGTTTTTTTTTAAACAGAAAAAAAAAACACTTTCTGTATGTATAGCCAATTTAACTTTGAATTTCACACTTTACCCAAAATGAGGTGATTTATAGTCATCCCACTTGTTGAGACTGCACTGGGTATGACGATATGTTGTTGTTGTTAATGAGATAATTTATCGTCACACAAATGTGTATGGTTTTAAACCACAAGTTCCAAAAGTTTTTAGTTTTTCTTGAACTTTGTTCCTATCAAACATTGCCATATAAATTGAAATGGAAGGAGTAATATTTTGTCAGTTGACCACGAGCCTCTCTACCTTCATAAGGTAGGGTGAGGTTGCATACACACCACCGTCCCCAGACCCAACTTATGAAATTACACTGGGTATATTGTTGTTGTTGTTAGTTGACCACGAAGTAGAGTAGCACCTTTGCAAATTGCTTTCGAATCAACATGAGCACACCTTGATTAATTTAATAGGTAGATGTTATCTCCAATCAACACAAGTATTGGGTAACTCTACCTATCAAGGTTCAATTAGCCGGAGGAGTTCACCTAGTGTTGCATCTGCAAGGATTCCAGCCTTGGTCCCAACTCCCATAGTTGTTACTCAATCTCTTCAACCACTAGGAATCCCTTATGGACAATGTTATAGTCTGAACCGGAGAACCCAACCCAAAAGACTACTTATTAGATGGGAGAGCTCATTGAGCCTATAAATTCATTACTATATTTCTGTTTCATCGACCAGGAACAATTGACACTCGACAATTGTCCTTGCTTGAGGACCAACAACTTTGTTGGTCACGACTGGCACCACTATTTTTTAATCCAGGCTGGCACTCTTAGCACCCCTCTGTCCAAGTTGGTCATGACTGGCATCTCATTCTTTTTAACCTTATGGTACTCAGTTGGACACAACTGGCACGCCACTTGGATCTAGGCTACCACTCCTGGCGCTCTACTAGTAGGGCAAGATCGAGGCCCACTCTTGGTGGTCTATTAAGCCATCACTTCGAGTCTCAGTCTCAAGCATTAATTGACCTGTCCTGATATCATTTTTTGTAGACTGAACAGGAGAGCGTAATCCAAAGAACTAGTGTAACGACCCGCTAGGTCGTTTTGAAAACTAGGACTAGTTTGACTCCTTTTGGAAATTTAAATGGGTACTTTTAAATTATTCGAAGACTGAGAGTATTTAGTTGATAAAAATTTTATTGAATAACTAATGTAGTTAATAGTTAGTGGGTCATTTCATAATTCATTTATTACCTTTTATACTTGACCCATATTATTAAATTGAATTAGTGGCTTAACCACTTTTAATACTTAATTATTAAATTGAGTTAGTGGCTTAACCACTTTTCATACTTTAAATTAAGATAAATGAGGGATTAGCATAACCCCATTAACATATTCTTGCAAAAAACGTGTAGGGGGAAAAGAAATCGTCAACTTCAGGTGAACAATTTTTTGCAAGAATATGTTAATGGGGTTATGCTAATCCCTCATTTATCTTAATTTAAAGTATTAAAAGTGGTTAAGCCACTAACTCAATTTAATAATTAAGTATTAAAAGTGGTTAAGCCACTAACTCAATTTAATAATATGGGTCAAGTATAAAAGGTAATAAATGAATTATGAAATGACCCACTAACTATTAACTATATTAGTTATTCAATAAAATTTTTATCAACTAAACACTCTTAGTCTTCGAATAATTTAAAAGTACCCATTTAAATTTCCAAAAGGAGTCAAACTAGTCCTAGTTTTCAAAACGACCTAGCGGGTCGTTACATCACCTACCACTTAAACAAAAGTTCGTCCTCGAACGGGAAAAGAAAAGAGCTAACCTGAACGCTCAAAAAGATGAGGATATTTACTCCTCATGTCTGACTCTGTCTCCCATGTAGCCTCCTCCACTGGACGATGCTTCCACTGAACCTTTACTGAAGCAATCTCCTTGGACCTCAACTTCCGAATTTGCCTATCCAAAATAATGATCGGCTCTTCCTCAAAAGTCAAATTTTGATCAAGTAACACTGAATCCCATTGGATCACATGATCACCACCTTGATGATACTTCTTAAGCATTGAAATATGAAATACAGGATGAACACCTGACAAACCAGGTGGCAAAGTCAACTGATACGCCACCTCACCAATACGCTCAACAATCTCGAAAGGACCAATATACCTTGGGTTCAACTTGCCCTTCTTTCCAAACCTCATCACACCCTTCATGGGTGAAACCTTCAATAAAACCCTCTCTCCAACCATAAACTCTAAATCACAAATCTTTCGATCTGCATAACTCTTTTGCCTACTCTGAGCCATGAGAAGTCTATCTTGGATCAACTTGACCTTGTCCAAGGACTCCCTCAACAAATCTGTACCCCATGGTCTAATCTCAAATACATCAAACAAACCAATTGGAGATCGACATCTCCTACCATACAGAGCCTCAAATGGTGCCATCTCAATGCTCGAGTGATAACTATTATTGTAAGCAAACTCGGCTAAAGGCAAGAACTGATCCCACTGACCACCAAAGTCAATCACACACGCCCGCAACATGTCCTCAAGAACCTGAATAGTCCGCTCAGACTGACCATCAGTCTGAGGGTGAAAAGTTGTACTAAGATCCACCCGAGTGCCCAACTCCTTCTGCATAGACCGCCAAAAATGAGATGTAAATTGGGTGCCACGATCTGAAATAATAGATATAGGAACCCCATGCAACCGAACTACCTCCCGAATATAAATCTTGGCTAACCTTTCTGAGTTATAGGTAGTCTGAACTGGTACAAAGTGTGCAGACTTAGTCAGTCGATCCACGATGACCCATATAGCATCAAACTTACCCAAGGTACGTGGCAACCCTACCACAAAATCCATAGCAATACGCTCCCACTTCCATTCAGGTATGGGCATCCTCTGAGTCGTACCTCCAGGTTTTTGGTGTTCATACTTCACTTGCTGACAATTCAAACATCGAGATACAAAATCTACTATGTCCCTCTTCATACGACGCCACCAATAGTGTTGCTTCAAGTCACGATACATCTTAGTAGCCCCTAGATGAATAGAGTACCTCGAACTATGGGCCTCCTCCATGATCAATCTAGTCAAATCACCTGTCCGAGGAACACAGATACGACCTTTAATCCTCAAAACTCCCTCACTATCAAGAATTGCAGCCTTGGCTTCTCCTTTTAACACCTTGTCCCTAATCTTAAATAAATCACCATCATCAAACTGTTGAGCCCGAATCTGCTCCAACAAGGATGACCTAGCCTCCATATAAGCCAACACCTTACCAGATTCTGAAATATCAAGTCTCACAAAGCTATTGGCCAGGGATTGGACATCCCTAGCTAAAGGACGCTCGCCAACCTGTTACATGGCTAGACTACCCATACTTACCGCCTTCCGACTTAAGGCATCCGCTACAACATTTGCCTTGCCTGGGTGATAAAGAATAGTCATATCGTAGTCTTTGAGCAACTCCAACCATCTCCGCTGCCTCAAATTGAGATCTCTCTGATTGAATATATACTGGAGACTACGATGATCCGTGAACACCTCACAATGCACACCATAAAGATAATGCCTCCAAATCTTCAATGCAAACACAACAGCCGCCAACTCTAAATCATGAATAGGATAATTCTTCTCATGAACCTTCAACTGTCTCGAAGCATAAGCTATCACTTTTGCCTTATGCATTAATACACAACCAAGACCAATCCGGGAAGCATCACAATATACAACAAAACCCTCTCCCTCCGCGGGTAGGGTCAAAATCGGAGCAGTAGTCAATAAAGTCTTGAGCTTTTGGAAACTAACCTCACATTCGTCAGACCACTGAAAAGTCACCTCCTTCTGTGTCAATCTAGTTAATGGAGATGCAATGGATGAGAAACCCTCAACAAGCCGTAGATAATAACCTGCAAGGCCCAAGAAACTCCAAATCTCAGTAACTGAAGCAGGTCGGACCCAATCTCTAACTGCCTCAATCTTCTTAGGATCCACCATGTTACCCTCCTTGGACACTACATGTCCCAAGAATGCTACCGAACTAAGCCAAAACTCACACTTTGAAAACTTTGCATAAAGCTTCTTCTCCTTTAGAATCCCAAGAACAATCCTCAAATGATGCTCGTGTTCCTCCTTAGTGCGTGAGTATATCAATATATCATCTATGAAGACAATAACAAAGGAATCTAAATACAGTCTGAACACTCCATTCATCAAGTCCATAAAAGTTGTTGGGGCATTAGTCAATCCGAAAGACATCACCAAAAACTCGTAATAACCATAACGTGTTCGAAAAGCCGTCTTAGGGATATCCTCCGCCCTAACCTTCAACTGATGATAGCCAGATCTCAAATCAATGTTGGAGATTCTTACTAAGTGTTAGTCTTTTTACCTCATTTGTTGGTTTAGTTGGGTTAATATGTTGGGTTGGCTTACCTATTGGTTGGGAACATAGGTGCCATCACGACTTGCAAATTTGGGTCGTGACAAATTTGGTATCAGAGCCCTAGGTTCATCAGTTTCAAGAGTGCAAGAGCAACGTCTAGTAGAAACCTGCGGATCGGTATGAAGACGTCCATACCTATCTTCGAGAGGCTATAGGACATTTAGGAAATATTTTGTTCTTTTATTCATTATCGTGCACACTTGACCTTGCAGAAATTCTAATCTTGATATCTCATTCTCTCTTAGATGGCGAGGAATTGTACATCGGCAAGTGGTGGTCAGGATCCTATTCTTGCGCCTACTTCTGGGAACACTGTCCGAGGTAGAGGTAGGAGACGATCTCGAGGTCGGGGTAGGGGTCGTGTTGCAGCACCTGTGGATGTTCAAGTACCAGTAGCTACCCAGGGTCGTGATAGGACCGTACCTCCTGATGCAGAGGTTATTCATGGGGATGTGCAAGATCGTGTCGAGGGATATGGGCCAGCTCAGGCTCCAACCAGTACTATTGTCCCCCTAGTGCTTCAAGATACCTTGGCTCGTATGTTAGGAATCCTAGAGGGGATGGCCCAGGCAGGAGCTTTGCATGTCACTTCTGATGGCTCACAGACCCGTGTTGGAGGTCAAACTCCAAATCCGATAGTTGCTCCAGATTCTCAGACTCCCAGGACTCAGCCAGCTGCCGCTGTAGCTCCTCGTTTGGATAGTATGGAGTTTCCAAATATGACATCACATTTGGTGAACAGGCCTTCTATGGCTATTGATGAGCAAAAGATGTTTAGGAGGTTCAGACTAATGAATCCTCCTATGGTGGAGGGATTATATTAGTAGCAGGCCAGCTGGATCTCATCCACTATCCTGGACTCAGTTTACTCAGGTATTTCTATCCAAATTTGTTCCACGCAGTGAGAGGGAGCGCAAGAGGGCCGAGTTTGAGGGTTTGCAGCAAAATGGTATGTCAGTTGCAGAGTATGAGGGTAAATTTCATGCCTTGGCTAGGCATGCTTCGATGATACTTCCCACGGAGGCTGAGAGAGTGAGGAGGTTTGTTAAGGGGCTGATTATTCCAATTCGTCTAGGAGTTTCTCAGGTTGCTGCTTCTGGTGTTCCATTCCAGAAAGTGGTAGATGCTGCTAAGGAGTTGGAGATGATTCGGTGTGAGGGATTTGAGCAGCGAGAGGGCAAGAGGACTCGTTATTCAGGTGATTATGGTGGTGCTCCGCCTAGGAGTCGGGGTTACTTGGGCAGAGGTTATCACCCTCAGTCCAGCAGACCCATTCATGCTGCTATACCAGCGTCTGAGGCTGGTTACGCTGGGCATAACTCTTCGAGCTCAGTGCATACTTCGCAGGGTTCATCTTCTAGACCTGTAGTTCGTGGAGGGCATTCTGGTCATTCAGGTTTCTCTCATCAGCCTGCGTCTCGTAGGGGCTGCTTTGAGTGTGGTGATATGGGACACTTTGTGAGAGACTGCCCTAGGACCAGACGTGGTGGCTTACATCAGGGTTCTCAGGCTTCGACTTCCAGGGCTGCACAACCTCCAGCTAGGGGTGGTGCACAGAATGGTAGAGGTGGTTCTCATTCAGGTAGAGGTGGTTCTCCTTCTGGTCGAGGTGGTGGTCGTGGAGGTTCACAATCTGATGGAGGTCGTTCTCACTGTTATGCTTTTCCAGGTAGGCCAGAGGCTGAAGCCTCAGATGCTGTTATCACAGGTATTATTCCGGTTTGTCATCGACCAGCTACTGTATTATTTGATCCAGGCTCTACTTATTCTTATGTGTCCACATATTTTGCTCCTAGTCTGGATATATTGTGTGAGTCTCTTGATTTGCCAATACGTGTTTCTACTCCTGTCGGGGATTCTGTAGTTGTAGATCGGGTGTATCGTTTATGTACTGTTACTTTGATGGGGTGTGACACTCATGCAGATTTAAAGGTCTTAGATATGATAGATTTTCATGTGATTCTTGGTATGGATTGGTTATCTTCTTACCACGCAATTTTAAATTGTCATGCCAAGACAATCACTTTAGCTATGGCTGAAATTCCTAAAGTAGAATGGAGAGGTACTCTTAGTCATCCTTCTAAGGGTGTGATATCATTCCTTAAGGCTCGTCAGTTGGTATAGAGAGGATGTTTGGCTTACTTGGCCCACATTCGAGATACTAGTATTGAGACTCCTATGCTTGAGTCTATTCCAGTGGTGAGTGAATTTTCAGAGGTATTCCCGACCGATTTGCCAGGTCTTCCACCAGATCGTGATATTGATTTTTGTATTGATGTGGAGCCAGGCACTCGGCCTATTTCCATTCCTCCTTATCGTATGGCACCGGCTGAATTGAAAGAGCTGAAGGAGCAGTTGCAGGATTTGTTGAGCAAAGGTTTTATTAGACCGAGTGTATCTCCTTGGGGTGCTCCAGTGTTATTTGTGAAGAAAAAAAAGATGGATCTATGCGTATGTGTATTGACTATCGACAGTTGAACAAGGTAACCATCAGAAATAAGTATCCGATAACTCGTATTGATGATTTATTTGATCAGTTACAGGGTGCTTCAGTTTTCTCCAAAATTGATTTGAGATCTGGCTATCATCAGCTGAAGGTTAGGGCGGAGGATATCCCTAAGATGGCTTTTCGAACACGTTATGGTCATTACGAGTTTTTGGTGATGTCTTTCGGATTGACTAATGCCCCAGCAACTTTTATGGACTTGATGAATGGAGTGTTCAGACTGTATTTAGATTCCTTTGTTATTGTCTTCATAGATGATATATTGACATACTCACGCACTAAGGAGGAACACGAGCATCATTTGAGGATTGTTCTTGGGATTCTAAAGAAGAAGAAGCTTTATGCAAAGTTTTCAAAGTGTGAGTTTTGGCTTAGTTCGGTAGCATTCTTGGATATGTAGTGTCCAAGGAGGGTATCATGGTGGATCCTAAGAAGATTGAGGCAGTTAGAGATTGGGTCAGACCTGCTTCAGTTACTGAGATTCGGAGTTTCTTGGGCCTTGCAGGTTATTATCGACGGTTTGTTGAGGGTTTCTCATCCATTGCATCTCCATTAACTAGATTGACACAGAAGGAGGTGACTTTTCAGTGGTCTGACGAATGTGAGGTTAGTTTCCAAAAGCTCAAGACTTTATTGACTACTGCTCCGATTTTGACCCTACCCGTGGAGGGAGAGGGTTTTGTTGTATATTGTGATGCTTCTCGGATTGGTCTTGGTTGTGTATTAATGCATAAGGGAAAAAGTGATAGCTTATGCTTCGAGACAGTTGAAGGTTCATGAGAAGAATTATCCTATTCATGATTTAGAGTTGGCGGTTGTTGTGTTTGCATTGAAGATTTGGAGGCATTATCTTTTGTGCATTGTGAGGTGTTCACGGATCATCGTAGTCTCCAGTATATATTCAATCAGAGAGATCTCAATTTGAGGCAGCGGAGATGGTTGGAGTTGCTCAAAGACTACGATATGACTATTCTTTATCACCCAGGCAAGGCAAATGTTGTAGCAAATGCCTTAAGTCGGAAGGCGGTAAGTATGGGTAGTCTAGCCATGTAACAGGTTGGCGAGTGTCCTTTAGCTAGGGATGTCCAATCCCTGGCCAATAGCTTTGTGAGACTTGATATTTCAGAATCTGGTAAGGTGTTGGCTTATATGGAGGCTAGGTCATCCTTGTTGGAGCAGATTCGGGCTCAACAGTTTGATGATGGTGATTTATGTAAGATTAGGGACAAGATGTTAAAAGGAGAAGTCAAGGCTGCAATTCTTGATAGTGAGGGAGTTTTGAGGATTAAAGGTCGTATCTGTGTTCCTCGGACAGGTGATTTGACTAGATTGATCATGGAGGAGGCTCATAGTTCGAGGTAAGACTGGCAAACGGACAGGACCGGGTCAACAGGACCGGTTTTATCGGTAACCGGACTGGTACCGGATTTTTCTTACCGGATTTTCTTACCGGTACCGGATTTTACCGAACCGGTTTTACCGGAAAAGTCTCCCTGTTCCGCCCGGTCCGTTAGTAACCGGTTTGGAACCGGGTTGGACCGGTTTGGAACCGGGTCTTACCGGTTTTTCCATTTATTTTTTTTTTTAATTTTTTTTTAATTATTTTAATTATTTATATTTTAAAACTTCAATTGAAAACTTTAAAGTTTATATATAAGTTTGAAATTAAATTTATACTTTAAAGTTTATATTGAATTTAAAGTTTCAAATTGAATTTAAAGTTTTTTATGGAACTTAAGTTTGAAATTGAATTTAAAGTTTTTAAACTTTATATTGAATTTAAAGTTTGAAATTAAATTTAAACTTTAAAGTTTATATTAAATTTAAAGTTTTAATATAACTTTTATAGAAATAATTAAAAATTAAATTTATAAAATGACATGAATTAAATAGAAGAGACTATATTATAAAAGAAAAATCAGGCGAATAGCAGTACGTTATTTATTCAAATAAATAAATTATACATTACAAATATTAGAAAGAGAATAAGAGTACATAATTTAGGAGGAATTGAATAGTAAATTAGTAGTTATTATACTAACAATTCCATTTCTTTTTGTAAACTTTGTATCATTTGAAAAGAAAGATTTTTTGGAATTGGCATTTGTCGTTCCTCTTCAATTGCTTCCATACCATCATCACCAATAATTTATGAGAGATTTATAATTGAGAGTTTGAGACTTTGAGAGATTGTATAAGATTGTATAAGTATTGAATTTGTGATTTAGAATGGAAAAAAATGGTATATTTATAGTGTAAATCGGTAACATTAAAAATATATATAAAAAAAAAAAAACCCGGCTAAACCGGTTCATACCGGACCGGACCGAACCGGATCCGGTTCTTACCGAACCGGTGTAACCGGATAAAAAACCGGGAACCGGTCCGGGAACCGGTCCTGTATACTAAAAAACCGGTTCCTTACCGGTTCAACCGGTACCGGACGGACCGGTACGGGAACCGGATTGGCACCGGACCGGACCGGCCAAAAACCGGTCCGTTTGCCAGCCTTAGTTCGAGGTACTCTATTCATCTAGGGGCTACTAAGATGTATCGTGACTTGAAGCAACACTATTGGTGGCGTCGTATGAAGAGGGACATAGTAGATTTTGTATCTCGATGTTTGAATTGTCAGCAAGTGAAGTATGAACACCAAAAACCTGGAGGTACGACTCAGAGGATGCCCATACCTGAATGGAAGTGGGAGCGTATTGCTATGGATTTTGTGGTAGGGTTGCCACGTACCTTGGGTAAGTTTGATGCTATATGGGTCATCGTGGATCGACTGACTAAGTCTGCACACTTTGTACCAGTTCAGACTACCTATAACTCAGAAAGGTTAGCCAAGATTTATATTCGGGAGGTAGTTCGGTTGCATGGGGTTCCTATATCTATTATTTCAGATCGTGGCACCCAATTTATATCTCATTTTTGGCGGTCTATGCAGAAGGAGTTGGGCACTCGGGTGGATCTTAGTACAGCCTTTCACCCTCAGACTGATGGTCAGTCTGAGCGGACTATTCAGGTTCTTGAGGACATGTTGCGGGCGTGTGTGATTGACTTTGGTGGTCAGTGGGATCAGTTCTTGCCTTTAGCAGAGTTTGCTTACAATAATAGTTATCACTCGAGCATTGAAATGGCACCATTTGAGGCTCTGTATGGTAGGAGATGTCGATCTCCAATTGGTTGGTTTGATGCATTTGAGATTAGACCATGGGGTACAGATTTGTTGAGGGAGTCCTTGGACAAGGTCAAGTTGATCCAAGATAGACTTCTCATGGCTCAGAGTAGGCAAAAGAGTTATGCAGATCGAAAGATTCGTGATTTAGAGTTTATGGTTGGAGAGAGGGTTTTATTGAAGGTTTCACCCATGAAGGGTGTGATGAGGTTTGGAAAAAAGGGCAAGTTGAGCCCAAGATATATTGGTCCTTTCGAGATTGTTGAGCGTATTGGTGAGGTGGCGTATCAGTTGGCTTTGCCACCTGGTTTGTCAGGTGTTCATCCTGGATTTCATATTTCAATGCTTAAGAAGTATCATCAAGGTGGTGATCATGTGATCCAATGGGATTCAGTGTTACTTGATCAAAATTTGACTTTTGAGGAAGAGCCGATCATTATTTTGGATAGGCAAATTCGGAAGTTGAGGTCCAAGGAGATTGCTTCAGTAAAGGTTCAGTGGAAGCATCGTCCAGTGGAGGAGGCTACATGGGAGACAGAGTCAGACATGAGGAGTAAATATCCTCATCTTTTGAGCGTTCAGGTTAGCTCTTTTTCTTTTCCCGTTCGAGGACGAACTTTTGTTTAAGTGGTAGGTGATGTAACGACCCGCTAGGTCGTTTTGAAAACTAGGACTAGTTGACTCCTTTTGGAAATTTAAATGGGTACTTTTAAATTATTCGAAGACTAAGAGTGTTTAGTTGATAAAAATTTTATTGAATAACTAATATAGTTAATAGTTAGTGGGTCATTTCATAATTCATTTATTACCTTTTATACTTGACCCATATTATTAAATTGAGTTAGTGGCTTAACCACTTTTAATACTTAATTATTAAATTGAGTTAGTGGCTTAACCACTTTTAATACTTTAAATTAAGATAAATGAGGGATTAGCATAACCCCATTAACATATTCTTGCAAAAAACGTGTAGGGGGAAAAGAAATCGTCAACTTCAGGTGAACAACTTATTCTCAAACTTTTCAATTCTTCATTTGAGTATATTGTCAAAGTGAATTAAAGTGTTATTTTAATTTATTTGTTGGTGTGTGTATGAGAAAATAAATTATTTTTGGATCTATTTAGATCCTTTGTAAAGGAACGGAAAGGAATTCTTTTTATTTATGTGAAACTTTATCAACCTAAGGAGGGGAGCATTGAATGCCCACTAATGATGCTCATTATGAAAGTGGCAGATGACATGACCAATTATTTAGAAATTTAGAAATTGGACCGAATAAAATTAAAGAAAAAGAATGAATGATCTCACATTTAAAGTGCATTTTTCTGGTTTGTTAACTAGTGAAAATGGGTCTTAATTTATTTATTTACAGAATTTAGTCACTAGTATTAGTATGTTATCATTAGAGAATTAAGTTTTTGATTTCATTGGATTATAAAAATCTTCATATTGACGATGGAGGATATTATTAATAGTAGGTATTGCTGGAAAAATTTTGGGTTGTACAACTTGTTAATTTAATTTATTCCTAATGACTAGCAGGTAATTAAGTGAGTTTCCGTAAGTATTGAGGGTGTTGGATTAGAGTAGTGGGAGAAATTTATTGTTTATCTTTCCGTGGTTGAAATTGGTTTATTAATATAAAAATTTAAATGGCCATAGTTATGCAGTGCAGATGGATTGTCTATTTATTAATATTATCCTTAGTGGGTAGGAAAAATTGATTGGAATATTTACAGGGAATAATGACGTATTACTAATATTTTTTTAGAAAAAGTAGTGTGTTGTTTCTTGAAAATATTAGTGGTATAGGTATTTGTAGGTAAAAAGTTGAAGGGAATCATTTAAGGATCATATTAAGGTGTATATTATAGATCTAACATTGAATTCAAGGGTATTTAGAGATGTTAAAGTTAAGTTCTTGGCTTGAAATTTAGCGAGTATGAAAAATTTGGCATACCAATATATATCAAGATTTGTAGTTTGGTTGGAAATATGAGTGAGTTTTAGCATCTATGATAGACATATAATAATTTGAATGTCTACAAAAATTGCTTACTTACGAATATTGCATCATTGGTAGATCGTGAACATTACAAAACTTTGCAAAAAGGGAAGGAACTATCTTGAAGATTCCGTGACACGAATTCGGCACTTGAGGTATGTTAAGACTTTTTAGACTTATCGAAGGACGTTTTCCTAATTAAAGATTTAAAAAATGAAAATAGACAAAGGGGTAAGGGGGAAAGATGGTGGTCTCGTATCAATGGTGTGACGGGCATTGGTACAAGTACCGCTGTTATAAAAAGGAAAATTTCTATTATAGAATGTGGATTGAAAGTTGAGAATGCCAAAGCA
Source organism: Solanum peruvianum (assembly GCA_027705065.1). Taxonomy (NCBI): domain Eukaryota; kingdom Viridiplantae; phylum Streptophyta; class Magnoliopsida; order Solanales; family Solanaceae; genus Solanum; species Solanum peruvianum. The sequence continues at coordinate 2,512,177 of JAKWJD010001766.1, forward strand.
TATGGGCATTAGCTGATATATTATTGACTTGAATTCCTTATGGGATTGTGTTTTATTTATTTCACCCGTATAGTTGTGATAATTGAGGTGGTTATGTATTATGTTCATATTGATTGATTGAGATGCATCATCATCCCCTCTATTGAAATAATATTGTGCACATGCATAGACATGAGACTGAGTATAAGTTGGGCACGTGGAGATCGTCCGTGCTGGGGATGGTGAGATGTTAATATTGTAATTTGGGCACGTGGAGACCGTCCATGCGAAAATTGTTTGATATTATGATAGTGCGTTGAGATCGTCCGCACAGACACGTGGAGATCGTCCGTGTCGGTATATGGACCTCGCGAGTCCCCCATGGGTCATGAACTCTCGAAGTATTTCCGAGGAGTATCATGTATATATGGTTGAGTGTGTACTGGGTATTCTGAGACAATTCATTACATGGTGTTATATAGCATTGCATTTCATCACATCATTTATTTTGATGATTATGTGTTTTGTTTGGTGTTTGGAAAATATATATATAATATATATATATATATATATATATAATATATTATATATATATATATATATATAATATATATATATATATATATATATTATATATATATATAATAATTTATTTTCTTATATAACTCCCGTCACTACTTCTTCGTTGTCGGTCAATGAGACATACTGGGTACACGTGGTTTCGTACTCATACTAAGCTTGTTGCACTCCCTGTGGTGCAGATTCGATTCCGAGTAGGAGCACATCTCGTGGAGCAAATTGAGTCCGGCTTGAAGTTCTTGGAGTTATGGTGAGTTGCTTGGCTGTTCCGTGGCCCACACTTCCCTCTATCTTTTATTTATTATGTTATTAGTATTCAAACAGGATATCCCTTATGTTAGATTTGTCATTTAGTTTCAGACTTGCATTGAATTTTAGAAGCTCTTGTACTTAAGACACTAATTCTTGGGATGATATATTTTAGCTTCTGCATTTCATACTTATAAGGAACTCAATGTTGGAGATTCTTACTAAGTGTTAGTCTTTTTACTCATTTGTTGGTTTAGTTGGGTTAATATGTTGGGTTGGCTTACCTATTGGTTGGGAACATAGGTGCCATCACGACTTGCAAATTTGGGTCGTGACAACTAGCTTATTAGGTGGAACTCACCGTGGAAAATGTCCATTCAACATAAAAACCATTACTATTTCACTTATTATACATAGATGGTGACAGTTCAGGAAGGAAAAGATCAAGGGGACAACCGATTGTTGAGGTTTGAAACTCCCAAAAAGTGATATTTCAATTATTTTTTGTCCATTATCTCTCGAATTAACTTGGGAGTAAAAAGATCAAAACTTTGGAAGAGAACTGAGTCATTTTGTGGACTTGGGAAATGTAAACATTCTGGTGTTGCAAACTGTGTTACATGCCAGTGGAATTGTAGTGCTTGGTAAAATATGGATCTGACAAGCAGGGAACTTGTGGGCTGAAGTTATATGATTGTGATGCTTGCAATTGAAAGTTACTCTGTCTTAGATATTTTCTTTTCTATAGATAAGTAGTAGTATTTCTCTTCTTCTGATTCTTTAAAAAAAAAAGGTATACATGAGTTTACTCCGTATCGAGCAGTCAGTAAGTAGCCATTGCACTTGAATAGAATTATATACGAGTTTTCCTACCATTTAAGAAGATTATGGGCAGTGTGATTCTATGAAAAAGTTCTTTAATCCAGAAACTACCTAATTTCTTGAGTGGTAATGTGGCTTACAAAAGGTAGGAGACTATTCTATTGAAGGTCTCGTACTTCTTCTTCGATTTCTGCCACTACTTGTTGTTTCTTGTATTCATTTATCACATTAGTCTACTACGTATGGTCTGCTACACTTCCTCAATTATTTGTTATGCCTTGTTCTACCTCTATATTGTCTTTTAGAACTGCCTAGTTATGTGTTATCTCTCTATCTCCACGAGGTAGCGATAAAATTTACACACACCGTACCCTCCCCAGACCCTATTGTAATTGTTGTTGAGTGCCAACTGGCACACAACAGGCACCCCTTGGAAATTGGAAAACTATCATAAAGACGCCCTTTCACTTCCCAAATTCGAAGTACAGTCCCCCTTTCAACGAGTTCAAATCCCTAATTTCATTTAAACGAATATGATCCCAAAAAAATACAAGTATATTACAGATTTTTTTGGCTTGTTGAGCTAGAAAATGATGAATTACAAAATTATAAAGCATTTGTTCAGCAGATAATTAACAAAATACGATATAATTGAAATTCTAAAGTACAAATTACAATCAGTATCACAAATTGAAGGATTTTTTTTACACTTACAGACTGTTTCCATCTGGTGATTCTGAAATTGAAGAAGAATGTATCTCCGTAGACATCTTTTGATCTTCGTCTTCTTCGTCTAGCTCGAACGATTTTTTTCCTTCACAATATTTACAGTTTCTTCAAAAAAATTACTTCGAAAATCACAGAAATGGTGGAGGAGACGAGGACGTTAATGATCGGGTCGGGTTAACAAATATACGATTTTGCTGGTTTTAGACCCGGAGTTGGTTATCCGGTTTAATTGGTTCGGATTTTTCAAGTTTCGGTTTATGTATAAAATAATAATTTTTAAAAAATTGATACGATGCAAATAAAGTAGTTTTTTTTTAATGTTTGAAAAAAAAATGTAACATGTGAAAAAATAGATGTAATATTTAATTAGATGCATTTGTATGGTGAGTTGATATTCATTTTTTATAACGATTTATTTATTTTTATGAAATAGGAATAAGGTCCGCATATATTTATTTTTACCAGATTTTAGACGTGTGGTAACACTGTTTTTGTTGCAACAAAAAGTAGGTTCGATTTGATGCAAGTGAACGATAAGTTAAGGATCTTTCGAAAACAGTTTATCTATCTTTACGAGGTAAGAATAATGTATAATCAGTGGTGGATCTGAAATTTTCGAGCAGGATTCAAAAAATAAATGTATAAACATGTAAATAAACTTTGAGAAATTGGACGTTTGAATTCTTTTGGGTTTAAAACCACGCTTGTAGCACGTTTTTTTAATTAAAAAAAATTGAAAAACGAAACTCAAACTAAAAAATATAAAATATAAAACACTGCCACAACAATTCAAACCGGTGACGTAAAGCTTAATTTATGGGACCTGCCACTACGCTATCAGTTTCTCCTTGTATTGAGGGGGTTGAAAATATATACATCTACAGAAATACAAGAAAAATAATCTTATATATAGTGTAATTTTTTACCGAGAGGGTTCACCCACGTAGGTTCGCTCCGATATAATGTAACTCTATTTTTCCAGACTCTACTTATTCGATCAATACACTAGATATATTGTTGCAAACAAATGATAGATTTGAATTCATAATTTCAAAATTATAACATACGTATCCAATTCTTATTAAAAACCTCAAACATAAATCGACATAGCTTACACACTGAATCCGTCTCTGAACACGGTAAAAATCAAGAAGGATAAGCTTGAATAACAGATTGAACAGCATTAATGTGACTAATAATGTGTCTACCAAATCCAGCTTCATTCAAAACATAAGCCCATTCTTTAGATGTTCTCTCTTTTCCATTGCTTGTGTGAGCCATCATCACCATATCCAACATTAAACCAACATCCTTGAGCTTATCATTATTTGATCCTCCAATAATATTATTTTCTTGTTTTTCACCAATTATTGCTTCCAATATTATCACTTTCCCTTTGTCTTTTGGAATTGCTTCTCTACACTTTGTTAATATTTGTATACATTCTTCATCTCCCCAATCATGTAAAACCCACTAATATACATAACATATACAATAATATACATGAGGGTATGAAAATTAAAAATAAAATTGAATATAAGAAAACACTCTTTAAAAAAAAAGTACAATCATCTGAGTCAAACGCCTTTTGCAAATAGTCTTTCTACCTCCAAAAGATATGCGTAAGGTTGTATGTATATTGTTTTTTGTTGTTTTAATAAAAATCTTGACGAGATTTTCATCGAAAAATCGTGTAAGGTTAATAGAAATTGAGATGGTTTCTCACCCATACAATAATAACTTTGATGCATATACATGAAGTTATGCATAAATACTGTTTTTCTAAAAGAAAATTTCGTTGAAATGTTTTTGACGGATATTTCATAGGAAATTCCTTAAACACTATTTAAAATAAAAATTAATGAAATCCATTTGAAATTGATTTGTTAATAACGTTTTCAATATGATTTTTGTTGAAAATACCTTAACGATAAGCTATTTTTTAATGAAATATCCATCGAAAATTCATAAATAGAGATAATATAAAATATATCAATGGACAACTTTAGACCTACTCTCAAACATAAGGGGCCACTCCATATTATTTTCTAGTACTTTTAGTGTAGAAATTATTTTATGGGATAATGCTTAAATCACAAATGACTTTTATTAGCACAAAACAAATAAAAAAATAACTTTTTGAGTCATTTCATAGTATAAATTACTATATAAGAAATCAACTCCCGTCATAATTAAAGTATCAAATATTTTAATTAAAACAAATTGAATCCATTAATATGACTACTATTAATATTTATTCCCTCCCACCCATATTAGATGGGAATTTTTTTATTTTATAATGTATTTAAGAAATCATTAATAGATTTATCAATTTTATTATTAATCATTTGTTTATATTAATTAGCCTTTTTTGAAAAAAAAATTGAATCTTCAAAATTTGTTTAAATTTTCAAAAGTCATATTAATTATAGGGGTAAAATGAAAAAAAATTAATTCTATTATGATTAATTAGTAAAAAATCGAATAATATGAAATAAATACTTTTAGTAAAATGACCATCAAATATGAGACGGGAGTAGTAGTTAGTTAGTTACCATGAGGAAGGCAGCATCAGCTTTGGGGACATAATTAAACATGTCACCTCCAAAATGTACAACACCAATAGCATGAGGTGCAACAGAAGCAACATGAGGAAGATCAAAATTAATCCCATTAATCCAAGGAAAAGCCTCCACCAATAATCTTAGTGTTGTTCCATCACCACCACCAACATCAACCATTGTGTTCACCCCCTCGAATATCTCCGGGCAACCGTCGATAATCGCTGATACTGCAACCTTAGCATCGCACGCCATCGCGTTATTCAGGAGGTTACTAAGTCCAGAGTCAGCTTCCGCGTACTTCCAGATATCCTTTCCATGTGCTACATCAAAGGCGGGCGTACTATTGTCCTTTAATGAAATACGTAAACTAAGATTGTGCCACGGTGCCAACATCACAGGGCTGCTTTCGAATAGCAAGAAAGCAGCCATGCTATTCTCGCCTTCTTTAATGAGAAGGCGGGAAAGAGGCGTTTGAACATAGCCGTTTTTGCCGCTTTTGGTTGATGTCTCCTTGAATATTCCACGGTTGATCAAGAACCTAGAAAAAAATAGTTATCCATGTAACCATGTACGTATCATTAACATTATTATTATTATTACTAGATATCAGGTGCCTGCGCCAGCGCAGATCCAATGTATGTTAGTTTTTTTTTCCTTCCAATTTATATGACACAAATGAAATTTGAAAAAGCGAACTAACTTTTTTATATGTGTGTTTTTAAAAAAAATATTTTTAGTTGTTAATTTATATACCATTTATGTCATTTTCGAATAATATATGTTACTCTATTTGTTACATTTTATGTGATATAAGTAATCTTAGAAAAAATCAACAAAATTTCTTATATGGTTCTCACTTATTTGTTAGTTGTCATTTTATTGTGTTAGTACTTTTTAATTTTTACGTTATTTTCAAATAATATATGCAAATAATCTTAGTTGTCATTTTTCTTATAATCTCTTAAAGAACATGGAAAAAAAATTAATAACTAATAAATGCATCAAATATGCTTCAACAAGAAAATATAATGAAAAGGTCGTCAGTAATCTTGACAAATAATTATATAACTCTTGGTACTATTTTCATGTCATCCAAAATCGAATATCATCCATAAACTCCTACAATCCTACATATATACATACTCTCTCGGTTATATGATATCTATTTATTCTTGAAATTCAAGCTATGTAAGATTCAACTATCATTAATTTTTTTTATAAACAGCCTACAAACACTTTTTGAAAAATAAATATATTATAATTGTTGGTTGTTCCTATTTTATTAATTGATTTGTCAAATATATCAGAAAATGAATAATTCAAATTCAACGTAAAATTAATTTAGGCGGTGAGTCTACTTGACACCCATAGACTCTAAATCCTAGATCCGGCTCTGGATACAAATGATATTTTATCTTAGGCATAATACATAATTATGCCCTTTAACTTGTTTCGAATCACATGTTTGTCCTTCAACTTTGGGTGTGCACAAGTAGACACTTAAACTTGTATAAAGTTGAACAAATAGACACACATGTCCTATATGTCATCCTACATGTCACTTTTTGTCCTACGTGGTGTTCTACGAGTATTTTGCTATGTAGGACTTATGTGTTTATTTATTTAAAAGTTGGATAGTTAAAATATCTGTTTGTGCATTATGAAAGTTGGAGGTCAAAGTTAAAATTTAAAGCCAAGTTTACGGTCTAATATATGTATTATGTCTTTATCTTATGTTATACCATATAATTTCTATAGCATCATTTCTCTATTTAAATATATCCAAACAAATGATGATGTTATAGAGAGGTTTGAGTATTCATACTTCTTAAAAATGATTCTTCATATTTTATTTAAAAATAATTAAACTTTAAGCTTTTCATTACTTCAATAATTTTTCCCTCCCGATGTTAACTAGTAGGATAAAACATTTTCTACCTATTCAAATACTTCATACTCAGGAATTCAACTCGAGTTCTCTAGTTAAGGATGTATGAATATGAGTAGATACTAATCTTTTCATTACAACCCTTCGTGGATTGGTCCCTTGATATAATGAGATACTTTTACAATCACACAAATATATACTTATAACTTATTTTAAATCACGAGTTTAAGAAATCAAACTTCTTGTACATATAGATAAATATTGTTACGTAAATTCAGACAGAGAGAGTAACGAATTACTAAATAATTAATCATACCTTAGGATACGATAGAGGGAAGTGGAACAACAACCAAGTGCAATAGATAGTTGATTTAGGCTAATAGGTTCTTGATTTTTTTCCAAAAAATCAGCAATTCCTAACTCAATGGCACATTTAATCACAGCCATTTCTGTGAAGCCAAACACAAACTTCCACATATTTGCTTGTGCTTCATGAGATTCTTGAATTTTTTCATCATTTGTTTTTGCTTTTCCATTTGTTTCTTTCTCCATGGTGAAAAAAAACTTAATTAGGGTTTTTGATTTATTTATTTTTTTCCTAATTCTTGGCAATACTTCAATGGGTTGGTTTAGCTATTTAAAGCACTAAAAGATCGGTTCTTGACAATCTCTATCTCTTTTTTTTTAAATTACTATTTTTGGACAACATGTTGGATGGTTGTTTTCGGGGTGGGGTGGGGTGGGAGGGAGGGTAACAGGAGATTTGTTCGAGATCACGTGAATCTATACTCTCCTTTTGAGATTATATATAGAACTGTTATGTTTATAAAAGAAAAAAAAAGATAAAAGAGTTGCTCTTTGGAAAGCACAATACGATGAGAGTTGTAAGTTGGGGGAGTTATTATCTAATGTTGGCCTTTATGGTAGAACCAGTCGGGGGACCTGAGAGGCGGTGGTTTTACCCTGCGGCGAATGTCAGCGGTTCGAGTCCACAGTTGAATATAACTGGTGAACTTACATTTAAAGTATCATATAATACAATGATTATTGAATGTGTTGTTAGGATCAAATTCACACACACACTTGATGAATAAAGTACACAAGAACTTTAGAGAGAAAGAGATGAGAGATGTAGAGAGAGAAAAAGAGAAACCAATATTTTGTGTAACACCCCATGAGTAAACTTCCACGACAGTGGGGTATATATATTAATTATTCAAAGTATTTTTGGTTACAGAGAATAAATGGAGAATAAATAATACAATACATTAAATATTAATCAGGCTTCACAACCTAACATGTATCTCTTTAAGTGAAGTTAGAAATTTAAATCTTATGTCTGTGTTTTGTTCTTCTAAAAAAGGATTCAGTAACACCTTTCTAAATAGTTATTAATAGCATTATTGACGTTTTAATTAATTAATTTCTTTTAATTTATTGCATCAATCTTTCAAAAAATTCGAGTCTATCATATAGGAAATTTTTAACTGTTTTTTTTACTTTTGTATATATATATATATATATCTATATATATATATATAATATATATATATATATGTGTGTGTGTGTGTGTGTATTAAAGTTAGTAATATCGGATGAAATTATATTACAATAATGAGTTAAACCGATCTCAATACCTTTGATATTTTAGATCCACTATTTTATAATAGTGCATTCATTTTAACGAAATTTTAAATATGTACACCTCTAGTTGTTATTTGTTGTATATTATATTGTACCATATCGTACTATTATTTGTGCTTTGTGAATATACATAATACTATAAAATTATTCTTCAAACGGCTAGTATGTGATTTTATAAAATAAAACAGAATCAATATAATTTATTCAAATGCTATATATATATATATATATATATATATATAATATATATATATAGATATATATATATATATATATATATATAATATATATATATATATATATATATATATATATATAACACGTTACGAAACAAATCATAATAATCACCATATAAACAAGTTGTCAGTTACTAGTAGAATTTTATTTTTATTTTTATTTTGTGATCGATATTCGATCAAGTATATTTAATTTTCGATTACTTGGAATATGCATATTTGATTGATTTCCTTGGGAATATTCATAAATTTGAAGAATATTAAATATTTCATCAAAAATCTGCATACTATTACAAGGATTAAAACAAAAATATACACCAACTACGTAGGGACAAAAAAGATCTATTTCCACATTACTTTTAATTTATTTTTATTTTTTTGAAATACCCGTCTGCCGAAAGAAAAAATAAAATAATGTATAAGAATATATATATTAATATTAATTGTACAACTTCAAGATTTTCTTTTAATTAAGATTAATCATGTTGCTATTAATCCAGTATTATATAATTAGTGAAAGGTTAAAAAAAGCCTTCCGTAACCATAATATACAATATAAATTATAAAGTGTAGATCTTCTGGATTCTTAATGACATCATTAGAGATTTATATGTTTTTAAGATTTAGAAAGACTAATTTATGTACGACAAATTTGAGATCTCTCAATTAGAGGCGGAGTCAGGATTTTCAATAAGGAGATCAAAATCTATAAAAATAGATACATGAAGTAGTCGAAGAAGGTTTGACATCCGCTGTATATACATATAAAATTATTTTAATTATATATAAATAATATAATTTTCCGTAGAAAGGGATCCGGATGAACCCCTTCGTTCAAGGTACTCCGCCCCTGCTCTCAATCATGGCTGCGCAATCAACTAGGCTACTTTTATTGGTATCTTCTCTTCCGTCGTATTTTAACTACTTTATGTGTTTCATATTAATCGTCCACATTACTACAAATAGTAAATTCGAATTACTTGTTAGCTTATAAAATCAAGATATAACTAACTGTTTTTCTTTTTGTATTTTTCATTGACAATTAATTCTTTTTCTTGAAGTATAAAAAGTTTTTAAAATTTCAAAAATATATATATTAAAGGGTAAATTAGTAAAATTATTATTTTTATTTATAATTTTTTAAAAAGTATGTAAATTGAAATATGGACAACTAATATAAACTTGAAGTGAAGCGAAGGCATTATTGAAGGAAAGAAATGGCGGGTCTACCTCCTTCTGCAATAGTGATCTATCCCGTCAATCCCACCCGCGAGCTATCCATTCTAACCTGTGTTTGCCTAGCAAGATACGTCTAGTTCTCCCTCCGCTTGCCTGGGGAAGTCAGAATAGGAGAGCACTCATCTGGGGGTGGGCTTACTACTTAGATGCTTTCAGCAGTTATCCACTCCGCACTTGGCTACCCAGCGTTTACCGTGGGCACGATAACTGGTACACCAGAGGTGCGTCTTTCCCGGTCCTCTCGTAAGAATATATTAATTTACTTAAAAGAAGTGTGCAAATTGTTTAAAAGGGAAAAACAACCTTTATTGATTGTTACTTTAAAATATATGCAAAATCAACCTTTAAAAGAGAAAATCAACCAACCTTTATTAATTAGGAATAATTTAATAAATTATATTTTGTATTATATTTTTAATAAACGTGAAAAAATTAAAGCTATGATTGAAGTGAGACGAAAGGAGTAATTAAATAATTTTTCATTTTGAAATATTTTCCCCACAAAAGATTTTTCATCAGGAAAAATATTACTGGCTCCACAGGAACAATAATAACGTGTAACACGACAATATTTCCAGCTAATAAATTTAAATTTATTTGTCGAACCAAATAAAAAAAATTCATCATTTACTTTGAATTTTTTAATATTTATGATAAATATATAAAATAGAATAGTTAGAAAGAGATCAAAAATGATATGGGAGAGAAGCGCGTCTGATACTGTAAATTATAAAGAAAATTCGTGTTATGAAGCTAAATTCAAAAAAGAATTTTGAAATTGATAATACAAGATCAATCTATTTGAAGGTAAAACGATGCTGATAAAATATTTTTTTATTAAAATAAAAATTGAAATATTTTTTTATTAAAATAAAAATTGAGTAAAATTATACATTTACTATTCAACGAGGTGCACTTTTGCCCTCTATTGAAAATTAGGAGTTTGATTTGATTTAATATGGAGTTTGAAGGTCGCGATCAATAGGATTTGATCGAAATTAAGAGGAACTAATTATGTGTTAGTTCATTAAGAGCACGAATACCCACTTTCTTTTCGAATAGTAAATGAATGATTTTAATTTTTTCCATTATTAAAATGATTGAAATAATCGAATTATATTTTAATACTAAAGTATCTTTACTAAGAAAATTGAAAACATGAAAAAGAAGTGAAGATGAAGTTTCACGTTTATCATATATAAAGTACTTTGAAAAATTAAAAAAAATATGTCGAAAAGCCATAAAATAATAAAATAAAACGGTTGTTGAACTAAAACTATTTATGAGCAAATTACTTTTGGTTAATTTAATTTGTAATCACTTAAATATTTTGAATATTTCAATAAATATATTGATCGTATTATCAAAAATTATGTTGAAATGACATAAAATAATAAAATAAAACAGTAGTTAAACTAAGACTATTTATAAGCAAATTACTTTTGATTAATTTAATTTATAATCACTTAATTATTTTAAATATTCAATAAATATATTGATCAGTTTATAAACTTAGTCAAATAATTTGTCCTATTGGGAGCGAGCCGAGCGAGAGCAAAGCAAGTTTCAGTGGTGGGCTGTCTTCGCGGTCCCATTTCATAAACTTTTTCTAGGCAAGAGTCGCTCGGAACGAATAGGAAGAAGTGAATCAGAAATGAACTTATATTCTAATCAGCGGTGATTCCTCTTGTCGAAAAGAAAGATGCATCTCTTTTTTCTTCAAAAGTTGTCGTGCATTTCTTTTTTATAGATATACTTGGGCTGAAGAATGAGCGTGTTCTTGGGCCATCATAGAAACATAGATAGAGTCGACGACGGAACGAAGAACGAAACTTTACGACAGCGATCCTACTTTATAATTTATCCAGTTGCTTGACAATATATTAATTTATGTGGGCAAATAATGTATGTAAATAATTCTATATATCCTTGTCTTATAGTTGTTGTATGTAACTTTTATGACTCAATCTACAATATATGTTAGGTACATCACATTTTTCAAAAATGACCCTCTGACCAACATGTTTCTTGATGGGTGTGTTTAATATGGAGTTTTTTATTTTAAAAAAATGTTAAAAGAATTTAAAATATTTTTTGAAAAAATATAAAAATGGAGAAAATATCTTTTTCAGTGAAATATGTAAAACAATCATACAAATGATATTTTGCTTTTTTTTTCTTATGGATAGCCCATCATTTCTTCTAAGAAAATGGACAATATAATTCTATCAATATAAAGTCACATTTTTCTTGAACTTAATCTTATTAGTCTATCGTTTTATTGAGTTGATGTTTTAACTTGCACTCAGGAGGTGAAAGCAATTAGAGCTGTCAATATGTGCTAGCCTACCCATTCGGTCTAACTCATACAGACTTTGATATTTTACGGGTCAGGTCGGGCTAATCCATTTTTGGTGTGGGCCAGAAAAAGTTCGGCCAACCCATAAGTACGTGGGCTACAAGCTTGCCAGACCAGTCCACTTTTTTAAAAAATTATATTAATTTTATAATTTTTAAATTAAATTATATATATTATGATTTTAAAAATATTATCATAAATATCGACAAAACAATATTACATGATGTTAATGTTGCTACTTTTTAATCAAATTCACAAATAAAATTATCTTTATAATATTTATCAAGTTTTTTTCATGTAAATAAATATCCAAAAAGAAATATTAACCTAATTTTTTTTGAGTTTGGACTCTCTTTAATTTTAAATTTTAATATTATATTATATTTTTAAATTAATTTTTATTAGCCCACGGATCAGCCTTACCGATATTTCTCAAGCTCCACAAATCAGCAGGCTTATTCAGGCCGGGCTAAAAAGTCTTTTTCTCAAATGGGCTCCAAAAATCGTAGTTCAACTCTATTAGGTCAGGTCGGCGCAACAGGCCTAGCCCATTTTAACGGCTCTAAAAGCAATCATTGATTGGTAATTGATATGTAATGCATGGAATGGATTGGGAACTTTGAAGTTATTATACAAAGACAAATTCTGAATTTGATTGAACGATTCTAAGGTTTTTATTTTTTTTGTAGATTAATTGTGTTATCTCCACTTTTCGGAATATCTTATCAACTTCATCACTTTCTCCCAGCTTTTTTTTGCTTATATCTTGATATTTGTCTAAATCATAGTAAATATTTTAAAAAGTATAATTTTCTATTTACATATCGAATATCGAAAAAATAGAGTAAAAGATCAACTTATATACTTGTAATTTGTATTAAATAAATACTAACACTTTGTTTAAATCATTGTTACCTATTGTTTCATAATGTATTATACTCCATTGTACTGTATTGCATGGTAGTTACAATGTTTGGATAGATTGTATTGTTTGTTGTTGTTTAGTAATGTTTTAATTGTTTGGTTTGATTGTATCATATTGTATTGTAATTTATAGATTTACTGTAATATCCTTAATTATTCTAGAGCAGGAGGTTTGACTAAGTTTAAATAATTAAGTTAAAAGGTAAATTAATATTTTGAAATATTATGTAAAGATATTATTGGAAAAATAAATTAAGTAACAATTGGGAACACATCAAATTGGTTGTTCCATAAAATAGGGGTTTTCATTGTTACGTAACAACGAAATTTAACAATACAGTATAATACATTTTAAGTAACAATCAAAACAAATATTATAGGTATAAGGACGATACAATACAATACTATGGATAACAATGATTCAAACATATAAAATTTATTTTTAAATATCAATTTGAACTTGAAATTTAATTTTAAAATTTTCAGATATTTACAAATTCCCCAAAAATAATTTTTACGTTTTTGGAGTTCTCATTCACAAAATTTTAAATTTTAAAAAATAAAATGAATACTCAAATACTCAATTTCCTAAATTTAAATATCTACAAAATGTATGACTTTTTAACATCACCAAAAGTCTCATTTATGTTCCATCACATCATATTAATTAGTGAGCACAATATAAGAGCAAAAAAAGAAAAAAACATTCGTCCTTCTAATACGTCACATTAATTTGTCTTTAAAAAGAGTACAATGGACCCCAAATAATAATAATAATAATAATAATAATGAAAATGGGTCAAAATACCCTTAAACTATCTAAAATAGCTCATATATTTTTAGACTATATTTTGGCTTAAAATTATCATTCTCGTCAAACTATTGGATCAAAAGTGTCCTTCTAATTAATAAAAATTGTTTAATGCCATGTGGATGCCACATGACACGCCAATAGACTTCCACTGCCACATATACTAAAAGAAAAAGGGTCAAAAATACCCTTAAATTATCCGAAATAGCTCATATTTACCCTTAAACTATATTTCATCTCAAAATTATCCTTCCCGTCAAACTATTGGGTCAAAAGTGACCTTCTTATTAGCGAAAGTTGTTAAATACCACATTGCACGCCAATAGGGTTCCACTGCCACATTGACTAAATTCCTAAATCTTAATTACTCATGTTCCCCTCATTTCATTATTTTTCAAAAATGATTTCACCCCTTCTCCCTCATTTCGCGGCTAGGGTTTCACAGTTTTCTTCGTCGCTGGGTTTCAAAGTGAATATTCTTGGTTGTAGGTTAGTAAAACTTTTTTCTTATTTTATTGTGTTTACAACCACAAAAATCAATTTTGAAACTTAGCTCCGAAGAAAGTTAAGAAACTTTGACCACGAAATGACGAAAAAGTTGTAAAATTCTAGCTATCATACTTAGAAATCGTAAATATAATAAAATAAGAAAAAATATTTACTAACCTACAAGCATGAATATCCACTTTGAAACTCAGTCCCAAAGAAAGCTACGATGCCTTAGCTGATAGGGGAAAGTTATGAAATCATAACTATTATGCTTTGAAATCATAAACACTATAAAATAAGAAAAAATATTTATTAACTTACAAGCATTAATATCCACTTTGAAACCCAGCCACGAAGAAAAGTATGAAACCCTAGCTGCAAAATGAGTGAGAAGGGGTGAATATATCGTTTCTGGAAATAATGAAATGAGGGGGGGGGGTGTAATTAGGATTTAGGGATTTAGTCTAGGTGGCAGTGGAATCTTATTGTTACGCAATGTAGCATCCACATGACATTTAACATCTTCTATTAATAATAAGAGTATTTTTGACCCAATAGTTTGACGGGAAGGGTAGTTTTGAGCCGAAATATAGTTTAAGGGTAAATATGAGCTATTTCGGATAGTTAATGGTATTTTTGACCCTTTTTATTTAGTCTACGTGGCAGCGGAATCCTATTGACATGCAATGTGACATCCATATGACATCCACATGACATTTAACAACTTTCGTTGATAAGAAGGGTACTTTTGACCCAATAGTATGACGGGAAGGGTAGTTTTGAGCTGAAATAAAGAATAAGGATATATATGAACTATTTCGAATAGTTTAGGGATATTTTTGAGCCTTTTCCATAATAATAATAATAATAATAATAATAATAATAATAATAATAATAATAATAATAATAATAATAATAAAATAATAATAATAATAATGAATAGAAATAATTTATATATTTTGATATACACAACTTAATATATTCTTATGTAAAAACATAAATAAATTCAATTCTCCCAAATTTCTTAAAAATAAATCTAGCTAGAAGAAAATACATGAAAAGCAAAAGAAAAAGATGGAAAAGGAATATGAGTCATTTTATCCTAAGTAAGTATGTGAAAAATAGAAAATAGGAAGATAATTACTTTGACTAATATAACTTCAATATTAGTCAAAATATATCACAAAAAAGTAAAATCTAAAAAAATAATATATAAGCAAATTATATCCTTATATTGTGAGATTGAAAGAACTATTTTGTTATCGATAAATCTTTAGTTTAAGACAAATATATCTTAAGATATTAGATGGATGCTAATATATCATGTGGAAAAATAGAAGAAGGAAGATATTATTTTGATCAATATTTAGACGTCTCTCAATATCATAGCCTGTTTGACCAAGTCGTTAAAAGATCATAAGTGTTTATCATATTTTTCTTACAAAAATGATTATTTTAAAGGCGAGCATTACTTTTAGTCATCTCTCCGTTGATTAACGGGTATTAATATTCTTGATCGAGCGGTCAAATGTGTAACTTTCCGAAAAAGTAGCATCATTGTAGGAGAATTCACAACGCCCTATTCAAACGGGCTTCAGTTAAGCCCAATTCATACCAGGCCCATTAATTTCTCTTTACTTAAATCTCTCAACTTACAAAATTTTCCAGCTAACGTAGAACGAAATAATTTTGAAAAATCTGTGAACTCTTCGAAGCTTAAAAATTCAATGGCGTCACCGGATACCGATGTGCCGATGGTTCCCGTCGGAGAGAGTTCAACCGGAGCTGGAACGTCTAACAAAAAGCCGAAGCGATTTGAGATCAAAAAGTGGAACGCCGTTTCTCTCTGGGCTTGGGGTGAATTTCTAACCCTAATTAATTCCATCGTATTTTATATACGTATTTATTGATGTAGATTTAACGATTTTATGCTGGATTTAAAGTACTGGAATCCGGTGATCTATTTAGATTTTAAATCAGTGATTGCGAAGTACTATTGCTAGTTTTTGCTGATGATGTTGTGAACTTAGTGTAAGTATACGTTTAGGAACTTTATAGTTTGAATGTATGTATGTACATTTTTCAAGGCAAAGGTAGTGAATATGCCTATGCTCGCTGCTGAAAAATTGGATGTATGATGGATAATTGTATGGAATTTGATTTGTAAACAGCAGCTCTATATTGGCTTACGTGAAATTAGTGGTGAATGTCAGTCCAAAAATATGAAGTTTGTGTAATGTACTAATGGTGATATTGTTTACCTGAGCTTGTAGTTGATATCCGTGAATCGGAATTAGAAAGGAATATTGACTGGAAGATGCTTACAGCAATTTGAAGTTATTTGTATCTTCTTTTAGGAGGTGGTTTGATAATAGATGTTGACGATTTACCATCTATCTTTTAAGTTTGAGCGTGTTCAATGTACTGTTCTCCTTGTAGTACTTATTGTTACTTCTACAAATAAAAATTGTTACATCTTATGTTACTATTTACGGTTTACATTCAAATATATTATAATGTAAGAGCAGTTCTGCACTTCCATGATTTTGTGTTGCACATAATATACAATTATTGTATTTGTTTCGTTTGGTGTGAATTTGATTTTCTTCAACATGCTCATTGTCCGAATTGCGTTGGGGTGATCTTTCTGATTCTTTTTATCAATCTTGTGAATTGTGATTTTGGTTGCAGATATTGTGGTAGATAATTGTGCCATCTGTAGGAATCACATCATGGATCTGTGTGAGTTTTGGCTCTCCTTTCACTACTGTTCAATCAATGTTTCCTTTTCTTTGGTATGATATCATCATGAAATCTTTTATCCTCTTAATAGTTGATATAAGTTTTATGCTAATTTTGATTAGGTATCGAGTGTCAAGCTAATCAAGCTAGCGCAACAAGTGAGGAATGCACAGTTGCTTGGGGTATGTAGCTCTTGTTATGTGTGAGAATATCGATTTAACATTTTAGTTTGTTAATTTGTGGTGAGTTCCAAATATTGTATGACTAGTATCTTATATCTCCTCCCACTGTATCTTGCCTTATGATCTATCAACCAACAGAATGACCCACAGTCCCGCTCCTATGCATTGCAAATCCTCCTTATTAACCATGAAACTAAGTGAATAGGAAAATACCAATATCAGTATATTACTAAAGTAAGGATGAAGTAGGAAGTCATGTAGTTACTGGGGAAAAAACGAAGAAAGCTCCTTTTTTTTTCTGAGAAAGGAAAAAAATATTTATTTTTTGTTTTGTTTTGACAGTTTTTTTTTCCTGGAGTGTACTTTCTTTTGATGCTTAGAATAATAATGAAAACATTCTGTTTCTTCTTTTGATCCTCAATACAAAACAAAAAACCTTTTTGTGGTCACACTTTTGAGAAAACCCCTCTTTTCTTTTTTGAGAATATTGCTTTCCTCGGATTTTGTTATTGGGGAGGGTCATGTTGAAGGTTGCTGAAGAAATAGATAACTTGGAGCCATTCCATTGTGTATGAAGTACCGTAATTCTGAGTTAGCACTTTTCTGGAGCATAGGATTACAAGCTTGAGAAATTGTTCTTTCCATTCTTGAAATGTCAGTGCTCTTTGTATGAGTATGGTGTTTTCACAGTGCTGTATTTTCTAATTTAAGTCAAAGTGATTATGTCTGTTTTAAATTGGTTTTACTCGTCAGTTATCACCATATGGTAGGAAAATAACCTCCCTCCTGCAATTTGGTCAAAATTGAAATTGTGGTAGCTCGAGATATGCAAGCCATGTGTTGATGGTATTGAATTTACATCATCTAGCTGGTCACCCACTCGTATAATTCCATGTTAACAACCATGTTAAACTTTTCCTTGAGTTTCGGCGACATACCAGATATAATTGTAGTAAAAAACCAAAATATTAATTCTGCAATTAGATTATTGTGTTATAGTGAAATCTGGTTGCTGGAATGTCTACTATAATTGTGCTATAGTGTTGCTACTATTTTTAGAATAAGATGTTAATATTTAGAGGTGCAAACTGATAAGGCTTTAGTCACAAAAAGTTAGAGGATCTTCATGCCTCTCCTCAAGACTTTTGTTGTAGCTAGTGTTAAGTTTATATTGCGGTAAATGTTACATTGGATTTGCTCCAACTCTCGTGCACATGTCTTTCAATCTTTGACAATTGGTAATTGTCATTACTTGAGCTTGTTATTTGCCTTCTAAGCTGGTATCAGATTTGTGCCTATAAATATTGCGCCATCCTTCCGCAAGAATTCTGGAAGATAACAAATAAGATACTATCAGATTTGTGCCTATAAATTATTGTGGCATCCTTGCGCAAGAATTCTGGAAGATATCAAATAAGATACTCTTGACAAGGTACAAAGTGTCAAATAGTCCTCTCTGAAAAATTTACATTTTCTATTAACTGTATGAAATTAATGTTGGCGTAAACGTTACTCTACACTCTCTAAACCTGTTTACGCCATTTTGGATATGGATTGCCATCTGTTATTCATCGGAAGATCATTTTTCTTTACCATAACTGTTGATCATTGCAGGTGTTTGCAACCATGCATTCCACTTCCATTGCATTAGTAGGTGGCTCAAGACTCGTCAAGTGTGTCCACTTGGTAAGTTGTATATATATTGTCGTCTCTGCATACATAAGCTGTCATTGTACATTACCTGCTAATTAAGTACAACGCACTTTCAGATAACAGCGAGTGGGAGTTTCAGAAGTATGGTCACTAGAATTTACTGTTGGTGTACAGTGAATGAGAGGAGCTTCAAAACTATGGTCACTACAGTTTTTCTGTCATCGACGTTGAAATGAACAATTCTGCTGCCTTATGTTCCTTTCGTTTTTGCTCTGCAAATATCCAAAGCAATGACTCGAACTATGTTTTTAATTGTCGCATGTCTGCTTTAGGTTGCCTCAAAAGAATGAAATGTGATTTGGAGACTAACCATTTCTTATTCGAATTCACATATTTTCTTTGTTATTCGGTGTTCATTAGCTCTATTTATTTTGTATCGTGTTTTTTGCTGTCCTATTTTCGTATAATTGTTTTTCAAATTCTACTTTTCTTGTGAGCCAAGGGTCTATTGATAACAACCTCTAAGGTTGATTGATTATTCATGATTTTAAATTTTGACTTCGCGTATAGAAAAACACTTGTGATATAGGTTTTTTTTTCTTTTTAGTGATAGTAACTTCATTTTTTGAAAATGACTTTAAAGGTCATGTGTATATTAACAGATGCCCAAAGGTATTATAAATACAATCTTTTTTGCCTCCTGGGATATTGATTATCGAATTTAGTACCTATTCGATTGTTTGTAAAAAATAAAATATAATTTATTATGTATCGAAGTATAAATATTTCATTGGTTCATAAAAATAAACACGAAAGTAATCAAAGTATTGAGAACACGATGATAAAAAGAACTTTGATAAGGACTAACATTGGAAGACGGTCATAGTAAAGTTTACGAGTTATTTTATGATAAAATTGAAGATAAAAAGGAAAGATTTGGTGAGACTATTAGGCATAATACATCGATTCTATCAAAGAAAAACCAAACAACATATCCACGGTAATCACATAAGGTGGAGTTAGGGGACGATAGAGTGTATACAGATCTCACCACTTTTAAAGAGGTAACATCTCACAAGGTGGTTACCACTACCTTAGAGGGTATGCAAATCTTTACTTTACCACTTAGCTCGGAAGAACCCAAAAAAGAAACAAAAAACATTAAAGGTAGATAAAGAGAGTCTATAACCAAAAGAAAAAACTTTAAAGATGGATAGAGAAAATTATTTCCGATAAACCCTCATCTCGAACAAACCAAAAACCAAACAAAAGAAGGAAATGTTGCCGAAGAGATTCCACTAGCCGAATCATTCATGACGTCCTACCAACACTTCTACTCCTCCATCGAGGAAGAACCAACAAAAACATATCCCCTGTAATCCCATAATGTCGAGCTTCTCGAGGATAGACTGTACACAAGTAGGTTACCACTACCTCAGAGAATACGCAAATCTTACTTTATAACCCCGTTCATAAGAACAAAAAAAGAAGAAAAGACTTTAAAGATAGATAGAGAAAGTATTTCCGATAGACCCTCCGCTTGAAAGAACCAAAAAACGAAAAAAAAAAAAAAAAAAAAGGAAACGTCGCCTGAGAGATTCGAACTCTCGCGGGGAAACCCCATGTACTTAGCAGGCACACGCCTTAACCACTCGGCCAAAGCGACGGTTGTTGATACTTTAACAAAATATATTTAACTATTCAACAAATACTTATCCAAAAAATAAAAAAATTGAGAAGTATTTATTAAAGAATTTAGAAATTAGAAGAACATTTTTCAACTAATGATAATTAGGGCACATATGGTTATTCTTAATACGTATACACTATTAAAGAATTCAAAAGTCGAATTCAACAGTCAGAGTGGATACGAACTGAGTTTGACTCTTTCGTATGGATATAGTATCAATGTTTTTATTGCATATATTTTATGTAATTTGAAGCAAATATAATGAATTCAACCAAGCAATAAAATCGTTATATTTACCTATTTTATTTACTAAAAAAAATTAAAAAAATTATAGCAAATAACTTCAATTCAAAGTCATAAAGATTCTAGTACCCACAAAAGTCTACCCCTATTGAAGAAATGTCATACACACAAAGTTATAAAGAAAACATGTAGATGGTCTATTTTCAACTTGAGAATATTCCTTTATACAAATAATTAGCAATTAGGCAACCAAACTTCAAAAGGTTCAAGTATCCTTTATTGAAATTGCTTGTAAAAGTCATTCATTATATTTAAACTACTAATATAATATTAAAATAGAAAGAAAAAAAAACATACCCTTTTAATATTGCTTGTTAAACACACTCAATTATTAGTAATATGAGAAGGTTAAAATGGAAAAGTATAATATACCTTTTTGAATTGATTGTGAATGACATTCAATTAATTAAACTAATTAATATGGTGATTGTTTGGTTCATTTTTTTCTTTGGTTTCTCGTCCAGTGTTCAGTATTCATATTGAAGATGATATGATTAAATTGAGATTTATATCATGAAGTTTTGTATTAGACGATAAAACACTCTCTAACCATAAAAAATAACCTTGTACCTAGTAAGACTCAAGCCTGAAATATCTGATTAAGGATATGCAGGTATTGTTTGATTATTATACTAGTTATTTCAAATATGTGACTAATAATGAAAAGATTATATATTGTCACATAATTACTTACTCTTAAGTGTATTATATTCTTCTCTTTAAATAGTTTGATCCTTGCATATTGCCAATATACATATACATAAAATAATACATAATTTTTTGTACAACTTAATGTATATTAATTCATAATCCCATCAATTACAAAGTGTTAGCATTAAATGATTCTATAATCGCTAAATAGAATTTAGTGATAGATTTTAACGTTAATTTAGCTATAAAATTTATCTATCGAGACTTGTTGTTTTAGTAGTGTAAGGTACAAGCAATACAAACTTTCAAACTCCATGTTGTAGTCAAGAAGATTCTTGAAGTTGATACAATAAGTCAATCAAGACTCTACCAAACTTTGATTATTATTTTTTCAATAATCATTTTTTTTTACATATTATAACCTATAAATACACATGCTATATCAATTTTGTTGTCAAAAACAACCACAATCAACTCAAAAAAAAAATCTCAAAAATGGCTGTTGTTGTTAGTAAGGTGTTTTGTTCAAATTATGAGGTTGTTCTTGTAGTAAGAAGTCGTCCACATGTTGTAAATGGTGGTGGATTTATAGTCACAAATAATTGTACACAAAATGTTGTTTTCAAAGTTGATGGATGTGGAATTCTTGGTAAAAAAGATGAAGTTATTCTTAGAGATAGTGATGGACATACTTTGCTTCTTATTAGGAAAAAGGTAAACATTTGTTATTAGTACATGCATGTTTTCATCTGTTTTTCTTGAGTCGAGGGTCTACTGAAACTTTTCATCTCACAAGGTAGAGACAAGATAAAGATTTATGTACATATATTCTATCCTCTCCAGATTTTGCTTCGTTGGATTTATCTGATATGTTGTTATTATTGTTGTATGCATGTTTCACTTATGTGATATTCTCCCCCACCCCCCCACCCCCACCCCCACCCCAAATTATTTACTTAAATGCATACACATGCATACATATAATATGGCATCATATACGAACGATAAAACACGTATATAGTTATCTTTTGACTTACCCATTATAAGATTATCTATCTTTTTATGGACATACATACGTTAATATGTAGTTATCTTTTAGACGAACTGACATATTTTTCACAAAGGTACTTTTTTTATGGATATACATAATGGTTAACATTTATCTTCTTGTCTTATTTTTCATTGAGACAAATCTCACTTTCCATGGATATGCATAGAGTAAAAGTTTCAAAAAGTTATACTCACATATATATATATATATATATATATATATATATATATATATGAAAAAAGGTCTAAAACATATTTATCTAATATAGTTATTTCATTTTTAGTAAATCGAAGAATGACAACAGCTCTCTCTTCTCGGTAGTAGACGAGGCAAAACAATTCTGAATCTTGAACTCGACTCTAATGAACCCCCGCTCTACCAGCTCCCCACCCCTAAAGAAATTTTAAG
This sequence comes from Solanum peruvianum, assembly GCA_027705065.1. Taxonomy (NCBI): domain Eukaryota; kingdom Viridiplantae; phylum Streptophyta; class Magnoliopsida; order Solanales; family Solanaceae; genus Solanum; species Solanum peruvianum. The sequence continues at coordinate 2,535,369 of JAKWJD010001766.1, forward strand.
TTTGTTTTTAAATAAATATTTTCAAGTTTAAAATTATATTTTTTCACCCCGTTCCTCGACCCCCTCCCCCTCAAAAAAAAATTAAGCTTATTTTTTAAAAATATCTTTAACTTTAAAATTTCATTTTTTGCCATCAATTTTCAGGGAGGAGTAATTGAAGCACTAAGCATGCAAAAGAAATGGAAGGGTTATAGTAAAGATTTTGAAGGTTCTGAAAAATTGGTGTTTTGCTTGAAAGAGCCTAATAACTCTTGTTTCTTCAAGAAAATGCCTATCAAGATTTCAATTGAATCAAATCATGACTACAAAAATCACAAGAATTTCCAAATTTCTGGTCATTTTCCTGATAGAGCTTGTAGCATTATTGACTCCAATGGCAATGTAGTTGCAAAGGTAAAATATAAAGTATTACTTTTGCTTTCTAAGACGATTTTTTTCAAAGGTCTTATCGAAAATAACCTTTCATATAATGTCTCCATGGGTATGCTATTGTTGGTTCTTTCAAGAACTTGAAAACACAAACATGGAAGTGGGAAAAGTCGTTACACTAACAACAATATATCATCTTTTGTTCGATTGCTTAAAAATATCTACAGATAAACCTTTTTAAATATGTAGTTTGCAATCTTGAAAATGAGACGCGTTACCTGGTATAAGATAAAAATGACTTGATGGTATAAAAATCCCTACGGAACTAGAGAGACGGAAGGGGATTCATCATGAACCAAACCCCTTCGTCAAAAAATCACGTTATACATAAGTTATAACATATAATGAACTCCCTTGATATGAGAACCATGTTTTCACCGATCATTCCTTAGGCTGAGAGTGTATATAACTTAAACTGATAAAATTATATTATATACTTTTTATAAATAGTAAAAATAATTATAGCCTATGCAGGTTGGAGCTAGGAAAGAGTTACAACAAGTGATGCCAAACAAAGATGTGTACACATTGACTATTAAGGCAGGAATAGATCAAGCTTTTGTTGTTGGAGTTATTGCAATTCTTGATTACATATATGATGGATCTACAAGATGCTAATTAATTAATTAATTAATAATTAATTAATTAATTAAATCTTTTTTTTCTATATATATATATAGTGGCAAATAAGAAAATGGTCACCACTTATTAATTACTCCTAAAGTTATATGAAAGATTCTTGTCATAGAACTGATGAGAATATTGTTTCGTTACAATCTTTAAATTACTTTATGTATTCAATTACGTAAGTACATTGTATTCAATGAAAATTAATATTTATCTATTAATTTATGATGTTTTTGGCTAGAGACGAATATAATCTCTAATTGTTACAAATATAGAATTAATAATTTAAATGAATAATTTATTCAGAACCCATCCAGTGAACAAAAAGAGAGTTCGGAGTCTAAAGGGTGAAAAATGTTAATAAAAATTTTAAAACGGTATATGATTTTTTTTAAAACTAAAATGGAAAAATCGTTCACTAAGTAGGGATTTTATCTGTCGAAAAAAGTGAAATCGCTGCTATAACAACGATTTGTTAAATTTGACTTTTTTTAAAAAAAATAAATAAATAAATAAACAAAATCGCTCCCAAAGGAGCAATTTTCAAAAAATATATATTTTTTATTATGTTTTGGTTATGTCGGTTGCTGAGGCAGCGACTTGAGTTAATTTTTTTTTTAGTTTAAATAAAAAAATTTTTAAAAAAAATAAATCGCAACTGTTTTTGATTAAATTATTTATTTATTTTTTAAAATCAAATTGCTGCCAAGGCAGTGATTTGTAAATTAAAATCTATTTTAGCGATTTAATTTTTTAAAAAAAAATAATTAAAAACCGCTGCGATTTGATTTTTTTCCAAAAAGAATTATTTAAACTTAAAAAAAAAAAAAGCAAAAAGCAAAACAAAAGAAATTCAACTTAAGTCGCTGCTTCAGCAACGACATATTAAAAAAAGAAAATTTTAATTTGGAAATCGCTCCTTTGGGAGCGATTTTATTTAATTTATTTTTTAAAAAATAAAAAATCAAATTTAAAAAATCGCTGCTATTGCAACGATTTTACTTTTTTAAGCAGACAAAATCGCTACTTTATGAGCGATTTTACCGTTTTGATTAAAAAGAAATTTCATATACCATTTTAGAATTTTTGTTAACATTTTTCACCCTTTTGGCTCCAGACTCAACAAAAAGATGCATTGACTAGTGCAAGAAGAGAAAATTGTATATTTTTACAGAATAAATTTGTTCAGATATAAAACATGTGGAACACTCAGCAAACGACGACATACCCAATATAATTGTAGTCTTACAGAGGGTAGAGTGTATACGAATGTCTCATCTGTACCTTGAGAGGTAGAGAAGTTTCTGATAAGATTCTCAAATCAAAGAAAAACACATCAAATAGGAAATAATGAAAGTGAAGAAATTATCGCAAAATACTATAAAAGCATGATATAGCAATCTAGAGAAAAAAAAGGGGGCAAAAACAATGATAAAATAGTATGATAATCAAAATACAAAAGATCGTAGATAGATAATGATAGAAGGATTCAAACGTTTTGTTGAAACTAAGAAGATCCCATGAAATGTTACATTCGACAAATAGAAACTCATTTATCAGCATATGCAGAAGGATTGATAGCAACTAACAATCAAATGGGATCTCTTTTGCAAGTCTTGATAGCAAAACATACATTTCTAACTGAAAACGGACTGTGTATCATGTGGCTAATCAGTCACGCTCACTGATGGCTGTTAAGTGCTCGTCGATTTCCTCAGTAGTTAACACTCTAAAGACGGGATCTTCTTTTCTCACAACACCAACCTGTCAAAGACCAGAAGACATTACGAAACGAAGCAGGGAAATGATTGCACTACAATCCCACCTAAGACGATAAAAGGTCAAACCAATTGCGTGATAAAGGTCTCATCTCTATCTTGTGGTTGTGGGGTGGTAACATTCCCAGGTGAAACTCAAGTACTATTTCTTAACGTAATCAATCCCCAAACAAGAAAAAGAAATGACGCCTTTGAAGAAAAACCAAGGAATAGTAGAAATCACTGTGCTCAAAGAAACAAATTACCTCAATTTCACTGGCCTTGAAATCCTCTTGCAGAACAGATTGAAGAGCAGAAATTGTGGTCTGCAGAACAACAAATGATGTATCAGCAACAATAAAGTGCATCCTCTGAACTTTAACACCAAACCCCATACGCACAGAATTCTAATTTACATGGACACAATATACTGAAACTCTCCACAAATAAAATTGTGCTCCATCTCAATCAAATGTAGAGCTTGAACAATTTATTTCAAACATCTGCAGAAACTGTAAGCACTAGCCAAATTAAGAGTTCTTAGGCTTCAACAAAAAATCCATTTACCAGCAGAGAAAGCCGCTTCCAGATTTCATGATGAGGTTATGTCAACTTTAATATCTTAAATTTAACAATAACTAAGTCTCAAGTTCTATTTTCTATCAAAATTTCTGTAGTCAATTACACAATAAGATGGGAAATTGTGTAGTCTTTTGCTAGTATATAGAGTGACAAAACGGAACAACAGAAAGATAATAAAAGCCTAAAACCACATCTGAGTACACCCTTCCCTTTTTACCTGAACAGTTTCCTCATAGGAGAAAGCAGGGTTATTTTTCATTTTCTTCTCCAAAAAGTTAATTGCCTCTTGCTCTTTAGATCCAGCACTTGTAGCCTGCAACCAAAGTTGATAAATGTCATACAGTCATAAACAAGAAGAAAAGCCAGCAAAGTATCAATACTTCCAAAGAATCTTAACACAGGACTTAAAAGCCCTTAATATCCTCTCATCCACTATAAGTATAAGATATTATGGGAGCATAAGCAAAGGAAGCAGTCACCATTTGCAAGTAATTACCGAATAGGACATGGTGTTGCTACATTTGGGTCTTCTAAGGTCAGTGTAAACTACAATTAAATATTAAGAAAGCAAATCACGGAATCATGAAGTCTAGCATCTACCTTTCAACTCATCAAGAAATCCTTTCATATGCATGCTTCATTTCATATTGAAAAAGGTGAGTGATAATAGCAAAATATCATTAATTTCCTTACAAAAAACTAAGGGCCCGTTTGGATGGGCTTAATAAAAGCAGCTTTAAAAAAGTACTTTTGAAAGTGCTGAAACTTATTTTTAAAATAAGCAGTTATGCGTTTGGATAAAAGTGCTGAAGTTAAAAAAAAGTTGTTGATGTGTTTGGCAAAATAAGTGCTAATAAACAGCTTTTTAAATCAAAATATCTGAAATATCCTTAAAAGCTGTTAACATAATAAAAGTTAATTAATTTATATTTTACAGCCATAAATAATTAAATTTTGCTATCATTCAATATATTCTTTCTCATCACCAAATTATTTATAAGAGGAATATAAACTTATTATAGATTTTAAAGATATATAATTTGAATAGATTAAAGAACGATTTAAGATTTATTTTAGTTTCATCCATAGGTAATGATAATTGTCTATCATTCACATATTCTTTATTATCACAAATTATTTATAAGAGGAATATAAATTTTTATTTAAGTTATATGTGCAACTTATTTTACATTTTAATAATATATAATTTGAATAGATCACTTGAAAGATTTAAGATTTATTTTATTTTCATTCATTAGTAATAGTAATTGTCTATCATCCACACGTGAAAAGGGAAAAATAGAAGAAAGAGATGTTAGAGTTATGTGGGTAATTTGGAGATTGTATAAAATATTAAGGTAAAAAAAGGTAAAAATGTGGTCAACTTAAAACAGCTTATAAGCTGGAAAAAAAAAAAACACCCCTACCTCAACTTTTAACTTTTGGCTTAAAATAAGTTTTTTTTAACTTAAAATAAGTTATTTTGAGTATTGCCAAACAGCTAAATAAGTCAAAAACAGCTTTTAAGTCAGTTTGATCAGCTTTTAAGCTGAACCAAACAGGCTCTAAGGGCCCGTTTGGATGGGCTTAATAAAAGCAGCTTTAAAAAAAGTACTTTTAATAGTGCTGAAACTTATTTTTAAAATAAGCAGTTATGCGTTTGGATAAAAGTGCTGAAGTTGTTATGTCAAACGTGAAAAGGGAAAAATAGAAGAGAAGAAATAGATGTTAGGGTTATATGGATAATTTGGAGATTGTATAAAATATTAAGGGAAAAAACATAAAAATGTGGTCAACTTAAAACAGCTTATAAGCTAAAAAAAAAAAAAGCACCCCTACCCCAGCTTTTAACTTTTGGCTTAAAATAAGTTTTTTTTAACTTAAAATAAGCTGTTTGAGTATTGCCAAACAGTCAAATAAGTCAAAAACCAGCTTTTAAGTCAGTTTGACCAGCTTTTAAGCTGAGCCAAACAGGCTCTAAATCAGGTTTTTAGATCCAAAGTAAAATCATCCTTTAAATTACAGAATTTTATATACTTTTAAATAGAATGAATTATATTAGGAATTTTTAGGACTAAAGTTTTCATGTGCCACTTGAATCGTCGGTGGCTTATGTGCTGTTTACAACTAAGCTACAAAGCGGTGCTAGGATATGATTGAAGACAGTGGGACAATACGGTTAGAAAAGATTTGGTGTAGCTCGAGTCTGTGGTACATTGGCATGAAAAAAGAAAGATGCCACTCAATGTTATAAGAGATAAAGGCAGCACCAAATGGGGCTACCTGTAAGCAGGAAAAGTTTGATCAGCTTTTATTCAGAGAAGAACATCAAATTCAGCAAATACCTTATGACCAAAAAAATGACCAGCAGGGTCACATTTGAAGAGCTGGGGTCCTTTCTCCTCATCAATGCCCAAAATCATAGCAACTATGCATCAAAAAAGAGACACAAAACAAGAATTAATAAAAATGTAGACTCAAAAATGCATTCCCCTCCTTCCTCACCAACAAAAAGAGAAGTGGAGACGCTACACAAAGATCAAAGGGGCCAGCAACAAACCTACTCCAAGGGGTCTCATATAGGCATGTTGTGTGTAAACCTGGGACTTGTCCGCGATCCTGAAAATACATGCTCTATAGCTCATTATACAATTCACTGATAAATTAGAGATGGATATTCCTCATGCATATGTAATTTTATCTGTTCTGCATTCTAGCTCATGTATTTACATAGTGCCAATTTAAGAGCATTTATAATATTCTCAAGCTATTTAACTAGCTCTCTCTGATAAACTAAAACATTTAATAGCTTTGGAAATTAGAAGTTGATGGAGAAAACATATAAGATATGACCTATCATTAGCTACTCCTAGCCTACCCACAATCTGCATTTCCTTTTAACCAGAGAAAGACCATTGAGGATGGCACTCTGCAGAATTAACTGGACAAGTACAAATAGAAAAATATTATGAAGCAAAGGGAATACCATTTAGACAGTACATCTGCTGGCATTTCATAACCATATTTAAAGCGAAACTCAGCAGCTTCATTTCGAGCTTGTTGAACCAAAGTTCTTGCATCAGCTGAAATTGAGGACAAGTTAAAGCAAATTATGAAATCATAAGGCTCTGGAAGGAGCTATGCAATACTATTCTCATAGTCACAGATTGAAATCCATATGATACATAGCTAAATAAACCTAAAATACAGCAAGTGGATAATTTTTTTACTCAAAGTCCTCTAATTAGTTCATAAAATTAAATCAATAGCCTCAGTTGTGAAATGTGCTCTTTTGGGGCTAAGCAACCATGCTAAAAGAGATTGGTAGGCATCCCCACTGGAAAACTGGGAATGAAAGTTTTCACATTTTAGTCACAAATATGCATTATCACAAAAAGGAAGATAAATCAATATGTTTCCTTCTGCTTCCAATAGAAAAAAGTAGATAGATATAAGATATATAAAGAATCTTTACAAACTGATATTTAATCAAAAGAAGATCAAAACCATCATTCGCCACATACTCCTTGAACCCCATAAAAGAGTACAAACCTGTCATGCCAGTAGCCAATAGTCCAAGATACTTGGTAATTGGGAACAAATGGGATACACTGGTCTGATCCAATAGCTTGTCCTGCTCAACCAAAATAAACAAAACTTCAAAATCCATGCAACTCAAAATTTCCAAAAATTACGGGTCTACAACACTATCTGATATATTCAAAACAATGTTGTCATCTTCTCACATTCCCCCAACCTTAGCTATATCAGTAATCCATAACTTATTGATCAACTAAGCTTCAACTTCAGATTAGCTAGGGCTGGTTTCATAATCCCCCAACACTATTGATTGCTCTTCTTTACTCAAGCCCAATTTACTGGAGTAAGTCTTTTAATCGCAAATTACGAGCTCTAGAAAACTAGAGGTTCCCTGAATCTCTCACTTTCCCTAACACCGATGTTCAAGTTTCTTAACAGAACAAAAACACTGTTAAGTTACAAATTGCACCAAAAATTAAACTTACAGGGACTTTCCTCCAAGTAACAACATGAACAGATCAAACATCTAAGCTTCTATCATTTTACGAGTCTGCTTTATTCAAGTCTCTTTCACTGGAATACTAAAAACCTTGTCACTGATCGCAAAATTAGGAGCTCTAGAACACTTAAGGTTCCCTGAATCTCTCACTTTACTTAGCTACAATCCTCTCAAACAGAACAAAAACACTAATGATTTACAAATTGCACCAATCATTGACACTTACAGGGACTTTCTTCTGAGTAACAACACAAACAGAGTCCTTTCCACGGACACCAATAGATGTGATTCCAGCTGCCTTCACAGCCTTAAAAGCATATTCTGTTCACACAAAAAAAATAACAAAAAACCTAAAACTTTTCACAAATGACACAAAATTGAACAAAAATACAATTAAACTGGAGAAAATTCACTTACTAGCTCCGAAATTGAATCGAGTTTTCAGAAAAAAAAGAGTGAAACTGCTTACCGACTTGAAAGAGACGACCTTCCGGTGAGAAGATCGTAATGTGACGATCGTATCCGCCTCCACTTCCTCGACTCATTGTTCGATTCTACGGTTTGATTTTCTCAGTTCGATCTGAAAACTTTTGTCGAACTGATTTAGGGTTTTTTTTCAGTATAAAGAAATGGTAGATTTCGTGGAGAAGAAGAAGCAGCTTTGTTCCTGAGGTGTATATGGAAGTTACGAAAATACCCTCTTTAAGTCTTGTTTGTCTAATCGAATTGTGATATTCATTATACGTGTTTGTATTCGTTTATAGTAGTTAAGTTAATCATATAAAATATATCATTTTCTCGATAAAATATGCTATTCGTCAATCTCAAATATAAAATGATAAAGTTTTACGGTTTAGTGATGAGAATGCATATAATTAAAGGAGCATTAATGTTAAATAAAAATATTTGAAGTTTTCCGACTTACTAATGTGAATGTGTATAATTTAAGAAAATGATATGTTAACTATTTAATAGTGATTCTACCGTGTTTTTTGCACTTGACTGAGTAGACATTTGACCGAAAGATAACTTCGATTCGCCGGGCTAACAGGCGGGCGGCGGGCTTGTCTTGTCACACTATAGAGCGAGTTGCTCCCCACCTTCCCCCCCTCCCCCCAAAAAAAGAATAATTAAAATAAAAATGTATGACTGAAACACTGTATTAGTAGTTGATGTGCTCAATTGACACATAAGTTTGAGTATCTTAGGGGGCGTTTGGTAGGATGTATTAAAAAAGATAATCCATGTATTAGATGTGATATAATTTAATACTATGTTTGGTAGGAATGTGAGCCTATGTATAACTAATCCATGGATTAGTTAATACATCCACATGGTATTATGTGATGTATTGCTAATACCTTCCATTTGGAGATATTAGCTCTAATACCATGGACTCTTCTAGGTAAAGACAAAAATACCCCTCAAATCCTTTTAATATTTAATTTTTTTTATATATATATTTATACTAATAAAGTTATTCAAATAAATAGGCTTACAACTTTTATTATTTAGATATAATTTTTTGTTTCTAAAATATGATTACTTAATCTATTTATTATTAATATAAAATATTATAATCCGACTAATATGTTAATGTTGATGTATGAATTTAAGAAAATTCATAAGTAAAATATTGTCTCTTAATGAAAGATCATTAACATTACACAAGTAGTCTAAAACAGAGTGTGTATACATATAATATATACACACATATCTCGAGTATAAAAATAGTTTAATATTTTTTTCTATATTTATTTTGTATTTTTATTTTATTTTATGATAAAGAGTTAAAATTTATTGATACAAAACAATGTTCAATAAATTATCTCTATAATCATTATAGTTTGTGACCTTTTGAGTTATTAACTCTACTTTATTAAGATGACAATTATTTACTCTCAAATAATTTAAGTGAGAAAATAGTGAACATGACAATAAAAATTTATTCTCCTAGCTAGTTAAAAATGTTATAAAAAAATAATATTCTCCGTTAATTATCTACTTTGACTCAATTACACAAAATATCTCATAATAACTCTAGGGTATAATTGGAAAGTTTTTTTTAAAAAACATTTAAACCACACACAAAATTAGATAAGAAAAATTGAACCAAACACTTGATAAAAATAATCCCTGCATTGCTAATCCCTGCATTATTCATTTTTGTACCAAACGACCCCTTAATGGAATATCATGACAAGTCTAGCAAATTGTTTGGATAGATGTTATCTATCGTTTCATAATATATTGTAATCCATTATTTAATAAAAACTCCACGTAATGTTATACATCAATAATTTAAATGATAAACTTTAAAAAAAAATAAGTTATGGGGTAAGAATTAAGATACTATGAAAAGGTACAGTAAAGAATAAAATAAGAATATTGAATAATAAGTAGAGATAAAATGAAAAGAAAATATTAAGGTATCAACGATCACATGACTTTTCGTTATTATCTAATGATGAATTTAAACAATAAGATACAATAAAATTTAAGCAACAATAAAAAAATTATAGTACTCAAACCAACCAAACATATTGTAAGAGTCTAACTATATATTATTTTTTTCTAAAAAAAAAGAAAAAAATTCTCCCAAATATCTATAGTGTGTTTTATGTCCAGACATTTTAATTTTATCGCAATTGATAACTAAACAATACAACTCATCTTTATTATATCTTATATCTTGATACATAAAATTTGAAGTATTTAAATGATGATTTTACAAATTAAATATTTAATTTGTATATAGATATCGAGTTAAAGTATCTAGATATATAAATTAAAATTAATTTTATTTTATTTAAATAGTATTTCTACATTTAAATGTTTCATGCTCAAATTCTTAAATAAATCTTACTTAGGAATTTAAAATTCAGATCTTCAAATCTTTAAATAAACTTTATACAATACTTCAAATAATCAAAAATTAATATAATATTTAATATCAAGTAAATGTTTTTTTTTAAAAAAAAATAACACAAGAGGGTGCACAAATCAAAATGGACATAGAAACGTAAAGGTTACTCTTGGCCTCGTAATTCACAAAATATTTATATTTGGCTTGATATATAGCCTAAATGATTTTTTAATTTGTTATTTAAGACATAATTCAGATATTTATATGATTAAAATTAATTATTTAAAATAAATAAAATTCAACATTAAATAAGTATGAATAAAATCTTATTAAAAACAACTTTCTTGAATAATTTACGATATATAATTAAATTTAATTAAAACGTTATTATAAATTTTGAATATGAATTAAAAAAATTAAGCATTATTTTAACGTCCCATTAATAATATTGTACTAAAACATATGAGATCTACAAATGACCACACTCAAAAAGAGATAAATATAAAAAAATTATAAATTAAAATAATAAGCACAATCCCATCGCATTTCAACTACTTTTTTTACTAATCGTGATCTCTTCTTAATCACATAATATTTTAAATTTGAATCTATAAACAAACATATATACCTTTTTGTTGAATGCATTAAGTCCTAAGTAAGAAGAAATTATTCTATAAAATATTACTAACTCAAAAATAAATTAATAAAACTTTATTATGAATTATGAATACTGAATAATAAATTTCAATATGGAAAAATGAAAGTATTATATTTGTATTTTTAACTTTCTTTTTTAAATTTGGTGTTTGATTAAATTTGAATTGACTAAATTTAAATTAGGTAAAAAAGATAAATATACCTCTCGAACCAAAGTAAATATTATGCAGACACTCTCCGTCATACTTTTGGAACATTCGTGCTCCCGTCGTCCATAAATTAGATCATATATATGCCCTTTACTCTAACGGAAGACAAAATAGGGACACATGGCACAATCTTATCCGTTAATAAATGTCAGATCTGTAGATAAGATTATAATATGTGTATGTCCGCTAGTATAAAATGTATATATACTTTTCTTTTTGAACGGCAGGAATATCAATATCTCAAAAGTACGAAAAATGATATATCATTCACAATAGTTCAATGACATATTTAAAATATTTAATTAATCGAAACAGTCTGATCACTACACCACAGTCCTTGTCGGTTAATGTATTAGTATCATTTTCACACTAACCCCACCCCCACTCTTACCCCACCCCCACCCCCACCTGTCCTCTTCTTCTCTAACACTTCAATCTTCATGCACCTCATCTAGCCATTTTTTCTCTATTTTCTTGAATTGATTCTTAACTTCGGATGTTTTTCAACTCAAATTCATCATTCTTACACAATTGAATCTATTGATTTCCTTCATAAATCATTTCTACAGCATCAATCCTACGTTTTCCAGGTTCAAATTCATCCAATTTTTAGGTATGCATTTCGTGTATATAAATCAGATTCAATACAGCATTACTCTTTATCTTTTTGGTGTTTTGTGATATTGCTATATCTATATACTGGGATATTTTAGTATTGATTTGATTCAGATTGTTTTTGGTACCTTTAAATGTCTTAAAGATCCAATCTTTATAAAGATTTTGTGCGTTACTGAATTGGGGTTACTGGTTTCTCTTGAGTTGAGGTTTATCGGAAACAACAAATCTACTACAGGCAGTAGGGGTAAGGTGGTAAGGTCTGCGTATACTCTACTCTTTTCGGACCTCACTTGTGAGACTATACTGGAGTGAGACTATACTGGGTATGTTGTTGTATGTATTTCTGCTGTGAATTATTGTTTTTTGTTTCTGATTTTGTTGGAATTGACATATTCCAGATACTGGGTATTTCAAGATTTTGTTTGATTTTAGTGTTACATTTTGTTGTTGCTACTTGTTCATTTCTTAATTGTTTTCAGCAGGGCTTCTTCGCTATTGTATTTGTTCGACATACTTATTTTTTGGATATGATTTAGTTGAGCTGAGTGTTTATTGGAAACCTCCTCTTTACCTGCATAAGGTAATGGTGACGCTGCGTAGGAACCACCCATTCCTAGACTTCATAAAGCTACTATCTTTGTTTTTTACTAGTATTTATTAGATCCAATTGTTGTATATTTGTGCTCTGAATTTTGATTATGTAACTGGATTTTGTGGTAAATTAAGTATTTTGGGTACTGGGTTTTCAAATTTAAGCTCTTCATCCGTCTTGCGGCTGGTGTTTCTCTATATTTAATTATTATTATAATTCCTTCATGTTGGTAAAGCTGCTATCTTTGTATTGCAGTCTAAGTTGATGTGTGTGTTGGATACTCCAAAAGTAGTGCATTTTGGAGAACCCGATACGGGTGCGACAAGAATTTGGAGAGTCCAAGCAACATAGTTTGCAGTAGTATTAATGTTACTTTAATTATTAAGATTAGTTCGCCAGGTAGAAAATAATAGCGAGCAGGATGGATCTGCTTCAAAGATAAAATTTGGCCCAATCTTTAGTTGAAGGTGGCCAGAAAGAAGATGCAATGCATTTTTGTTATCAGTCCATGGTTTTGCTGGAAACTATCTATTATTGCAGGACATTACTGAACCGTGAACTCTTTAGAGTTGGGGTTGGACTGCGTACAGAAATATATTGATTGGGATAACGGGTGAAGGCAGGATGTTGTTTTTTTATAAGATAAAGTGGAGGAATGAAAAAGGTCTGTTAATAGGGATGGACTTTTAAGTACTGAATGATTCTTTGTTTTGCTTGGACTCAATTGATTAAAATTGTATAATTTGATCAGCATCTTATGCTCTCACATCTAGAGAAGGAAGCTTATGGAAGACAGCTATTTTTGATAGAACAGGAGTACTATTTGATGCCGCTTCTTAAAAGATGCCTACTTCCTGATTTGAGCGCTTGTAGTATTTTATAAAGTATTGTTGTCCGTTATAATCTGTCGAAGGTGGCTTTCTGCTTTCTATAAGTGTCTGGTTTGTGGTCCGTATCAAGATTTGTGCCTGTGAATCTTCAACTGCACTTTTTTTGCACCAGAAACAGCACTCTTATTTTTGCCTCATATCATTTTCCTTTCACTTATTGACAGATGTTACTCTGAAGCAAAAATAATGTCCATTGTGGTGGAATGAGTTCAAGTCCAAACATCCCTAAGCTTCAAGGATGAAGGGAGGTTTGAAGGTGTCACAGATCTCTCTCATCCTGATCGGATTCGTGTGTGCTTCTGTTCTTCTTTTGGCATATGTGAAGAGCCTACTTCTTTCTTCTTCAGTACTACCTCAGAATCATGTCTTGCAGCTTTCTCCAGGTTTGCATAAACCCTCTGACGTACCATTGCTGTCTTTTCATTTTTGCTTTACGGGTTAGTTAATATCTTCATCAAATTTAAAGATTATGGTAGTATTTTACATTGGAGCTCTTTGTTGTTTGGGTTTAGAACATTTTCACGCAAAATGAAGAAGTCCCTCATTAATGATTCAACCATTTTATATATCATTTGAGTGCAATAGATCTTTCTTTAGTTGAGATGCATTTATGGGTCTAAGTTGCATAAAACACCAGTGTAGTTGTAGCAACCAACTTTTATTTTGAGGATATCTTATGAAGAAAGCTTGTCTAAATTGTTAGTAGCATTCCACGCCCCCCTCTTTTTATGTAATTTTAGATACCTTTTGTCAAATGGTTTGGCTGGATGATTACCGCTGTGATCTTACTTTATGGTGGACATATTGCTGACTTTGTTTGATCTAAATGCATTTTGCTAAGCAGTAGTTTTTTGTTCTCAACTATTTATCTCCTTTGAGAATGGTCAAGTTAGTGTATTTCTGCAACTAATTTTAAGTAATAAAGGCACTATCTGAATTAGGAGTTTAGGACTCAACTCCCAGGTGGAGATGTTGCAAGATCCTGTTGAGTTACTTATTATACGCTCTTCTCTGGCAGATCTTAGAGTGAAAGATGAAGAAGCTTTGGGAGAAGGAAGCGGATCGGAGCAATCAGAAGACAGTGTTAACTTTGAATCTGAAAAATATCCTACTTATGCAAACTCTTCACCGGTGATTAAGGTGACTGAAGAGTTGATTACTCATGAAGAAATAGGAGGTAGGTGTTGTTTCAGGACATCATAATTTTCTCTTCTCAAAGTATCTAAGCCTTGATGATTTAGAGGCATCATTTAACTCATGAAAATGGCATATTGCATTGTAATATATTACATTCACAGGGTCGACTTGACGTGCTTAAGTGAATGTACTCTTTCATTTTATTCTGAGCTTCTACTAAAGTTAACTGACTCTACTCTCTACAATTTGATATTTAATAGTTTTTTTCGGCAGTGCAGGTATTGCTCCGAATATCACTGAAAAAGGAGATTCAAAAGATGTTTCAGACAAAAAAACTGGTTTAATAGAGCAGGAAATTGACGTTTCCACTGCTGTGAGTTCTGGGGGTGAACATAGTGACAATTTTACAGCAACCCCGGAAAGACAAGGTGGCCTATCTTTCCTTTTTTATCCTTATTTATCTAATCACTGATTTGCTTTGTCATTTTCTCCGACCATGTAATCGTTAAATTCAGAATTTGTCTACCAGTTCTTGAGATATCCCTTCTTTGGGTCTTCTATAATATGATAAGCCTTGTTTTCAGATTGCAACTTTGCTAAAGGCAGATGGGTCATAGATGATAGCCGACCTTTATATTCTGGATTTGGCTGTAAGCAATGGTTGTCATCTATGTGGGCTTGTCGCTTGACACAACGTACAGATTTTGAATACGAAAAGTTACGTTGGCGACCCAAAAATTGTGAGATGGAAGATTTTACTGGTGTTAAATTTCTGAAAAGGTAGCGTTATTTTTCTTATGAAGTCTTTATTTCTGATCCTTGAATTCAAGTTTGAGATGTGGTCTACAAAAGAAACAAAAAGTTCTTTATTAACTTTATGAAAACCTTTTCTTTATTTGTTTCTAGCACAACTCAAGTAGTGTCTACCTTCACTCCGTTGGTTATTTATCCAAGGCTAATATGACGGCATTTGGCTTAATCAAATTATTAAGATGTTGTTAAACCTGAAATGTATAATCTGTTACTGTAGAGCTGTTTTTCCTGTCTTGTGGCTTGTCGTCATGAAAAATGTTTTCACAATTCTGGAAGGTTATTTCTTATTACTTAGCATTGCTATATCTCTTCCTTGAGGTGAAATTATTTGGATTTGATTATTCTACATGTAAGAGATTCACTAAAGTTGATGGTGCATCCAGGATGCAAAACAAAACTCTGGCGTTTATCGGGGATTCGCTTGGTAGACAGCAATTTCAGTCACTTATGTGTATGATTAGTGGTGGAAAAGATAGGCCTAATGTTCTTGATGTGGGGCATGAATATGGTCTCGTGCAATCTCGTGGTTCTGGTCGACCTGATGGATGGGCTTTTCGATTTCCAGACACCAAAACAACTATTCTTTATTATTGGTCTGCTAGTCTCTGTGACTTGACACCTATAAATCCATCTGATCCTGCCACTGATTACGCCATGCACCTGGACCGTCCTCCAGCATTTTTGAGTCATTTCCTTCCAAGGTTCGATGTCCTTGTTCTAAACACAGGACACCATTGGAATAGAGGAAAGCTTAAGGCCAATCGATGGGTCATGTATGTAGGTGGTGTCCCTAATACAAACCGGAAGACTGTGACTATCGGTGGTGCCAAGAATTTCACAATCCACAGTATTGTCAATTGGGTGAACTCACAGCTGCCAAAATACCCTCATGTAAAAGCATTCTATCGGACTATATCCCCCAGACATTTCTTCAACGGAGATTGGAACACAGGAGGTACATGTGACAACACTACACCACTCTCCGAAGGGAAGGAGGTTTTACAAGACGAATCAAGTGACTCTGATGCAGCACGTGCTGTTAGAGGAACAGACGTTAAGCTTTTGGACATCACTGCTTTATCCCAGCTGAGAGATGAAGGTCATATATCTCGATACAGCATCAAAGCAACACCAGGTGTCCAGGATTGTCTACATTGGTGCTTACCAGGTGTTCCAGATACATGGAATGAAATTCTTTTTGCTCAAATTTGATATACCTTAACTCGCAAACAACTGGTGTTGAAACTTGAAACTTCTTCTCCATCTGCCATCAAAGGAACGCGAGTTGCCAAATGATGCAGTATATGAGTATTATCGCGAAATTCTTGATCCATGGAGATACTATATGACTTACACATTATACAGAGAACTACAGCTGCTGCTTTGCCATATGCTAAGAAGAGGAGTTCTTTTTTTTTTTTTTTTTTTTTTTAGGGTTGGAAGAGAGCTCCACCATTGATCTGTATACTATATATTCCACATGAGTTTGTACTCTTTTAGAAATATGAGAAAATTATCCAAGGTTATTTATGGCTATTTTTATATGTTTCCATTTTCTTATTGAAGTATATTTCATAGATGAACTTTTTTCTAAAAATTTCCAGTACTATGAGGATTAATGTAATAGGCATGTATGACATTATCACACTAGAGCAGATTTACTCAGTGCGCACCTGAAGAGTAGCGAGGTTTACTCACAGAGCAGACTTACTCATTGCGCACGTAAGAGTAGAGAGTAGACTTACTCATTGCGCACTTAAAGAGTAGCGAAGTTTACTCCGTGCGCATCTGAAGCGTTGTGGCGTTTACATCGAGTGCAGATTTAATCGAGTGCAGATTTACTCAATGCGCACTTGAAGAGTAGCGATTTTTCTAGTACAATTTCTATTATGGACTAGATCATTTTTTTTTATATAAAAATTATAGAGTCGTTTGAACTTTGCTTTGAAGTTAAAAATTTAGTTTAACATGCAATTTGAGTTTTTTTAAAATTATTCAAATCTTTTCAACTCTTGTGCCAATCTTGGTACGATTGAATAAATTATAGTTCATAAACAAGAAATGAAAATATTCTAATACACGAATTAATATCTCACATAACTTTATGTTTCATTTTTAAATAAATGCAATTTTCAGATACACATAGTTTTAAAATAATCTATTAATAATAAATAGTTATTTTTTAATATAATTCTTGCATATGTCACAAATAATTTATTTTCATCGATATTTAAGTATTATTTTAAAAATCTAAATATCATAAACGCAATAATAAACAATTCAAAATATTTACAATCATATAAAAAAATCGCAAAGTTACTATGACTCAAAGAAAAACTCGTTTAAGTTCTAAATTACGATGAATAGAGTAAATTAGAGTAACAACAATATATTTAATTAGTCCATACATTTGAAAAGAGTAGTATGTACACAAATCGTCACCCCAACCTTAAAAGATAGAGTCAGAGAAATCATTTCCGACAAACCCCAATTCAACTACAAATACGTGAAAGCAATTCAAAAAAGAAAATTAAATATTAAACACAAATAAAATAATAAAAGTAGCTTAACTAAACCATCTGAACAAAATGTAACACATAAATATGTTATTTAACTCGTCTCATTTCAAGCATACACGTCTTATCCTACTTAGCAAATTATATAAGATGCATATATCTTACATGATAAATAGCATAAGATTTTATCGTATGTCACGATTTGTTTAGTCGTTCAACTTTATTAACTTTTATGTAATAGTGTCCTCTAATTTTTTTATTTGAGTCAAAAATTTCAAATTTAAGTGAGAAATTTGTATGGCAGCCATTGCTAGCAAACTTGCTAACCGTGGCAAAAACGTGTTCACTTCCGATACTTTCTCCGGTAACAAAGTTTATATGATAACAATATCACACCATTAACGTCGGCCGGCGATCGGAAAAGTTTGCTCCGAGAAGAAGAGGAAGAAACGAAATCAACATTTCGGAAAATCCTCTTCTTCTCCATTATATATATATATATATATATATATATATATATATATATATAAATATTTTTTTTCATTTATTATTGTACGGATTTACGTACAATTTTGATTTGACAATGGCGGATCAGGAGGAATTTGTGAAATCGGTGGAAGACGGGTTGAGGTTATCGAAACGGATATATTTTGGGAAGGATCGTGCGGTTGCGCCGCCGAAGCAGATGACGGCGATGGAGAAAACGGCGGAATCGTATTTTCCGACTTCGCCTATGATGTATGCTGTGATTGAGAATCCTGCGTTTGTTGATAACCCGGATATTCCGAGTTATCAACCTCATGTGCATGGAAGGTGTGATCCTCCTGCTTTGATTCCGTTACAGATGAACGGAGTTTCGATTGCGGCGGATTGTTATTTCGATACGGCGTTTATCACTGTTACGGGTTCGTGGCGTCTGCATTGTGTTATGAGTAGCCGGAGCTGTGATTGTCGCATTGCTGTTCCGATGGGCGAGCAGGTAATGATGGGAATTTAAGATTTATCTCATTTATTTTGATTTTTGAGGTCACGGTTCAAGCTGTCGAAATAGCCTCGTGCAGAAATGCAGGATACTGTGCGCAAAGCGGGAGCTTAATGCACCCGGTGTCCCTTTATTTTGAGGGACAACTTGAAAACTCATCATATTTTATTGAAGACGTGATTCTTCTAATATACCCATAAAAAAAGTTCACTCTTTTTTTCAATGATTTAATACATGTTAAGTGTTGTTCTCTATAGGTAGAGAGAGTAATCATAATTGTTAGAGTGGGTTAGAGTCTCAAGTTAGTTGGGGATTAGACGGGTGGTTTGCTTATATGGACTTGAACTATACTCTCCTCTTGAGCTAACTTTTGAGGCTGAGTAAGGTCAATGTCTCATGTCTTTATAATAATGAAGCTATCCATTTTAGTAAATGCAAAGAGATTACCTTTTTGGTTGTTTTCCACTCCATGTCTGTATTGGGTGTTCTGGTATAACTTTTGGTAGGAAACAATCTTTTTTGTCTAATTACTAGTTGTGACTTATTAGAATATTCAAATTACCACATAAGGTAGTTTTTTTGGGAAGTGTTGTATTGTTGAATTTTTCTTATGGTTTTGGGAAGTGTTGTATTGTTGAATCTTTCTTATTCTTTTATAATCCTTGCCATTCTCCTGTTTCACAGAAGTGAAACATTGCTGATTGGTTGTTCTCAAGTGATGCATTATTTGGCTAACAGGGTTCAATTCTAGGTGTCGAGGTTCAGTTACCCAGGAAATCATACAGCACAAAACTAGTTGCCGAGGATGATGAAAAAGAAAATAAGAAGTCGGTCAAACTTGAAGATGGGTGCTTTCTGAAGCCACATATTTTTACCCTTACAATACCAGAGGTAACTGTCTGCAATATAATTTGCTTTCGAACTTTGTCCATGATTGTTCATTTTACTAATGGAATCACCTTTTCAGATTGATGGGGGAACATATATCTCAGTCACTATTAGATGGTCTCAGAAGTTATTGTATCACGATGGCCAATTTACCTTGAGCATCCCCTATAGTTTCCCGATGTACGTGACTCCAGTTGGAAAGAAGATATCTAAGAAAGAAAAGATACAGTTTAATGTTAACTGTGGTCCGCAAGCTGAGGTTTCGTGTAAGGGTATCAGTCACCCTCTTAAGGTGAAACTTATTATGCATTCTACTGATTTGTAATTTGTGTTTGATGAAGTAATATGACATTGGTGTCGATAATGGTCTTTTAGGAACTAGAAGACGAAGATGAAAAGTTGGGCTGGTTCTATGAAGCAGACGTCTTTAACTGGTCAAGTAGTGATGTTGTAATCACTTACAAGGTACGCCTCCATGAATTTGTTTCGGGTTCCTGGAATATAAAAATTAAATTATGTGTCAACTATGTTAATAAGTCATAATCTGTTGTTTATAATATGCACGTATGTTGCAATTTCATTTTAGCAACATTAAAATGATATAAAGACTTTTCTAAAGTTTGGGTACTGAGGAGTTCTCTCATCTGTCATCACTGTTGTTTTAGATCTCGAGTCCCAACTACCACGGCAGTGTACTTCTGCAATCTCCCCAACTACATGATTCTGATCAGAGAAAGATGTTCAGCTGCTATCTTTTTCCAGGTGCATTGGACTGTAGAAAGGTTGGTACTTCTTTTTTTCAGTGTCTTCTTTTGCATAAATCCAAAAACTTAATTACTTGCAAAGTTGGAATAGCACCTCGACTAATTCCAGGGGATATCTGCCACCTCCCACCAGCAACAACAACTGGTACCTGGTAACTCTATCTACCCAGGGTTAGAATAGATGAGAAGAAATTACCTAGTGTTTTGATTCTGCTGGGATTTAGACTGGAGACCTCAATCCACTTCATTAACCACTCAATCCACTTCATTAACCACTAGGCCACACATTTGGATGCTTACATTCAATGAATATTATGACTTACTTTCCTTCATTGCTTCTTAAGGTTCCTCTTTTTCTTTTTTCTTAATTGGTTAGCAATGTGGGAATGTTGTTTCTCTCTTGAAATAGGAAGCTTTAGATAATTTCATTTCCTTTGAACTTTGTGATAGGTATTCAGAAAGGAAGTGATATTTGTTGTTGATATAAGTGGGAGCATGAAGGGAAAACCAATCGATGGTATCAAACAAGCACTCTCTGGAGCATTATCAAAACTTGATTCCCAAGATTTGTTTAATATAATAGCTTTCAACAATGAAGAGTACCGATTTTCATCATCGCTGGAGGTGGCAACCAAGGAGGCTATTGACAATGCAATTCAGTGGATTGACATGAACTTTATTGCTGGTGGCAGTACAAATATCTTGAATCCAATGAAACAGGTCATCTTATCTTCTCATATGTTTTTCAGTTGTAATTAATTGATTGATATGTCCAACTTTTACTTGCATCAAGAAAGTACATCTTAAGTTATTTATCTAATTTTTCTTTTTGTAACAAATCTGACAGCATGCCTTTTCCTTTATCAGGCCATAGGCATGTTGTCTGATGCTGGAGAATCCATGCCTATCATTTTTCTGGTCACAGATGGAGCTGTTGAAGATGAAAGACAGATCTGTGAATTCGTGAAGAGTCATCTCACAAAAAACAGAAAAATGTGCCCACGACTTTACACATTTGGCATAGGTATTCCCACCCTCGAAACAAATGGAGTCTTATGTGTCGGAAATGCATGATCTCCATTGTTTTTTTTTAAAAGAAAAACTCAATGACATTATCTCAAGTCTATTCCATATCCATGTAACAGTAATTTGGATTTTTTACTGTTCTACGTATTTACAAACTTAGGTCTTCAGGCTGTTACCATTTGAGGCTATTACTAGCTTATTGCCATTTAATTGATGCTCTTCATAGCCACCTAAATCCTAATGGTTGCATGCTGTTTCGGATCTCTAAGCCTGGATTCCGTCTCTCTGCAATAAGTAATTTGTCCATAGTGCAATAGGTTTTTCTTTTTCTACATCTGATTCTAGTTTGAAATTTTATCAGGATTATTCTGCAATCATTATTTTCTGCGCACACTAGCAACGATGAGTCGAGGTCATTATGATGCTGCTATTGATGTTGGTGAGTTTTGTGCTTGTACAAAGTATTTTGTTTAAGAACTGTTGCCAAAATGCTTGTCACATGATTGAGTAGTGAGCCTATCATAAACCCATGGCCGCCACCTTCTTGACCATTTCTTATTACAAACAACGGATGGCACTTGTTGGCGTTTAACAATTTTAGATTTCTGGAACCTCAAGGTCCGTAAGTTGAATAATAGGCTAATAGCACATTTTCCTCTGCTAACCACGACGACAATAATGTGTTATCATAAAGCACATGTAGATGTAGTTTTCAAGTGTGTCCCAAAAATATTGTTTCAAGGGCTGATGATTATAGCAGCTTTTGGTCTTATTTTGCTAAAGACGCGTAAATTTAGGTTACCTGCTTTTGTGCTTCAAATTCTTAGCTGTTGTGACCTGAAACCATTTTCCGTGTTGGTGCTTTTTCAGAATCACTTCAAGTTCGTTTGGAGAGGCTTTTCTCCAGGGCTTCATCTATCATCCTTGCAAATATTGCCTTTGAGAACCTTGATGGCCTTGAAGAATTAGAGGTGTGCTTATGAATATATACTCTTCTTACTGATGTGTCTGGCTATGACCGAATGAATATGGAATTGTAATGATTTATTATGAGCTCTCAGTGTCGTTTAAAAGACTGCTATAATTAAATTGATGCAGTCTTACCTATGTAGCTACATGTTTCCTGAGAAAGAACCGTTAAATTTTATGATAGGTGTATCCCGCTCAAATTCCAGACCTTTCATCTGAAGGACCTGTAGTCTTATCAGGTAGATACCAAGGAGTGTTTCCTGAGATGCTAAAAGCTAAAGGAATATTAGCAGACATGAGTAATTTCTCGGTGGAGCTGAAAGGTTTCAAGTCCAAAGCCATACCTCTTGACAAGGTAAGGCAGCATACTCAGTAATAATAGACAATGCATGTTTTGTGGCTTTTGGAATCGCTTGTCAATCTAGACTATTTATCTATATCTGATATTTGATCTTAATGATAACTTTCTTTCTATGTATTGTTATTGTATCATACATTAGATAAAAAATTGAAGGAGGTTGCTTTCCTTTAATTTCTCTTATATTTTCATCATGGCTTCTTCATTACTATATTCCCTTCTCTTACGTGCTTTGATATGCTATACTTGAGCTGAGGGTCTATCGGACACAGTCTCTCTACCTGCACGAGGTAGGAGTAAGGTCTCCGTACACCACGCTCCCCAGACCCCACATAATTTCCGGAGTTAATAAAACTGATCAGCGAAGGGTCACTTTCTTGAAACCATTTCATTCTAATACTAAATAAGGACTCTCTGTATCTATTAGTGCATACCATATTGAGGACAATTGCTCAGTTTATCTGTCGGTTTTCTTGATCGGAGAACAGCTTATGGCTTTCCGCTGAACGCCCATATTATTAGTGAACTTGGTTTAAGAGGATCCTCTTTTATATTAATTTAATCTCATGTATTTTGAACACGCAGGCAAGGGTGAAGCAGCAGATTGAAATACTCACAGCTCAGGCATGGTTTACACAAAATAAGGATCTTGAAAAAAAGGTTACTACTTCCTACTTTTTATGTTTGAACATGAATGGTTTATCCCGATCCTATATATGACTTCACCCTTTATATTCCTTATGTTATTCTCAAGTAGTTTTATCAACTTAGCCCTTGTCTTCCGTTACTGAGCCCTTATACTTTGTTAGCAGATAGCAAAAATGAGTATACAAGACGCAGTCATCTCTGAGTATACACGCATGGCATTGGTGGAGACGGAAAAAGTGAAAATCATTAAGTCAACCACAAAGAGGAAGGTATGATGGAATTTTTAGAGCTTCAACTTTTGTATCATATTCTGAGTAGACAGTTTGGTAATGATAGAATTCACAAATGGCTAAACTTGCTCAGTTGGCACACTTTATATTAACTCATTCGACTACATGCTAAATGAGTAATGATGATCTCTAGAAGTTCACTTCCGAGATAATGACAATCTGGATAACAAGTCAAATAACTATATCTTGGTATTAATTTGTGGAATTGAAATCCAGCAAGGGAAATTTAACAGCCTACTACTGATGTTGTCCTCTGTGTTTTGCCGATGTAAGACTCTTATCCTAAGTTAGGGTGTCGTAGGAAACCTCACATCAGACTAATAAGAAAACATATGGTAAAATGATTCATTTCACTATCACACTCGTCTTCTTTCTGTAACCAAAGCTTAATGAATCAGGTTCATTGTGACGATGAGAAGATAGAAGAACGCTTAATACAGAAGACAGTATTACTACAATACCTAGGCTTCGGTTTTGGTAATCTCACTGCTACAATTGAGAATATTCCTCCTGGAGCCATCGATAAAGAGGACGAAGCAGAGATTATTGCAAAAGCAACGTCTAATTGTTTTGGGAAGTTGTGTGGTCTATGCTGCTGTTGCAGTTGCTGCATTGCAGCATGTTCGAATATGAATCATCAGTGTGCAATTGCACTCACACAATGTCTAGGTGCCTTTGGATGTTTAGGTTGCTTCGCTTGTTGTCAATACTGCTGTTGTGAAAATCATAAATAAAAAAAAAGGGCAGCTCGATGGACTAAGCTCCCACTATACGTGGGGTTCGGAGAAGGATCGGACCACAAGAGTCTGCTGTGGAGATAATCAATGAGAAGAAAATTACTACTACTCCTACAACTTCAACTTTCCCCCCATGATTGTGTCAACTAATGACAGATTATACAGTTAGTTGATAGTGAACATATTCATGGTTTTTTTTTTAATCCTCTCCCCATATTTTTGTATAATTATTTTTACAATATTTTTCAATAGATATATATTTTTTTCAGTTCTTCTAAGAAGTTGATCATCAATTTGTAAATAATTGTATTCAATTGTTTCTGAATGTTTTTTATTGGAGAGAAGAAAATTCCTTAGTCAACACTGAATATCCAACTTACTTGTAAATAGTAAATAGCTTTTGTCTGAGAATTTTTAACCAATCTAAGTCATTATATAAAGGCATAATACATAAATAGGCCCTTTAACTTGACTTAGAATTACATTTATGCCCTTCAACTTTGGGTGTGCACAAGTAAACACTTTAACTTGTATAAAGTTGAACAAATTGACACACATGTCCTACGTGTCATCCTACATGTTATTTTTGTCCTACGTGGTGTCCTACGTGTATTGTGCCATGTAGGACTCAGTTTTATTTATTTAAAGCTGGACAGTAAAGTGCTTGTTTGTGCATTATGAAAGTTAAGGTCAAAGTTAAAATTTGAAGCCAAGTTTAGGGTCCAATATATGTATTATGCCTTATATAAAACAATTTATCAAAGTAATACATTTTTCTAAAATTTTACAAAACTAGTATAAACGTATTTCACGGTAACGTTTTAGGGTATATTTTATTTTTTAAAAACTAACAGCATTAGGTTGATATACGTTACTGTAAGTAACGTTTTACTTTTAAAACGTTATTTTCAGTAGCGTTTTACTCCTAAAACGTTACTGTGAGTAACACTTTAGGAGTAAAACGTTACTGTGAGTAACGTATATCAATCTGACGCCATCAACTTTTAAAAAATAAAATATATCCTAAAATGTTACTGTGCAATACGTTTATACTTATTTTGTAAAATTTTAGAAAAACATATTATTTTAGTGAATGGCTTTATATAATGGCTTAGTTTGGTTAAAACCTCTTTGTCTGATTTGGTTTGTAACCACCTAAAAAAAATATGGAAGTTTTGACTAATTTAATTTTGAGTCGGAAAGTTTCACGTTTGGGATAAAGTTCTGATTATCAAAGATAATTTCATTCTTGACGCAAATTGAAGACTCTTTTGATTAATGGAGAGAGAATTTTATCGATAGTTACCATCTAACTAATATTTTATGTTCACCGGTCATCTAAATAAGTTGTAAGATAAAATAATTTATTTTGTTATTTCAATTTGTTATCTAAAATTCAGTCTTGCTACTTTATGTTGCAAGTAAGGTAGATGTCATGTAAAGTAATTATTCCAAATTATGGACCAACAAAAGAATTGTGTAGACAAAGCAAAGCAAGCGGCATAATTTTTCGAGTTCGATTAAATTTAAATTTATATCATTATTTAATAAAAATAATTTCATATTCAATAGCTCAAATTTGAGACGTATAGATATTATTATTGCGGTGTTTTTGTTTAATCAACTAATCATTAAAGCACTGAGCTTTGATTTATATTAATTTTAGTAAAACTGAGATTTTAAAAGCATAAAAAGACAAATTATCTCAAAAAGCTCATGGGATTAAAGCATCAACAGATGTCAGATAAAGGATGGAAGCAAATAAATCTTTTCTCAAATTAAATCATTCAAAACATATTTATACTAAATAATATTGCATGACTACAAGCTCTGAACTGTTCTTTTTTACTAGTTTTTAGCTCGAGTCTATCGAAAATAATTTTTTTATTTTAAGATAATATACAGTTCAGATATATTCTATTCTTTTTAAGATTTTACTAAATACATTCTTGTGATGGTAAACTTCTGTATATGAATATGGAGATCCACAGAAATCTTTAATATTACCTCCTTAATTCTTCTTTATATCGAAATTATTGCACTAGAGCCAAAAAAATTTCGAAAACACTTTTCTACAAGATAGTGATATGCATTCTATTCTCTCGAGACCTCACTTGTAGAAATTCATTGAATGCTATTGTTGTTGTAAACACATAAAATTTAAACTCTAAAAATGAATAGTCTAGCGCACTAATTATTCCGCATTCATTTAGAATTCGACGAGGAGCGGCACCACAAAGAAGTTGCATGTACTCTGCCATAAGCATCAATAGCTAATTTCACTGCTAGCTTAAATCTTGATTTTAACCATTCAACGATAACTTTAATGTCTGTTACTTCAAGACTCAAATTTATCAATATATACGCTATTAATATAAGAATTATTTATTATATATAAATATATATACAAACTTTAAATTCATAAATAGCAAAAAAAATAGTGCTCTATCTAGTATATAAATGTATGTAGCATCCTATAAAGATTTAGTGGTAAAATAATGTCATGGATAGAATCATGGGAAATTGGGAATTGGAAGAAAAAGATGGTATTTTTCTTTTTTTTTCTTACAAAAGCCACCGTCCAAAAAGGTTCACCAAACACTTACACCACTTATAAAAAAACAACTCATATGTCTTTTTTCCCAAAAAAAAATAATATTTCGATATCAAAATTTATCTGAATTCAATATTTTTTTTAATATAAAACATATATTTATATGTAATAACATATTAAAATAATAATAAGAAGTAAATTCGAACTTACAATTTACTACAAGAATCTTAAAAATTAAATACTGAATCCGACTCTATATCTGAAGTATTATATTATATGCTTTGTATAGTCATTAACCATATTACTTTATTAAACCATTTCTATCCATCCTATAAATCTCTTTTCTTCTTCATCATTTCAAAGAGAAATGCATCAATAAAACTGTCATTTCATATAAATCGTCTCATATAAATTTATTTTGTAAATAGAAAAATAGCGCTAACGAACAAGAAAACAGATGTGTTAAAAGACATAACAAATGTCTAATTGGTCAGATTCAAATGACTACTTGTTCTCATCAAGCCTTGCAAGCTATCTTGATGGTATGAACCCTAATTCTCTTTTCCCTCTATTCTTTTCTCTTCTATATATTTATTATCGCGAGTTTAAGTTATATATACTGTTAACATATAATAGCATAATTTATATACATAAGCCAAATTAAAATTGTATATACAATGTATCGTGAATCGATTCTAGATTTTTAATTCGTGATTAAAATTGTGCATGAATACTAGTTATGTAATTTTTTCGTGGACTTTATATTTTTTTTATAGGAAAAATTATTATATTACTGCGAGATGGTAGAGAACTCTTGGGAACTTTACGTTCTTTCGATCAGTATGGTAAGTACTTTTTTGATATTTATTAATAAAACGGTATTATCTTTATGTTTCGTTTCACTTGTTAAAATAAACATAAATTAACGACGGATAAATTCTATATTTCTTGACGATTTATTTCTTTTTCATGTTTAAATATAGCAAATATTGTATTGGAAGGTACTAAAGAAAGAGTAATAGTGGGAAATCTCTATTGTGACATATCTTTGGGTCTCTACATTGTTCGTGGGGAGAATGTTATGCTCATTGGACAAAGGGTACGTAAGATTCCGCGTTTTATTTTGTATAAAATAATACATAAAATCTCAGATAACGGTTAACAGTACGAGTCATCAGCTTGTGTTGATTACGTAGACATATAACATTTGTCATTTTTAAAGTATTCAAAAATCGCGCTAACTTATAACATTTGTCATTTTTAAAGTATTCAAAAATCGCGCTAACCACTTAATTAGTCTCATCATTTAAAGGAAGATGTATAGATTATATTAGCTATAACAAAGTTTACATATAGGTATCAATGAATATATGGAATTATCATTATTATCGAAACCTGCAAAACAGAATTAATTGTATTCAACGTAGGATGTTATTTTTTTGGTGATCGACCACCCTTTTATATAGGCATAATACATATATTAGACCCTAAACTTGGCTTCAAATTTTAACTTTGATCTCCAACTTTCACAATGCACAAACAGACACTTTTAATTATCCAACTTTCAAATAAATAAACACATAAGTCCTACGTGACATAATACACGTAGGACACCACGTAGGACAAAAAATGACATGTAGAACATGTGTCTGTTTGTTCAACTTTATACAAATTTAAGTGTCTATTTGTGCACATCCAAAATTGAAGGGCATAAATGTAATTTAAAGTCAAGTTAAACGACACATTTATGTATTATGCCTTTTATATATGTAGGAGTCTAACGAGGAGGAGCTCCCCCCACACATGACATGTGTTTCAGAAATAGAAATCAAAAGGGTATGTTTTACGTAATTTTTAAATATATAAATTTTATTTTGCAAGTTTAATTTTTTTTATCGAAATTCAAATGATATCATATAAACTGAAATAGATGAAACATGTTCTCCTCCTTTTCATTTTATTTGTCGTGTTTGACTTTGGCATTAAATTGAAGAAAAGAAAGGTTTGACGACCAAAACACTACAACAAAAATGACCATTAGAGATATTTAATTCTTAATTGCCGCAAAATATGTACTTTTAGCCGCAATTGTCACTCTTTGTATATGTCCCTAAAGCCTTAAGCGACATTGGTTCTAATGAAACTTAACTAATGCCGATAAAGACGTTAACACTCTTTATTAGTGTCGATATTTAATGTGCTAAAAGTTATTTTTGTTGTAGTGAAAGAATTTTGACACATGATTTTAAGCATATGTTATTATAAATTTTTGTGACGATAAAACAATATACAATATAATGAAAAGATTAAAGTCGCAATTTCCAAATTACTGTTCTTTTAGAACATATTTTTTTTTTTTTATTTTGGTTTCTTATGAACTAAGTTACATAGCATTTTTGTGTATATGCCTTGTGGTAATTAAATGATTAGTGCAAAATTAATTAACTCACGAAAATATATTATGTCTAATTCATTTAAATTTAGACGATTTATTAACTCGTTTATTTTAATCTGTATAAATTTAACTCAATCTATCTATTTAACACCTCGGACTAATATTATTGTAGGTTCAAAAGGCAGACAAGAATACAGAAGAACTAAAGGGTTCCACTAGAAGAAGAATGGAGTTTATTGACTTTGACTAATATTTTTTTAAAATTTTATTACTAATGATTGTTTTTAAGAAATAATATAATCTGCCTCAGTATCAAAATATAAATCATAAGTAACTTGATATTATAAAAAATCAAATTGATGATATAACACCTTAAAGTGACTGTTTCTGATAAACCCTCGACTCAACTCAGGGAAAATCAATATTCCAAAAAAGTATAAACGAAAGTACAAGCAAAACAAAACATTCTAAACGTAGATACAACACAATACCCTGTGAGTGGTGCTTGGAGAGGATTGAGTGTACGCAACTTTACCTTATCTCATAGGTAGAGAGAGACTGTTTCTGATATACCTCGACTCTGGAAAAACCAATATTCC
Organism: Solanum peruvianum; assembly: GCA_027705065.1. Lineage (NCBI taxonomy): Eukaryota > Viridiplantae > Streptophyta > Magnoliopsida > Solanales > Solanaceae > Solanum > Solanum peruvianum. The sequence continues at coordinate 2,565,311 of JAKWJD010001766.1, forward strand.
GAAAAAGAATAAACGGAAGTGAAAGAAAAACAAAGCATTCTGAACTTACGCAAAATAACTTTACTCATTGCCTTTTATTGCCACTCTAAACAAACAACAGACAAGTAATAGGATGAAACAGGAAACAAGAATCAAATATATATAGATATTTTACAAGGTCCGCGAAAAAGCTACTAGGTTCTGTAAAACCCGTAGATTATGCTCTAGATCCGCCATTGAGTACATATCTCTCACAGATCAGGGAAGGCGAGCAAAGAGACAAGGGATTCGTGGGCAGGAAAACGCGAGACAAGATCAGAACGTTTTGCTAATTCAAAATCTTCAAACTGGAATGCTGGAGCACAAGTGCATCCAACTAGAGAGAAATGTTTCTCACCATCTCTTGTAGGTGCTTTCGTTACTTGCATATCGGAAGATATGTTGTAATCCTTCGTGGGAAATGCGCCAAACCATACATTTGGAGGTACTGTATACTGCACGAATTGATCATCTACGAGGGGATCGGGTCCAATGCAAGTTAACTTCACCTTGCCATCAGTTTCGTTTAGTTCCATCACCTGAAAGCACAAGAAGTGTTGTCATTATCGTCATTTCTAGGAAAACATTGGTGAATGACTAGTTCATCACTCTTACCGGGGAACAACAAATGTTCAATTATCGTAAAGAACAAGATGATTATGAAGATCCAATGTATCAATTTGCCTGTATTACTTTCCTTTTTAGTCTGTTTTAAAAAGGCCGTCTCTTTCCTATTTAGGCAACGAATCTTAACGACCCTTATAGTCCTTAGAAGTTTTATTAACACTTTTGAGTGTTAGTCAAATCCCTTTCAGTTCACACCAAAACACAAGGCATAATACATAAACATATATCCAAACTTGGCCTCGGGCTCGGCTAATAATTTAGTACTCCAACTTAGAGAGACTTCTCAATTTGGTTTCAACTTATAACTAATCACTCAAACTCGTCATAACAGTGTCTTATGGAACATCCAAGTTGACGTGAGATATAAATATTGGAGGGTGTCTAGATGATCATTTCGTAAGTTGGAGTGACTCAAATGACACAATGGAGACGATTCTGAGGTGTATGTGTAGATGTGCACTCTCAAAATTGGAGTGTTTACTTCCCAGCTGAGGCCAAGTTTAAGTGTTTGTTTACGTATTAAGCCTTAACACACAATGCATGACATAAATATACAGAACAACACACAGATAATCCTAATCTGGTGCATAAAGTAGACTGCGGGAAAGATGATCTCACAGTGATTGGCTCTCCCATATAAAAATGCCATGTTTCTGCACAAGGTATCCGGTGAAGATGAGACGCACTTCCAGAAGGTAGCAAGAAGTAGATGCATGTACTGATAGGTCGATCAACTTTATCTGCAATGGTGAAACCCGAAACATCAGGGAAAAAACAACTAACTAATTTGATAATACTCTATCTTATGAAGCAAATGCTCAAAGGACGGAACCAGGTGAGGTCAAGGGGTTCAGATCGCGGAAAGTTATACGGTTTATGCAGATATATATAGTAGATATTGAACCTCCTTATGCTTTTCGTTTGCTTAATGAAATACTGGTTACACCACTGCAAATGTTGCTGGTGATACATATGAGATAGTAAAATTAAGAAACAGAATATCGAAATATCTTAAGCCCATAAATAAATCACATATCTTCATGTTTCTTTTATAAATAGATATTTGTGATTACAAACTTCTAAGTACGCATAATGTCATAAAGATCTACAAATCAATAAAAGTAGTAACTAGTTATTCCTTATATATAATACAAACAACCGAACACGAATATCTTTCTACAAAATTAAAAAAATAGGCATAATACATAAATATGTCCTTTTAACTTAGCATCATTTCAAATTTATGCCCTTCAACATTGAATATGCACAGGTATACACTTAAACTTGTATAAAAACGAACAATTATATGTAGTGTCCTACGCATATTATGCCACAGAATGCTCGTGTGTCTACTGTCCAATATTATACAAGTTTAAGTATCTGTTTGTACACGCCCGAAAATGCAAAATCAAAGCGCATGTTAATTTTTAGGCATAATACATAAATATACCCTTTTAACTTGATCTCATTTTATGTTTATGCCCTCCAACTTAGGGTGTGCACAAGTAGACACTTAAACTCGTACAAAAATTACACAAATAGACACAAACGTCCTGCATGACATCCTACATGAAAATTTGTGTCCTACGTGTATTGTGACACGTAAGACTCGTGTGTACACTCAAAATTAGGAGGGCGTAAATGTAAAATGAGGTTAAATTAAAGGGTATATATATATATGTATTATGCCTAATTTTTACATATTAAATTTCTTTTGTTACTACCATTTCCAAATCATGGTTTTTGGGGGCAATTTGAGATCCTAAAAGTCCAAATCACATATCCATCACACTTCATATAGCAATATCCAAGTAAAAATCCTAAAAACATATGGAAGAAAAACAGATCTAAGATCCAAAAATCTCATGAGGGATCTAAGAAATTCAAGATCCAAAAAGTAAAATTAAATTTATACAAAAAAAAACAAAAAAAACTTACATGTAGATGGAAGATGAGATCTGGAGAGAATAACTGAGTTATCTCTAAATGTTTCTGAGTAAAATCCCCCTTCTGGATGTACCTTCAAGTTTAGCTTAGCAACAATTTTTGAAGCTGTAGGCTCTGTAGAATTTGATGCCATTTTTAATTTTTAATAGTTTTTGGCTCCTCTTGCAAAGTTGTTGGATATTTATTATAAAGGACAGATAATATATAGTCAATTCAACTTTTGTAGGTGAGATTTGGTATTTACTTAATATTTAATTTCATTATAAGTCTAAAATATCATTTTAAGTCTAAAAAAATAATATATACTGTAAACATATTTAATTGTAAATCGAGTTGCAATACTATACTCTCTTTTTTTGTTTGATATTTTTTGGATTTCGAGATTTAAATAAGTATTTTTATATTAAGTTTTTCATACATCTTTTAAATATTTTGAATTTTCAATTATTGTGACTTATAATACTTTTTACGTAGTTTACAAATATAGACGATTTTGTGCTCAAATTTCCCGATCAAGCTTAAACTGTTTGACTCTCGAAAAATGAAAAATGTTACATAAATTGAGATTGTTACAAAACTCATAAACTTTAAATACTGAATAGCTCTTTGATTTTGTCTCGATGTTTAATTACATCAAAATGAAGTACATTTTAAGTGAATTTACAAGTAATTCAAATCATTAATTTTTTTGAGCATTATTTCTAGGTTTATGATTATCATTGGGATGCGTGTTACATTCTTCAAAAGTAGTGCAGCTTTGGAAGATCTAATGTTGCATGTAAGTCCTTTTTGAAAAATCCGAGCAACACAGGTTTTCAGACAAACCAAACCTAGAAATCATCTAATGCTTTCTTGATTGGAGCGCGTTAGATTAGATTGCGTAACAACGCGAGCTAACATAAACACAAAGGAGGAGGAGTGTGTATTCAAAATCTATGTCTAAAATTGATCATTGCCTTGAGGATCCATGTCCCTCTTTAACTCAGACAAACAAAAAATGAAACAAATTCTATACAATAAAACAAAACATGTAGAATTAGTAATCAACATTAAGTTTTTGTTTTTTTTTTTGGAAATTTAGATGTCTCATTTTGGTGTTTTAGATACAGTAAACTCTGTTTTGTTTGGCACATGAAGTGAGTCGAGAGACGTTGTAGAGTTTAACTGAGATAAAACGGAATCAAATGAGGCTATAAGGATCGCTCTCTTCTGGCATGTGACGAAACTAAAGCTTTCACACGAAAATCTACTAACCTTTCGTGTTATGTTCGTTTATCATATTAAACTTATCTCTTCTATCTTCCTTAATGCTTCCTTCATATCAATCCTCTTATCCGGATCGCTTATAGTACAAGCAGCTCCTACATGAAGGAGTTTCACCATTTGTTCAACGGAATCTGTTGCAGACGCTATCTCTGGATCAATCAATTCGGATTCTCTTTGCTCAGCTATAGCTGATTGCACCCATTGAACAACGTCCGTTCCACCTTTTTGATTGTTGAGATACTGAGAAGGAAATTTCCCTGTAAGGATTTCTAGTATTATGATTCCAAGACAATACATGTCACATTTTGGAGTGAGATGTTGATGTTGTGTGGCTTCTGGTGCTTTATACGCGAAAAGGGATTGAACTATTTGTGTGTTGTTGATCAGTGGATAGAAGGCGTAATCTGATAGAAGTGGCTCGTATTTTTCATTGAGTAGTATGTTGCTAGACTTGAGGTTTCCATGAGGTACTGCATACGATGCAAACTCGAAATGAAGATAACTCATTCCACTAGCAACTCCTTGGATGATCCTTAGTCGAGTAGGCCAGTTTAGCTCACCGTGTGATACCCCTCGATCACCTGAAAGTACGCGTGAAATTTCAAAAATCAGGATAGTTGACATAGAAGGATAAGCAATTCTTCTGTAAACAAATATGACAAGTATCTTCGAATCATGCTAATCTTCTTTGTATTGTTCCAATTGTGACCGAATGTCTTGGAAAGGACCGGTAACATTAGTGGATATATCGAAAAGAAGTTGAAGACCTTAATGATTTGATATACAGTCAAACATCTCTATAACAGTCATCGTCTATAACAACGTTTCACTATAACATCAACCAAGTTTTCTTTTTGTAACCGTTTTTAATGGTCAAAAACACACCTAAACTATCATTTTTTTCACGAGTTTCATACTTTAACTATCCATTCTTCTCTTAACCTACCTTAACTATCACTCCATTTCTATCAAAACACACCTCGATGTTGAGTTGGTCAGTAGGCCAACTCATCATCGATTTATGTTTCAATACAAAGGGAGTAACAGTTGAGATATGAAACTCGCAAAAACTTGATTTCCTTACCATTAACTATATGTTCTATATGTAGATAAACGACGTTGTTATAGAGAGGATTGTCATACCATGTAACAGATATAGTAAGCTGCCTTTGGGAACATATTCAGATACCATCAATTTTTCTTCTTTTCTGTAATGATATGCTAATAATTGAAGTAAATTTTTGTGTCTTAACTTTCCAAGTTTTCTCATTTCTGCATCAAACACATCTCTATTCATTTTATTCATTTCTCTCAATCTCTTAACCACAACAGACATTCCATTTCCCATTTTTGCCTTGTAAGCTGATCCTAACACTCCGTTTCCGAGTACCTCAGCAGCTGCCTTCATCAAATCAGGCAATCCGAATGTACCATTTTCGTTGTTCACCAACACGAGATCTCCCATAGCCTTACCACTTTGTGATCCTCCTCCTCCCCTTCGTGTTGATCCTCCACGAATAGAATCACCTCCTTTGCTATGAATACTCATGCTCTTCCTAATCGAGCTTGCAACGTGCAACCCATCATCAAGGTTCTCTTTCCCAAGCTTGTCGAAATGATCTTCCTTGCGCTTGACGCGAAAAAGAATGGTCACCAATAAAATACAAACTACTATACCAAGAATGATCCATTTCAATTTTGACATTGGTGCACTTTGAGTCTTATTCATTTCCTTGCATTCTTTCCCTAAATGTTTTCCACATAACTCTTCATTTCCTTTAAATGGATCAGTACCAAATTTCGACATCCCCTGAGGGATTTCTCCTTGCAATTTGTTATTCGAAAAGTCAATAGATGTTAAACTTTCTTGTGACAAAGATGGTACGCGTCCTGTAAATGCATTACTTTCAAGTCGAAGTTCCATCAAGTACTTCAAGTTGGCTAATGATTCAGGAATCGCTCCGGAAAATTTGTTTCGTGCAAGCCATATCTTCTTAAGAGACCCCATTTTGGCAAAGAAATCTTTAGGAATCTCACCTGAGAATTGGTTTCCATCTATATATATAGATTTAAGTGCACCAAGCAAGAAGAATTCAGGGATTAAGCCTGAAAATGAATTATTCGCGATATCAAGAACTCGGAGGCCTGGAAGTGCAATCAATGGATCAACATCAAGTTCTCCTGATAAGCCAGCTTCACCTAAAAGGAGGCCTTCAACCACGTTACGTTCGCATTGAACACGAGCCCATCTCTTGTTTTTTTCACATGGATTAGTACCTTTAACCCAAGATGAATCTAGAGATGTGGTGTTCTTTAAAGATTTTTTGAATTTGATCAAGGCATCGTCCTCGGAAATGGAGAAAGAAAATCGTGGATTACATAGAGAAATGAGGAAGAAAATGGATATATGAATAAGGAAAAGATGGTGTTTTTTAGGAGACGATGCTCGAGGAAGGAGATGAAGGATTAGGGGAACGGCGGCCATGTTTGTTACTAGACATGTCCACCTCCCCCTTATAGAAACAATCTGCAAATGCTTCTCTGTTTCTTTTCTTTGAAGGTGTTTGATAATTTTCTTGATATTGGTTTGGTTGTTTGAATGATCATGTGTGGGGTGGGGGTGGGGGTGGGGGTGGGGTGTTGTTATTTTGACAAAGATTTGTGTGGAGGGATAGGTGTTTGAGGACACACAATGTTGTTTGAGTGAACAAATTTTAGAATTGACCTTGTCTATGGTAATAGAGAATATTAGGGAGATTTCTTTTTTCTCTTTTTTTTCTTTTTATATATATATTTAAGTCAGTTTGTACGCTTCTCAATTATTTCATTACGTTACCTATTACAGTCCATCATTACACATATCGGGTTTTTAATTACCCATCAAGACATGTCTTAGAATGACTTTCTTTTACTACAACTAATGTCTTAATCAGTTTACACGTACCTCGTAATTGCATTTAATCACGTCCTTCATAACCAATCATTGAGTTATGAATTCAAGACTACAAACAAAATCCATGCGTAATAGTCCTTTCATTTCAATTTGTTTATCTGTTTTTGACTTAACACGAACTTTTGACTCTCTTGCAGTGATGTGGAGAATGTATCAAAATGTCCGTTAATCTTTTTGTTTCAAACACGTCAAGTGGAAAGTAAGATAAATAAATTGAAACGAAGGGAGTAATATACAGAATTGTCATATTTGTCAAGAATGAAGTACATAAACCTTTCCATTTACATGAATACATCAACATAAACATCATGAATCTCTTCTATATCTTGAATGTAAAACCATCAATGTGATGCAAAAGCCTACAAAAACAAACAAAAATGAATGTTAAAGAATGAACAAATCACACATAATATGAACTCAAAAACATTCTTTGAAAAATTATCAAGATGATGGTAAATTTTTTCGTACCGCGAATATGTTGTTATGGCCAGGATCAGCAAGATGTGACATTAGATTCTCAATAGGTCCTTGTCCAGTATACACAGCTTGAAAACAAAAGCCAACGAACGCTAACATAGCAAGTCTACCGTTCTTGATCTCCTTAGTTCTCAACACCATAACCGGTTCGGGTGATCCTCTTCCCCACATAAATGGATCAAACCATAGTCCACCAGGATATCCAACATCTGTTTTTAGTCTCTTCTTGTGAGGTACTTTTGGTTCAATGTCAACACATCCTGGATTCACAATATCAGCCCATCTACGACCCTCGACCCATCCCATTAGGGCTAGTTGCACCACAAATAAAGTTGTCGAATCTGCAAAATACTCTCGTTCACCAGCATCATACCATGAAAAGTTGTCGATGAATCCAAGACTTTCTAACCATTCTGGGATAAGAATTCCAGCTACTGCTAACATTGCCCATCTGCTGTGTATTAGCTCAGCTTGAGCAAACCATTTCAGTGACTCTGGATCAGACCCTGAAAGAACGATAAAAAAAAACAGTTATCGGTCATTAAAAGAATATAACGAAATGAAAAAAAGAGAATGAGAACAGTTATCTGGATGTAACGTCTCGTCAAAAAGTAGGAGTGACCATGTCTGGGCGATTGTTTACCAAAAACACAAGCCACCGTAAAGTGGTAAGACCATGTATAGAGGCTAATGCCTACTCAGTGCCCGAAGGTCAAGGAAGTTGGTAACCTGATAACATGGGAGCTAGTGACCAAATTGTAACTATAACGGTCCTAAGGTAGTGAAATTTGTCGTTGGATAAGTTCCGACCCTGCTAAAACAGGGGAGGTAGTGACCAAATTGTAACTATAACGGTCCTAAGGTAGTGAAATTCTTCGTTGGATAAGTTCCGACCCTACTAAAACTTTAATCTGACAAGTAATCTTCCTCATTTTACTCCAAGAATTGCATTAAAATTCAATCTTTCTCATAATTTTCAATAGTAACTTATATGTTATGTACCTAATCCCAGTGGATCAAAGCCAAAATCTCCAGGCAAACTGCAATTCAAGAACAAGAAAACAAATCAAAAATTTGCAAATGAAGCAATTAGAAAGAGGAAAATACACTAAAAAGACATTTGTCTGTCTGGTTTTGACTTAACGCAGAATTTAAGAAAGTAAACACGATTTTTTAATCTTGTGATTTTAAATTAAACATCCGTAGAATATATTAAAATGTTCTTTAAAATCACGGTCTTAAACATGTCACGTGGAAAGTTCTAGTTGTTAAAAAAGGAAAGAGACATTCTTTTTTTTTTAGGAAAAAAAAGACAAATCTACCCCCGAACTATCGGTAATAGTATGCAGATACTCTCCGTCATACTTTTACGACACTCCCCGCCGTTTTAAAACTAAAGCATATGTACAATTTATACTAACAGACATACACGTGTCAAAATCTTATCCACGGAGTCGACATTTATTAAATATCGGTTTGACAGATAAAACTAAGTCACGTCTCCCTATTTAGTCTTCCGTTAGAGCGAAGGTATATATGCTCTAATTTTTTAAGGTCAGGGGCATCAACGCCCCAAAAGTATGACGAAAGATATCTGCATACCATTTACGATAGTTTGAGGTATATTTATCCTTTTTCTCATTTTTTAAAAACAGACTAAAAAAGAAAAGTAAGATAAATAAATTGAAACGGAGAGAGTACGAGGTTAATGTAACCTGCCATCAAGCCATTCTGGAGGTGAACTTCCAGGAAACCATAGTGGCCTATCTGGAGGAAGTGGTTCACAAACACTTGACACTTCTTTACCAGCATACAATCTACTTTTTCTAGACAACATACATGTTGTAAATTTCCCTGAAAAAGTTTTTGTAGGTAGCTCTCTGAATCAAGAAAAAAAATCAGAATCCGTTGAGATGTAGTATAATTAAGTAATTAACGATCTATTAGTTTAATCATTATACAGGCCTAAAAGGCAAAAATGCATTTCAACATTTGATTAATAAAAAAGAATCAGAGTCACATGTGAGGCGCAGAAGCGTGGCAAATTGAAATGTATATAACACAGTACATAATACATAAACATGACCTTTAACTTACCGTCAGTTGACAACTATGATCTTTTAACTTTGGGTGTGCACGAGTATACACCTAAACATTTATAAATTGAACAAATAAACACGTCCGTCCTACATGACAATTTTGTGTCCAACTTAATTGTCTACTATGCACACTGAAAGTTGGAGGACATAATTATCCACTAAAGTCATGTTAAGAGTATGTTTATGCATTATTAAGCAACTAAAAAAGCGTTTTCTCTACTAAATTAAACTTTTACATAAGATAGTTATGCAATTTAACAAATGTCTAATTCATGCAACCAAATTAGCAACCAAAAAAAAGTTGAAAAAGTGTTAAATTTATGGTACTAACCTGATTGGGATGCTAGAAAAAGCTGTGGAGTGAATGGCTAAAGCCATAGAAGAAAATGAGGACTAAAACAAAGGCAATGTGTAATTTATTTATTTTTTAATAAAAGAGAAATGTATAATATTTTTGCCTATCTGTTTTTTTTAGGAAAAAAAAAGCTTATCTAAATAGATTGTGAAATGGATGATAAAGCATATTACAGCAACACAAAAATAAATGGACCAATCAGAATTAGAAGATTTTAGTTTTCTTATCTTTTTGTGACAAGATTCATATTTTTTACTTGAATTGAGAATTTATCGAAAACAATTATTTGATCTTTTCAAGATAGGATAAAATTAGGCATAATACATATATTGAACTTTAAACTTGGCTTCAAATATGAATTTTGATCTCAAACTTTTATAATGCACAAATAAGCACTTTAACTATTTTATCTTTCAATAAATAAACACGCGATTTTTGGAGCCAAAGTGCGTGAAATGCAAACACTTCCACGTGTATTAGTGAGTCAATCAGTGGCTGCCAACTAATTAAACATTTTACACATTTTTAAAAAATATATATATTTTACACATCATTTTGGAACTAAAAAAAATTATAAAAGAGATTCATTAAGGATAGAATTGTCATTTCAGCATTTTTTTTACTGTTGTGGGCCTTAAAAATTACCCCTCACTCGCTCAGACTGCGTGCATTTCACGCATTTTGTCAGGTAGGAATCGCGTGTTTATTTATTGAAAGATAGGATACTTAAAGTGCCTATTTGTGCACTATGAAAGTTTAATGTCAAAGTTAAAATTTGAAGTCAAATTTAAGATCTAATATATGTATTATGCCATAAAATTATGTACACACCAATCTTCTAGACTATTACACTGGATATATGATTGTCCTTTCGTTTCATTTAACTCGACTCTTGTATCAAAAAATAGATATTTCATTCAACTTATTCATTTTAACAAATCAAGAAAATGTTGTTCATTTAAATAACTATATAAAATAATACCCTAGTTAGATTTTAAAATTCCAAAGCATTATTACTAAGATTAGTTGAGTAATACACGTCTCTAATTAAAATTTTCTTAAGATAATTTCAGATTAACAAGGATTAATTAATATAAAATGGATGGAGTATTTAGACGTCTACATATGAAACGAACACTATATCGAAAATGATTTTTAGCGACATTAACTAATAGTAACAACTTAATTGTCGCTAAATATATATTTCTGTAGAGGCAATTACACTCTTTTGTAATTATGTGTATATTTTTATTTGCGCTAAATATTATTTTTGTTGTAGTGAAATTAGATAGATTATATATCTATATCTAATAATATACATATTTATTATCGCTAAAAATTATTATTATTGATAGTAAAATTAGATAGATTATATATCTATCTCTCATTTATATCACATTAATTGAAATTAGTCGAAAAATATCTTGGCTTTAGAAGGAAAAATAATTTACAAATTAAATTTCTTTCCAAAATTAAACGATTTTTTTTGGTAGTTAAATTGTGTTTTTACATATTTAATTCTACTTTATTTATTAACAAGCACCTTAAATAGAGTTACTCTAAATTATCTACTACTAGCTCATTTATTTATTTCACTCTAGAACTCTTTTTTTTTAAGAGATGAAATTCAAAGATTTTTTTTTTTCTTTTTAAGTAAAAGTGTTTAATAGGTATCTTTTTGTTACTATAGTGAGAGTTTTATGGTTTTTTTTATAACATAAAATCATGTGACTTTGGTTTAAAATGGATAATATAGTTTAATGATGGTATTTAAAAATTACAATAATCTTCATATTTTTTTCAAATTATCTCAATTTGGGTTAATTTAAATGTACATTTTTATGATTTTAAGTAAACTGAATAATAATAATATTAAGAAATTTGTAAAATATTAATAAATATTTTACCTATTAATTTAAGATTGGTATAAAAACTTTTTTTTTTTTGTGGATTATGATGAGCAAAAGGTAGTTGCGGTATTACTCCTCTAGTTTATTGTTCTTTGATTTCTATTATTATTTGTTGTATTGTATAGTTTGATTATAAACTATAGTATTATTTCGTAGTATTGTTCAATTATTATTTTTTGTGTTTTTGAAATTACATTTTTTCTTTTATGATTTATTTTCATAGTTTAAATATGAAAAATTGTGAAAACGTAATAGTTTAGACGTGTTTTTCTTAAGGCATATAAACATGTTATTTTACTTGATTTTAGTTGGCCTCTATGCCTTCAAACTTTGAATGTGCATAAGTAAAAAATTTAAAATTGTATAGAGTTGAACAAGCCGACACATACAGTCTATACACGACATAAGATATGAGGCTCATATATATTATGATACGTTCTACGTGTATATCTACTTGTTCAATTTAAAGACGCAAATGTGAAATGGGGTCCAAATAAATGTCATATTTATGTAGGGGGAAGACGAAAATACCCCAACTAATAACTATCGTAAATGGTATGTAAATATCCTCCGTCATACTACGGGGACATTGGTGCCCTATCGTTCAAAAGCTAGAACATATACGCCCTTCACTCCAGTGAAAGACAGATAGAAACAAGTGACACAATCTTATCCATCGATCGAATATTTAGTAAATGTCAGGTTGGTGATAAGATCATGACGCATGTATGTCCATTAGTATAAAGAGTGTGTATGTCTAATTTTTTAACGAGTGGGGCACTAATATCCTAAGAAGATATTTACGTATCATTTACGATAGATCGAATATATTTATCTTTTTTTGCCCTATTTATGTATTATGTTTCTTTGTTTAACATGAACTCTAAGTAAAATCCTAAATAGATTAGGCTATATGTCACCTTGATTAACACTAAACCTTTTTGTGTTAATCAAAAATCAATTAACCATCAAAACTATATTGTTCTAGTCTTCTTCTTCTTCCTTTGAATGTACTCAACCATTCCACTAATCCTGACCACTACACTTCACCTTCCAATTCTTGAAACTCCATCAATGAATCTTTAAACCCCATTTGATTTCTTGATGTTTCCCACTTAGCAATTTATAGAAAGCTTAAAAATTGAATCTTTGATTGGTTCTAGGAATTGGGTTGTTCATAATTTTCTGTATTAAGATCCCAAGATTAATTCTTTTTTGGTATATTATATGGTGGAAACAGTAACATCGTCGTTTTGGTGGCGGTGGACGCAACCCCATCACCACCCACGTCGATGGGTGCTTTTCACCACCCACAAAGCCATTATCAGTGCTGTGTGGATCGCGTTCTTGGTAACCGTTTTCTGGTGGCAGGTTGATGCTACCGCCGGAATCTTGATTTTCCGGCGGGTTTTCCCGGCGAGGGAGGTGCCGAAGTTCCGGCCGGTGGCGTTTAACTTGACGGACTTTGGTGGGGTTGGGGATGGTGTAACTGTTAATACGGAGGCGTTTGAGAAGGCAATATTAGCTATTGCTAAACTTGGGAAGAAAGGTGGAGGGCAGCTCAATGTGCCACCGGGATATTGGCTGACGGCTCCGTTTAATCTTACTAGCCATATGACTCTGTTCCTTGCTGAGGGAGCTGTTATATTGGGTATTGATGTAAGTTTTTAGCAAGTTTATTAATATGTTAATAGCATTACAAGTTTTAATCTTTGCTCAATGAACTTAGCAGGTTTCATGTTGTTGTTCTCATTTATGCTAATTGTATGTTGTTTCTTATTTGATTGTTTGGTTAGCTTTGCTCAGAACTTTGAGTTTTACATAGTGCTAATTGCTTAGTGTCTATGTTGCTTGGACTCTTCAAAAAAGTTGATAGGCGTGTGGCGGATCCTTCAAAAGTAGTGCCTTTTTGAAGTATTCGATATTGATGCAGGATTTTTTTTGGAGAGTCCGAGCAACATAGGTTAGTGTTACTTTTATAACCGTGGTGTTGGTGGTGTTTGGCCCAGCGTGGGTGCACCTTGACTGATTCCATGGGTATTGCTACCTCCCATCAGCACAGGCATCGGGTAACTCTGTCCGTTGAGGCTAGGATAGATGGGAGGAAATCACCGAGCTAATTGTTTAGTGTTAGTTATGAAAGCCTTTTATGATTATTGGTGGATTGGGGAGGTAGCTTGGATTTGTCTGATACTGATAGTCCAGCTAGCTTTGGATTAATTGAGTTTATTTTGGATTGATGAGAAGTGAGAGATGCTGTTGATTTCGTTATAATCAGTAATCAATCATTTGTTTTGAAGAAGATGATGAAATCGAGGGAGAGAATGGAAGAGCTATTTTAGTCGTATTGTGATAAAGGAGCTGAAAGCTTAAAAGTTTACAACTACTTCACTCCAACCATACCTAATCAAAAAGAAAGAAAAACTAGTTGAGTCCCAACCATGGTTTGCTAACACCTCAACTGTGCTATCCGTTTTACAGTTTCTATTATCTTGTGTGGTTGTATTTCCTAATTTATGTTTACTGTTCAGAGCTGAGGATCAGTGCAGTTTCTTGTGATAATGGTGGCTGAGAATTCCATTTGTAGTATTCTTTGTGGATAAAACTCTGGCCTTTTATATTATGATCCACCTAGCGACACCATCTCAAACGAATCCATCTTAACGTCCACATTTTTGCGACACTCGTCTTGTGGATATTTTTTCACCTCAGAACCGTTTTGTGGAACATGCTTTTCACTTTTGTCCAATGGTGAATGTAGCTAGCAAACTATGGGTTCAATTGAACCCAAAAATTTTTCTATGGAGCTTAGTAGTTTTTCAGTAAATATTATATTTGAACGTATAAGTCTAAAAGTGTAATAAGTATAGTAGTAAAATTATAAAGATTGGACCCATCAAATTAAAATTCCGAATCTTCCTCTGCTTTTGTCGGCATCCTGTTGGGAATTAAACACACAACACACAAATAATCTAGAGAAAAGAGAAACGGAACACAAATGGGACACACAAGAATTTAACGTGGTTCGGTTTCCCTACTCCACGACTGTAACAGGAGGATTTTATTTCACTTGTGCTACCTCAGAATTACAAATACAAGGATCATATTTATAGGAAAACCAAATGGTTAACCTAGGGTTTCAGTAATGGGTCGGGCCGGCTCACAAGCCTCCACAAAGCCCAACAATCTCCCACTTGGAGGCTTGAAGAATTTCAACTGTCATCCACTTAGAACACTTGTATGTCTAGTAATCTTTTTCAACTCTCTCCTGCTACAGCGGCCTTCTCATCAGTCACTGAAAGGCCCGTTGAAGCTCCCCGAAGCTTCAACACATCAGTCACGGCTGAAACTGCCCTTGACTCGTCCTCGGTCCCTACCGGCTCCCACTTGAGACACGAACTGCCGGATCCTAGAACTCCCTGAGAACAAACACTTTCCATACTCAGCAAGAAATTTTCTGGAGACGTATCAACAGCTGGAATACTGGTTCTCTTGACCCACTGTCTTCTAGGAGCCTTGGCTGAAGCACGGCCGGTGCTCCTACTGCCACAAACGCCTCTGACTGGTCTTCCTGAACCTTTCCTTGCTCGTTCATCCTGAATCTGACCTGTGGCTCTGGGTTTCTTTCTTGCAAAGACAACCTTCTTCTGCCCACGAGATTCTGTGAACCGGACTTTGTTTTTCTTCTGAACTGGGACGGTCACTCCCTCAGACGGTAATCCGACAATATACAACGATCCTCTTTTTGTTCCACGAGCCATGACAAGATTGCCCCTCACGACCTTCCACTGCCCATTTCCGAACTTCACATGATGTCCCTGTTCATCCAACTGCCTAACAGAAATCAAACTTTTCGTCAAGCTTGGAACAACTCTGACATCCTTCAAGGTCCAGAAACCGACTGGCGTCTTCAGCACCATGTCACCCATACCCGTAACATCAAGAGCTCTATCGTCTGCAAGCCTTACCTTTCCAAAGTCTCCAATAACCAGATTCTGCAATGCTTCACTGCTGTGGGTAGCGTGAAAAGAAGCACCAGAATCCATGACCCAGGAATCCACATTGCTCTCCGCGCAACAGATAAACAAATCCTCGTTGGCGCTGTCTTCTGCAATGTTGACTTGTTTGTCTTTCTGGCATTGATTCCTGAAATGCCCCACCTCCTTGCAGTTCCAACATGTTACACCTGAGCCATCCCGAGCCTTCGACTGACTCCTTATTCGGTTCCTGCTCCCACTACCTCTGTTATTTCCTCTGCCTCTGACGACGTTTAGCATATCACCTGATGATTCTCCAGAACTCCTTCTTCTGACATCCTCGCCAAGAACGAGATCACGAATCTTCTCAAAGGTGAATCCATTAGGTCCCACTGAACTGGCAACTGCTGTAACCGTTCCGGACCAACTGTCAGGCAATGATGATAACAGTAGTAAAGCTTGAACTTCATCATCGAACTTAATGCCAACTGGCAAAAGTCTGGCTAGATCGAATTCAATGAGTTGATGTGCTCGGTAACTGAACTGCCTTCCTTCATCTTTGTGTTCACCAACTCTCTAATCAGAAAAATTTTGTTTGCTGCAGATGGCTTCTCGTACATGTTAGACAAGGCTTCCAAGATGCCTTTCGCTGTCTTCTCCTTAAGAATGTTGAACGCAACATTCTTGGTCAACGAGAGTCGGATAACTGACATAGCTTTCCGATCCAAAACTGCCCACTCTGCATCAGACAATTTTCCTTGCTTGTCACCCAACACTACGTCCAAATCTTTCTGAACCAGCAATCTTCAATCAATCTGCATCTTCCACCAACTGAAATCTGTACCATCGAACTTCTCAATTCGGAACTTCCCATCTTCTGCCATCTCAAAGGACTAAATGAGATACTCGGTACAACTAATTTCAGATCTTGGTAATTTCGTCAGAAATATTGCACCACAAAAAAACCGCACCTTCGGCAATTCCCTTAACGGCGTTTTCAGACAGCGGGCGGCGATTTGGACGATGCTCACGATCTGGACGCTCGCGGCTGGATCTGAGGCTCCTCGACGCGGCGGCCAACGGAACGGCGCGACGGACAGCACACGGACGACGGCTGTTCGCACCCTGCGCGGTTCTCTTTGCCGGCTGCTGCTTGAGGTTACCCACACGGTAACGGCGGCTCTCCTCCCTGCACACAGTTCTTCACACAAGAACCCTAGGTGACAATTTCTCACAGTTTGTGTTACAGTGTTGTTGAAACCTCGCTCTTATACCAATTGTTGGGAATTAAACACACAACACACAAATAATCTAGAGAAAAGAGAAACGGAACACAAATGGGACACACAAGAATTTAACGTGGTTCGGTTTCCCTACTCCACGACTGTAACAGGAGGATTTTATTTCACTTGTGCTACCTCAGAATTACAAATACAAGGATCATATTTATAGGAAAACCAAATGGTTAACCTAGGGTTTCAGTAATGGGTCGGGCCGGCTCACAAGCCTCCACAAAGCCCAACACATCCTCCTATCGCATTAAACTCTCATTGCACTCATCCATTTCATCCGTCCTATTTTAATTCTGTGTTCCATCTTCATATATCTTACGGTTCTCCTAGAAGGTTCTAATATAGAGCTTAGCTATCTTCATTTTCCAACTTTTGTCAGCAAAGAGACTTTACGATCTAAAATTTTGTAGCCTTCTAGAGTCATAGCCTAGTTATCTTCACCTTTTAATTAGGTTAACAATATAAGTGATTCAAGTGCAAATCGTTCCAGTGGACTAGCCAAATGGAAAGCTGGTTCTGCTTTCTGGAAACGAGAGTAAAAAAGAAGAAGCCAATAGACTGTTCTTCATAAACAATTTTTCTAGCACACACTAATCTGATTCATCCAAAACCAAATCCAAATATGCACTGTTGAAAAGCAAAACAAGACAAAATCATTACTCAACAGTTTTCAGATCGAATTGCCGAGTGTGTGTATCTCTGTGTGTGTGCTTGTCATTGTAGGGGAATTTTCCTGGAAATAACAGATAGGAGGAAGTGCTTTAGAATAGCCCTGTTGCATACAAAATATGAATTCCTTACAAACGAATTGGTTGGTCCGACTAGTTTAACTTAAGAAATT
The DNA here is from genome assembly GCA_027705065.1 of Solanum peruvianum. NCBI lineage: Eukaryota > Viridiplantae > Streptophyta > Magnoliopsida > Solanales > Solanaceae > Solanum > Solanum peruvianum. The sequence continues at coordinate 2,583,073 of JAKWJD010001766.1, forward strand.
ATCCATTTACTTGTCAGTTCCGAGCAATGTTGTGTAGGGAACATTTTATGTGGAGACAGTTTTGCCTGCAAACTTCACTTTTGTTTGCTAGTTATAATTGGCAAAAGGAAAGTGTCACTACGTTGACATTTTTCTGCCAACTTATGGAAATATTGTTCTCTCGCAATTGTTTTCTCGACTATCAAAATAACTTGATAATGTCTCATCTGGAACATGAGTAACCTCCCTTAGTTTGAAGCCTGCTTTTTCATCTTTTAGTAGAGAACTAACGGCAGCTACTTTACTTCTGTATTTCTATTTGTATTTATGGCATTCAACAGGATGAGAAGTACTGGCCTCTCATGCCTCCCTTACCTTCATATGGGTATGGAAGAGAGCATCGTGGACCACGCTATGGAAGTTTAATCCATGGACAAAAACTGAAAGACGTGATAATCACAGGTGCTTTTGACTCTGACCTCAGTTTGAAATTATAGCTTCTCAAAAACAGCTCAATGATTTAATATTTTGAAGTCCTTGATTTATGTCTTTTATTATTTATTAGAAACAGCCTCTCTACCCCCACCAAGGTAGGGTTAGATCTGTGTACATCCTACTCTCCCCAGACCCCACTTGAGGGATTGCACTAGCTATGTAGTTAGTTGTATTGTTATCCTTTTGATGATTTCTTGCTATCAGTGTTGTTTTTGCTGGAAATTTGAATCTGTTTTTGGATCTTATTTTCTGTAAGTTAAGTGATGCAAATCATTGAGATTCCTCAGGTTGCAAGTCCATGTATGATTCTATTGTCATAGTTTTCCTCCAGTTGCTGGTGCTTAGTCAATAATTGCTCCATAAGTACTTCCATTCTTGGTGCCAAAAATGGAAGTGTTGTTTTCTTAATGATTCCATCTTCGTAAAAATTTCAGAGATATTTGGTAAAACGAAACTTAACGTCTTTATTTATGGTTGCTTAATTGATTCTGCCTTCATACATTCACTGATATTCTTTAGAAGATGTGCTGCATGTTTCTTAAGAGGTTTAGTAATGATGAAGGCATCTTGTACCTACTACATGCTCAAATAACTTGGCAGATTTTCTAGATTGAAGTATTCTGAATGCTTGTGAAAGTATGCGGGAACAACCGCTGGATCTAATGTTGCATATGTTGTTTCCATTAACAGGGCATAATGGTACAATTAATGGGCAGGGTCAAGCATGGTGGAAGAAATTCCGGCAGAAGCTTCTTAACCATACCCGAGGACCGCTCGTGCAGATCATGTGGTCTTCTGACATACTAATATCAAATATAACTTTACAAGATTCTCCCTTTTGGACACTCCATCCATATGACTGCAAGAATGTAACAATCAGGAATGTTACAATCCTGGCACCCATTGCTGGGGCTCCGAATACTGATGGCATAGATCCAGGTGAGTCTTTGATAGGTTTAAATATATTTAAGGGTCAGTTAAGACATAGCCAACATAGATATATCTATTTTGCTATCATATTTTCCCTGCTTCAAAAACTTCTCTTCTGAATCGAGGGTCTATTGGAAACAGCCGCCCTACCCCACAAAGGTAGGGGTAAGGTCTGCGTACATTCTGCCCTTCCCAGACCCCACTTGTGGGACTTCATTGGGTATGTTGTTGTTGGTTAAGCAGCTCAAGTTTTGACATATTAATTTGCTGTATCTTTCAGTTCAATGCGATCCTTTTTTTGCAAAAAAATTAAGTTCTGAACAGGGTTTTGCTGAAATGTGTATCTGATGTTGACATTACTCTAATATCCACTCTTGATACTTTCTTATACTTCTTATTTTCTGTTACCAGCCGCTCAGTATAAGCTTCTAATGTATTTAAATGGAGTGAACAGATTCTTGTGAAGATGTGTTGATAGAGAACTGTTACATCAGCGTTGGTGATGATGGCATCGCAATAAAGAGTGGATGGGATCAGTATGGAATTGCTTATGGACGACCTTCAAAGAATATACTCATTCGAAACCTTGTCATCCGTTCCAATGTCAGGTGAGGTTTCCATATAGGCATGATCATTTACGTTGCTTTCATGATTGGATGTGTCTGACAACAATTGCATCCGGGGGTGTTATAGATGTTCAAAAAATCAAATCCCTTTTATCCTTTCGTACATTTGAGCAAATGTTCTTTGAACATTGACAGTTGGCCTGCTGGTCAGCCACTTGTTGGTTTGATGAGGCATAACCTTTTTTTGGTCAACGATCATTTTAATAACGTCTTACAACTATTATCGGACTGAAGTTCAGTTGATTGACGATTGAAGGCATAACACATAAAGAGACACTCAGACTTCAAACTTTGAGAGTGCACATATAGACACCTCAACATGTATTCCATTGTGTCAGTTAAACACTCCAACTTACAAAATGATCATCTAGACACCTCCAAAAATTGTGTCACGTCAGCTTAGGGTGTCCGAGAGACACAATTGGGACGAGTTGGAGTGTTTTAGTTGTCAGTTGAGGTGTCTAGATGTGTCCTCTCAAAGTTGGATGGCTTGCCAGTGGAGGTCATGTTTGAGTATATATTTATGTTTTATGCCAATATATTACTAGGATCTAACTCTGGGTGAGCTACATTGCAGTGCTGGTGTATCAATAGGAAGTGAGATGTCTGGTGGAGTGTCAAATGTCACTGTGGAAAACCTCTTTATCTGGAACTCAAGACGTGCTGTACGCATCAAAACAGCACCTGGAAGAGGAGGATACGTTCGAGATATAACATACAAGAACTTGACATTTGAAAACGTTAGGGTGGGAATCGTCATCAAAACAGATTACAATGAACATGCTGACGAGAGTTTTGACCCCAAAGCTGTCCCATTACTGGAAAACATAAGCTACACAACAATCCACGGTGAGGGAGTTCGCGTGCCTGTTCAAATCCACGGTAGCAAAGAAATCTGGGTGAGAAACGTCACTTTCAGAGATATGTCGATTGGGTTAACATACAAGAAGAAGCATATATTCCAGTGTGCTTACGTTCAAGGTCGTGTTATAGGGACCATCTTCCCTGCCCCTTGCAAGAACCTCGATCTATATGACGAACAAGGACATCTGATCAGACGTTCTGATGCTCAAAACGCAACAGACATAGATTATGACATTTGAACTGATTCCACGGATTGCCTTCATAGCGGGAGCTTAGTGCACCGGGCAGTGTTTTATTTTTTTTCTCCTTACATTTTGTTCTCTGCATTATACATACAGAACCAAGTCCCTTTTGATGTATTCAAAAAACCCACAGATCCAATGTAAAGAACACTTCCTTTGTTCCTGTACAGAATCTTAGTTCCATCAAAGTAATGTTTTTAACTAGTCCTTTTTGGTTACATTGTTTTGGCAATCGTCACGCGTTCAAGCTATGAAAATATCCTCTAGCAGAAATGTTCGGTAAGGTTGCAAATATAATAGATTCTTGTGATTCGGCTCTTCATCGAGTCCTGTGTCTAGTGCACCAGACTCATTTTTTTCTTTTTTACATTAGTTTGTCTATTGTCAGGGGCACAAGCTATGGAAACACCCTCTCGCAGAATTGCAGGATAAAGTTATGTACAATAGATCTTTGTAGTCCGTTCCTTTCTCCGACTTTGCATGTATCGGAGTTCAGTGCACCAGGCTACCTTTTTTTATATTAGTTTTGGTTATTTGTCACCGATTCGAGCAGTGGAAACACTCTCTTGTAGAAATACAAGATAAGACTGCGTATAATAAAATTTCCGTGGTCCAACTTTTCTTTGGATTTCACGCATAGTGAAAACTTAGTGCATCGATTTATTTTTTTTAAAACATTAACTTGGCTATTATTGGATTAAAATCAAAGTGACATATTTCTTTTATAACTATTATTTTCGTTAAATTATTTTTTATCAAATATTTGACGAAAATAAAAAAAAAAATATTCACTTTTAACAAAACTTAAAGAAACAAAACTACTAAAGAATATATAAATCGAATCCTTATCGATAAACATGACTTTTAAATTTTTATACAATCAATTAATTTAAATTTTAATAAAATAATATTATTAGTAGGAAAGAAGATTTTACATATAATTGTTTTTTTTTAATCTTCTCTTTTTCCAGGAAGGTACACTTTTGCACAATTTTCAAATATAGGAAAGTGCTTGGAAATTGTTTAACTCCATTAAGATAATGTGGTGGTTAAAAAATTTGTCTTCTTCCCTATAAAAAGAATATATTAAAGATATTATAATAATCATAATTTAAAAAAAAATAGATTAAAAATTTTACTCAACAATCTAGATTCTTTAAGCATTACTTTTGCAACAATAAATTAAAATATTGGAGTATTTTTAAATATTTTTTAAACATAATTTAACTACTTTCAATTAGATATTAGTAGTAGAATTTGTTTTCTTATCAATTTTAGATTCGCGTTGAATAAAAGAATCTATAACTAAAGAGCTTATTCATTTTCAAAGTTTATAATTAAAATTTATGTCTAAAGATGGAATATGAATTTTATCGAGTTCACTTATAAATATCGTAAACAAGATTTTCCATCTTAATATGACGACAACTAGGATTTGCACTGAGAATATATTTTACATTATCTACTTTATAAGATTTTTTTTAATGATAGATCAATAACTCATAGTAAGTTTTTTAATTAATATTTATAGTTAAATATCACAAAATCAAAAAATATATATTAAAAATTATACTTTTGTTATATTTTTGAAAAAGAAGTAAAAAGGAATAAGTTGAAAGGTCATTGTTTGAAGATGTTTCCTCGAAACATCACAAAGTGTACAACTCTATCTAGATTCCATTTTCTTTTCGCGTTCGATATTTATATTATTTTATATGATATTTGATATTTGAAAATATTATTATTTTTTTTTATTTCTCGAGACTTTAGTTATAAAATCTCGCGAGATATATTATGATTGTTATATTTATAAACATAAATTTAATATATTTAATTAAAAATAACATAATTTTATTCAGCTCATCGCGATCATCGGTGACTCAAATATGTATTGAATGCCTCGTGCAACATGTGTTAGCACTATATTTATTATTATATAATACTTTTTTTTTTAGATATATATTCATTGTCCTATTTTGTGTCCACTTTTTTTTCTCTTGAATTATTTCAAATATGTACAAACTCGTTTATTCTTATTTGAAAATAATAAATATTACGTGGACATGTATTACGATGGAATAATCGAAGTTTTTTCATATTTAATTAGCGGTTTAATTTTGAGTTTAAATTTTCAAAAGTAAAAATAGTCAACTAAAAGAGCATTCTCTAGAAATGTGTGTATAATTAATACACGAATCTATGAAAATTAAATAACATTTATATATATATATTAAGATATTTACTAAATACGTATATTGACTTGAGATCATAATAAGAATTCATAAACGTAATTGCCTTAATATGTAGGCTTTGTTGTGTTTCATTTGCTTATTACTGATTTTTTGCCATTGTTCATATTTGACTCCTAAAAGAAATAATTATTTTAATGATAATATAAATAAACAATATAAAACTATTATCATTATTCGACCTAATGATTAAAAACACGTTTAAAGTATAATTTTTTTCGCAAGTTTCACATATTTATTATAAAAATTATTCTTTTTCTCGCGTGAACTATCACGATATTTCGTTTTCTTACCTGGACTATTATCTATGTATTAAGACATATATCGAAGTATAACTAAGTATATCGATATCTATCTATTATTTCCTCTTAATATCTTAACTATTATAATCTATTTAAAGTAGATGTGTTTTTAATACGAAAAAGCACTTGTTTAATTTAAATATATATATAATTGAAAATTATGATATAAAACTCGTAAGAACATGACAATTTAATATTATTGATATTATTAGTGGTGTGCTAGAGTGAAGTAAAGATTATATGCTAAGCTTAATTAAAAACATTATTTAATAAGTCACAATTAATATATAGGCTATAGACTATAGCTTTTAGGTGAAGGACTTATATATTATTTAAATCATAAGTGGAAAAAATAAGAAAAAATTCGAGAATATATTAGACCAAATCAACAACACGTTATTACTAATTATTTCTTATAATATAAAATAATTCAAACACTCAAAAAAAGAATTTGGAGTCAATAATTATTATTTATAAAAATATTTTAGAGTCAACTAATTTGGGACCATGAACTCAAATTAAGTCATATTCTGCGGAATTTCCATTTAATTAAAATATTTTTTGTACTATTTTTGTTTCTCAAAATTTTTTTTATATAGTTCCAATTTTATGTCAAACACGTTATTGGATAAAATGAAATTCTAGAAAGAAAAAAAACTTGACTTTTCTAGTGTTAATTTTGTTTATTTTTTATGTTGAATAAGTAAACGATCCAAATTAATCACTTTTATGTACTTTGATAATATCATAGAGATAGGTTATTACATATTAATCCATTTATAATATTTCTTGCTTCGTTTATTTTTATTTATCTGGTATTACAAATAAAAAGATTATGATAAAAAAGATATTTGAACTATTACTTATTAATGAGTTTCACATTTCAGCTATCGACTAATAGATTATGATAAAAAAAATTGATCCGATGTAATTTTTCATTGTTTTAACTCACAAGTAAATTTTTGTTTTATTTGTTCACTTTAGCATATCGAAGACAAAACAATATTCCTTTCCCTTTGGTATAGTATCCCTTACCGATATAAATATTTATTTCAAATCAATAAATGTATAATTTAATATGAATATACAATAACATCATTTAAACATGATAAATTAATGTAAATATTCACTCTATCAAATTATTTAAATACAAGAAATTACAGTAAATTAATATAAATAACTAATGATGATAATAATAAATGTATAATCATTAATATGAATATACAATAACATTATTTAAACATGATAAATTAATGTATATATTCACTCTATTAAATTATTTAAATATAAGAAATTACATTAAATTAATATAAATAACTAATGATGATAATAATAAATGTATAATCATTAATATGAATATACAATAACATTATTTAAACATGATAAATTAATGTATAAATTAATGTATATATTCACTCTATTAAATTATTTAAATACAAGAAATTACATTAAATTAATATAAATAACTAATGATGATAAGTATTTTCGGTCTCAAAATATATCACGAGTAAAATGGTGTTAAATTTTAAATAAATGGTATTACAACTTTAATGGCCCTTTATGTACTAGCCACTATTTAATATGTCACGAGTAAAATGGTGTTAAATTTTAAATAAATGGTACTACAACTTTAATGGCCCTTTATGTACTAGCCACTATTTAATATGTCACGAGTAAAATGGTACAACATTAATGGTGTTAGATTTTAAATACATTGATGGAGGCCACATGTATTTACCTTTTTTTAACTTTGATATATGTGGATATAAATCTATCTATCTCTTAATTCTTCTCTTTTAATATTTTTACGTAATTCGAGGATAACGTATTTCTCAGACAAGGATAATATGAATTTTATTGAGATTATTTATTCTTCGTAAAAGGATTTTTTGGATTTTATCAAGAAAAGTTCGATTACATTTTAGGCCAAATACATACGCAGGTCTCTAAAGTTGTTCGCGTTTTTCTCCCAGGTACCTCAACTAACCAAGATTCCTATTAAATCCTTTAACCCCCTATAATTTGTTCCTTCTAAATATTCTTGGCTGATGTGGAGCCAAATTTTAATAAATTATTTTTGGTAATTAGGCGCGTGAGATGAACCTTCTCCACGTGAAAATTTTGACCAATACACTCCAACCCAATTAGACGTCAGTGCCAATTAAGTCATCAAACCTAAAAATCAATTTCCCCCCAAATCACTTCTAACCCTTGTTTCTAAACGAGAAAACCCTAAGAATCTCTCCTTTTCAATGACTTTTACAGCTGAAATTCTTAGATTTTAAAGTGATTTCGAGTGGATTAAAGTGAAATTCTTAGATTTTAAAGTGATTAAAGTGATGAAATTCTTAGATTTTAAAGTGATAAAAGTGAAATTCTTACATTGGAACTTGATGATTAAGAAGAAATCAATGAAAAAGAGATATAATATAATGAGCTAAATAGGAGAAATAATGATGAAGAGAAACAAAGAGGAGAAAAAATGGAAGAATGAGAGAAATTAGGGTTAAAAGGGGGAAGAGAAGAGTTTGGTGGGTGGTTCAAGATCCACATCAGCGCTTTTAAAGAGTCTGCACGCGCTTAAAGGACGTGAGATCACGTTTTGCTCCACATCAGCCAAGAATATTTAAAAGGATCAAATTATAGGGGGTTAAAGGATTTAATAGGATCTTGGTTAGTTGAGGTACCTGGGGGGAAAGCGCGAACAACTTTAGGGACCTGCGTATGTATATGGCCTACATTTTACTTAAATAAAAATAATTTTTAGTGACAATAAATATATATTAACAAAGCGTGGTAGCATCTTTATTGATATTAATTAATTATCTTTGAATTTTTAATATCGTTATACACATTAGCAACATTTATACAGAATGTTAATTATCTCTAAAAAATATATTTAGTAGCAACTTATCTATTGTCATTAATTAATTTCTGTTAAATATCACTTTTGATACGAATTTTGTGATCAATATTTTATGAACTTATAGACCTTTTTATGCATATTCAAGAGCGGTAGGGTTTAGGTAAATTAAAGTAATCCTAAAAATTCTTATTGAATTAGAATTTTCTGATAGAATCTCACAAAATTTATTATCTGATTAATATAAATAATATCTTTGTATTTAAGTTTAAACATACTTAAATAAAAGAAAGTTATCGAAGAGTTAAATATTCAATCTATAATCATTCAATTTATAGTAATTAGTCATTAACCAATTTTGATTTTTCTTGATTAACTTTAGTAATCCAACTTTAAATGTGTTGCGTCCTAAATATTGTTTTAATTTTTAGAGTATTTCTTTCCTAGAAGTTACCACTATCACACTTTTAAATAAGTATCGAAACTATAATCACAAAATATCAATCAAAATTAAGTATAAGTTCAATTATTTAATTCGATATTAATGAACGAAAGAGGTATGAAAGAAAAAAGAAACTAAGGGGAAAGTTGAAAAAAAAAAAGAATGGAATCTTATTAGCTCAATCATTGATTATTTAAATTTTATATAATATTAAAAAGCTTGACTATTTCATCTAAAAAAATTCGAGTAAATTTATTCTTCTTTATAATCAAATATATATATATATATATATATAAAATTATATGAGTGACAATGTGATTCAATCCGACATATTTATCTGCTAAAATATATGAATGATCATCTCATTAAAAAAGCTTAAAATATTAATTGTATTAACAACGTCTTGTTGATAAGTATTCGATATCCCAACTTCGAATCTCCTCTCTCGTTTTCCCTTCTCCACCCCGCGAAAGGGCAAATATAGTAAATATAAAGAAGAATAAGGGCAATTTAGTAAAATATAAGGTAACCAAGGAACACGCAATATACAGTATTTTTTTGTTTTTCCCAAGAAAATAATACAAAACGTGTTTGAAATATGTCTTTTTACTTTTTTTGTTCTTTTTTTCTTTTGTCATTTAATTATTTCATTTCCTTTTCAAAATCAAACACAAAACTAATTCAAACAAACATGTGTTTCTCATTAATAATTATAAAAAAATTATTTTAAAAAAAAACCCATACCCCACCACCTCAACCCCTTATATATACACATTATAACTCAAAACAAAATTATTCATCCAAACAGTTCACAAAAAAGCATTTCTTGATATTTCAACTTTCTCAAATATTTCATTTTTTTGGCCGGAAAAACAAGATGGGGTCATCGGAAAATATGGATTCCGGCAAGGTGACCGGACAGAAATCTCAGTTTTCTCAGACTTGTAGCCTTTTGAGTCAATTCTTGAAGAAAAAAGGTTCTGTTGGAGATCTTAATAATCTTGGTATCTACAAAACTACTTTTGAACCAACTGGTATGTTCTTTTCTTTTTCTTTTTTGAATGAACTTTATTTATGTTTTTATGAATCATTATTTGCTATTATAATGTTTTTGGTTGTAAAGATTGAAGCTTTATTGGTTTTGGGAGTATGTATTCATGTTTCTTGTTGCAAAGATAGTACTCTGGTTGGTTTTGTGACACTTTTCGTGTTTTGAGATTTGAATAGCGGTATGTTTGACCATAAATTTTTCATATATCTTTTAATTATTTTGAGTTATAGTAAACTTTATAAATTTCATTTTAAAAACTTTATAGATTCCGGGCATAAGTTTTTGGTCAAACTTAAACTATTTGGCTTTTAGAAAACGAAAGGTATCACGTAAATTGAGACGAGAAAAGCTGTTTTTGGTTGTTGAAAGGATTTGTTCATGTTTCTGGTTGCAAAGATTGTAGCTTTTTTGGTTTTGGGGAGTATATGTTCATGTTTGTTGTTGCAAAGATTGTAGCTTTTGGGGGTTGTTGAAAGGGCTTGTTCATGTTTATGGTTGTAAAGATTGTAGCTTTTGGGGATTTTTGAAAGGATTTGTTCATGTTTATGGTTGTAAAGTTTGTAGCTTTTGGGTTTTCTTTGAAGTATTTGTTGTTCGAAACAATCTCTCTATCTTTTTGAGGTACTCGTAAGGTCTGTGTATAATCTATTCTTCCTATAGCACCTAGTGGGATTTCACTGGGTATGTTGTTGTTGTGTTTTTGGTTGCAAAGACTTAGCTTAGGTTGGTCGTAGATTTTGAAGTTGAAACTTTTGAGCTTTTGAAGTTGTGTTTGGATGCGTATTTTACTTGAAACTAATTGAAGTGTTGTGAGAGAAAGAAGAAAGTCCGGGATTAGTTTTTGGGAACTTGAAAATATTCGAAGATCTGATAATATTTCATAATCAAGTAGATATTTGACGATTAAATTTCAGAATCTATGTTTTGTTGCAAAGATGTGTCATAAGTCTGTTAACAAGTTCGACATAACTCAATAGTTTTGGTTTAAAATTTTTACTTAATATGTAAATAGTACTAATTAATAGAACATTAAACTATGTTTTCTGAACTTGAAAACTCATAAAATCGAAATCCTAACTCCGCCTCTCCCTTTTTGGTTTTTAGAAGTAGTTTTTCATGTTTCTAAATCCAAAGAGCTACTAGTTTGTCTACAAGTTCGACACAACTCAATAGCTTTGATCTAAACTTTAAAACACAAATCTTGAAAATCCTGATAAACTCGAAATTCTAATTCCGCTATGTTCTTTATGTTTGTGGTTACAAAGATTGTAACTTTTTGTGTTTTGGTTTATGAAACTGATTGAACTTTCCATGTTTCTTGAAAACAGGATCTCAACAAACAGCTGCTACCACCACAACTACTATGAATTTGTTACCAATGATTGAGAAATCAAGTGATTCGTCGTCGTCATCGTCGTCCGTTGAAACAAATCCTCAAAAACCCATGAATCTTTTCCCTCAAGAATTTGATTTCTCCAAAGAACAATCCACAAAAAAGACTGAATCTTGGAAACCTGATCAACCAGAGAAGGCTCAAATGACCATTTTTTATGGTGGACAAGTGATTGTTTTTGATGATTTTCCAGCTGATAAAGCAAATGAAATCATGAAGTTAGCCAACAAACAAAACCCCACAAACAATTTCACTTATCCTATGATCAAGAATCAAAAAACAGCTGATCAATCTGGTGTGAGTTTTGGTAACAAATTGATTCAAGAACTTCCTAAACTGTCAATGCCACAGCCTTCTGTTGCTGATTTACCAATCGCGAGACGGAATTCGCTTACAAGATTCTTGGAGAAAAGGAAAGATAGAGTAACATCAATTGCACCATACCAAATCTCCAACAAGAAGAAATCCAAGAATGAGGATAACAAAGCATGGTTGGGATTAGGTGCTCAATTTGTTAAAACTGAGCAATATTTCTAGTTACTATTCTTGTTTTGTTTTCATTTTTGATGATTGAAGAAGGGAAGTCTTGGTGTGACGTAACTGGTAAAGTTAGTGTTATGTGACCACGAGGTAACAGGTTCGAGCTGTGGAAAGCAGAAAGACTATCAGAGAGAGCTTAGCACACCAGACTGCCTTGATATACTACTATTAGATAACCAAGTTTTTGGTTTTTTTTAGTTGGTTTCAAGATTGATTGAAGCCACTTTGATCTAACTATGAAATACTATTTTTAACATTTTTTTTTTTTGTAATCAAGACTAAGGATGTTTGTTATTAAGTACTTTATTATATCTATATATATGTACTATTATTTAAATTCACTAAGGTTCATTGATTTTATTTATAGTGTCTTAAGGCAAGTTACTTTGTCTTTCTATTTTTATTTGTGTTGAGATTTTCTTGTATGGCTCTAGGTCTTTTTTCTTGAAATAAAGCCTAATAAATTGATATCATTTCCAAGATTTGAATTAATGAGATGAGCTCAAACGATTGTTCGAATTCTTTAAAAATGTAAATTGACTCGTGTGAATTCTCTAGTAGTAATATACTTTGGAGGATCTGAAACGAATATAAATTTCGAGCAATATAGACTCAAAATCATTGGTTTGAAAATCATACGAGATCAGAGTTTAAATTTTGATGAAAAGAATACAAATTGTTAGGTGATTTGTCTAATCTTGACGTGCAAAGTTATTTGGTATATGGTAAAATAGTCAGTTATGCGATTGACTGATCTAGATATCACAGTTATTAAAAACGAAATGCATATACAAAAAGTATATAAACTAAAAAATGGGGAATGAAATTATAATCAACAAGGTACACCTATAAGTAGGGTAAGGTCAAAGATGCCTGCTAGAAATTTTATATTATGATTTATAATTTTGATATGTGTTTCACATGATATGTTAATAATGTATAATTGATTTGGTATGACCATATTGTTGGCCATCCATTAATTTGACCAAATACAGAATTTTCAGAAAATTTTGCACATGTTGCTTTGTTCTTCTTGGCCAAACTCTAATAATGTTTACAATACCTAATTAAAGTTATAAATTGGTGGCTTTTCTTCGTTCAATTAAATCCACACGTTATAATTACGAAAATGAAATAACATCCTGACTTGATACGAAATCAAGATTCCTTATGATTTACATTAACGATAGTATTGAGTGGCAAGAGATAGATTGAAATTTCAGATTCAAACTCTATGATGACGTATATTTAACTTAGCAATTTTTATTTTTTTTATAATTCAATTGAAAAGGCCATTTAACTAAAGAACATTTGTAATGTGACCATAAAACATATTTATCTCCCCTCAACTTTGACCAAATCTTCCCTTTCACATTCTTACATTCACCCCCCCCCAATCACCCCCACCCCCACCCCACCCCTCACGATTTTAAAAATCGAGCGATATTTTAATACAACCTTTTCTAGTCCCGCTGAAGGGGGAGACCTCATAATATATCAACATCTCTTTTGGTTATTCTGTCATCTAGAAGTGTACGTATATTTTCATTTTATTTAGATTCGGTATCATAAGTCATATCGTTTTTATTTTAAGGCCTAAGATTTTCTCTCCGAACATCTTTCTTTTATTTAAGTCATTGATCTCATAACTATAAGGAGGGAGTTTTGCGTTCACTATTAAGCCTACCCCGTCCATTCCTTTCAAGCTTGATGAATTTTCTCTTATTATAAATTTCATTGTTGACGACCCCTTACCACCATAACCCCTAACAACACAACAACAATAATAATTTCATCGAAATCTCACAAAGTGGAGTCTGAGAAGGATAGAATGTATGCATACCTTTGAAAGATTATTTTTCAAAAACCCTCTACTCAAGCATAACAAAGCAGTAATTAAAAGAAAGAACGTGACAACTTATAATAAAGTAATCATAATATCAACAATAAGGTGTAGTTACCTAAATACAGTAAACTATGTTACAACATCAATGACTACAAGAAAATGCTAATACAACGACCGATAAGAAGCTACGTCCATCCTAAAACTAGAACATTCTAGAAATAAGAACACGTAATAACTATCTACTAACTTTTTACCCTTATCCGCAATCTCCGAACCTTCTACCCTACCACCACCACCCCAAAACCACTAAAAAAAAAAAGAAGAAAAAATCCACAAACATGATTTTTGCCTCATTTTTTTAATTTAATAATTAAAAGGTCCACTATTAACCCCCACTCTAAAGAAAAGAATAAAGAAAAAAGAAGATAAAATCCACCGTCTTATCCACCACACGGTTTTGAATAATAAAACACAGACAAAAACTATTTTTTAAAAAGAAAAATAATGAATAAACACAATTCTTTTATCTTTAACTAAAATTTAGAATTTAATCAATAATAACAACAATATTCAATATATATCTGCTTAAAAAAGGTATAATACCTCTAACATTTTCAATAAACACTAAACTTTGAAAAAAAGAGGGACAAAAAATAATAATTAGCACATTATATATTAAAGGAAAGATTTATATATATATATATAAATATATTATTTATATTTAAATTAATCGAGTCAATACGAACCGAATAATAAAGAATTATAAGTTATGCCTATATTTAAAAACGTGGTGATAAAGAAAGACATAGCCAAGTGGGCAGACAAATATTAGGTAAGGGGTGGACTTACTTGTTTCCAAGAAAGTATTATTATTATTATTATTATTATTATTATTATTATTATTTATTTAGAATAACTTTGAAATAAAATATATCTTTTGCAAAGAAGACTTGACAATAGTCACGTTTTATTCCCACCTTACTCCAAGTCTTCTACTAATTAACATAATATAATATAATATATGTTTAATTAATGTGATACTTTTCATTTTTTATAAGAGTTAAACAGTTTAAGTTTAATCGATGATTTGCGTATGAATCTTTAATTTTTTTAAAAATAAAATTTATATATTTGTAAATTACGTAAAAAGTAGTATAAATGACAATAATTAACGATTCAAAATATTTAAAAGATAAATGAAAACTTTACGACTAAAAATAAACTTACTTGAATTTTGAAATGTATCACATAAATTAAAATAAAGAAATATAACATAACATAACATAACATAATATTATATAATATAATATAAGGATTGAACGAACGTAGAGAGTTGAAACAATTGATACCCTTCTAAGTAATAGAACAATTGTACTGTTAGGTTATTAGCATTTTAATATTAATATGTAAATATTAAATTGCTTTATTTTGAAGTTATAGAATGAACATTGAATGGATGACTTCTACATCATCCATTAGCATTGGTTGTCCATCACTTTATTTCATTCTTAATACCTCCATTACTCCTTTTTACCCTTTGTAACCTATGTAACATATTACTCCTTTGTAACATATGTAACATATGTAACTCCCATTGTAACTTATGTAACCTATAACTCCCATTGTAACCTATGTAACTCCTAAGGCCATTATCTTCACTATTTACTACCTCCATTATCTTCCTATTCATTGCTAGGAAGACTTCTTGTAGTATAAATAGTGGTGGTTCTTCATTTGGTTTGAAACATACAATTCATAAGAGAAAACAAAGAGTGGAAGAGTTAGTCTAAAAGAGAGTTCTTATTAGTTGAAGGGAGGTGTTCTTTTTTGTGAGCTTTGGACTCAACTCTTGTCCAGAGTTGTTGAGTTATACTTTGTGAAGGCTGTTGTATCCTGGAGGGGACAAGTCAAAGAGTACTACTGCTGGACCGGTGAAAACATTTGCTGGCAGTGGGCTTGAATCTCCTTAAAGAGAGCGAGATATCCGCGCCTCAGCCTGAAGAGATTAATTTCTTCATTTTATTTTCAGTTGTAATATTGCAATTTTACTATTTTGTAAGTTTTTTTCACTAACAATTTTAAGGAGATTCAAAGATGGCTACAATTGAAAAAACCGCGGATGTCAAGATGGGAGATCTTAACAGCCATTTCGGTTCAATGGTAACCATTTCAAGAGATGGAAGGGTAAAGTACTTTTCTACTTAAGTCTTCTCAATGTTTTCTTACGTTTTAAAACCGAGAAGAATCCAAATAAAGAAGACATCACCACTATGAATGATGATGAAACTATTTCTCATCTAGAGAAAGTGGAAAGTACGATGGTGATTCCTATAAGTGTCGGTATTATCTTCTAAATTGTCTATCTGATAATTTTTATGATTATTATGATAGAACTTACTCTAGTGCAAAGAAAATTTGGAAGGCATTGCAGAGTAAGTAGATACCGAAGAGGCTGGAGCGAAAAAAAAAATATGCAGCTAGTAGATTTTTTCGTTTCCAAATGGTGGACAACAAATCAGTGGTAGATCAAGCTCAAGACTTCATCATGATTGTTGGAGAGCTTAGGTCCGAAAGGTTAAAATTGGAGATAACCTTATTGTTTGTGGCATAGTGGATAACTTCCACCTTCTTGGAAGGAATTTCAAAAAACTATGCGCCACAAACAAAAGGAACCTCTCTTGAAACCTTGATAATGAAAATCCGCATGGAAGAAGAAGCAAGAGGCCAAGATGCACTTTTACAACAGAAGAGAACAACATCACATCGAAGTAAATTTAATTACTTCGAATAATGCTAATCCTGAAACTCACAAAAATACCTCTTTAAAGCCTAAGAAGAAAAAATTCAAGAAAATAATGGTAGACCCTCCCAAGAAAATAATGGTGAAAATCACCAAGCACAAAATCAACAAGTTCAAGAAAAGGACCATGCTTTGTTTTGTGGCAAAGTGGGCATATTGCTCGATTTTGCAGATTCCGGAAATGTGGTCCTAACCCTCAGGCAAACGTTACCGAAGAACCTTTTGTGGCGGTGATTACCGACATAAACATGGTTTAGAGAATGTTGATGGATGGTGGGCTGATTCTGGTGCAAACCGTCATGTCTGTTATGACAAAGACTGGTTTAAAAAAAATATACTCATTTTGAGGAGCCCAAAACCATCATGCTTGGTGATGCTCACACTACTCAAGTGCTTGGAAAGGCGATGTTGAATTGTGTTTTACTTCTGGAAGGATATTAACATTGAAAGATGTACTTTATACTCCTTCTATGAGAAAAAATTTGATCTAGAGTTTTCTTCTTAATAAAGCAGGCTTTAAACAGATTATTGAATCTGATCAATATGTATAGTGAAGAAGGTATTTTTGTGGGGAAGGGGTATGCATGTGATGGGATGTTTAAGTTGAATGTTGAAATGAATAAAACTTCTACTTCTGTTTATATGCTTTCTTCTACTAATTTTTGGCATGCTCTTTTGTGTCATATTATGATCGTTATGTTGGAATCATGAGTAGTTTAGGATTAATCCCAATGGTTAAAAAGAATTTTGAAAAGTGTGAGGCTTGTAGTAAAGTCAAATCACTAAAAGGCCTCATTTTCAAGTTGAAAGAAAAACTGATTTGTTAGAATTAGTTCATACTGATATTTGTGAACTTGGTGGAATTCTAACTCGTGGAGGTAATAGATATTTTATCACTTTCATTGATGATTTTTCTAAGTTTACATATGTTTACTTGATGAAAATAAAAGTGATGCTTTTAAAATTTCAGAACTTATCTCAATGAGGTTGAAAATCAGTTTGGAAGAAAAATAAAAAGAATTAGAGTGATAGAGGCCGTGAATATGAATCAAATGAGTTTAATTCTTTTGTTAGATCATTGGGAATAATTCATGAAACTACTCCTCCTTACTCTCCTTCGTCTAATGGAGTAGCAAAGGAAAATAGAACTTTGGTTGAATTGACTAATGCCATGCTTATTGAGTCACATGCACCTTTAATTTTTGGGGTGAAGCTATCTTAACTGCTTGTTATGTGTTGAATCGTGTGCCTCATAAAAGTCTAAATTGACACCTTTTGAATTGTGGAAAGGTTACAAGCCATGTTTGGGATATCTAAGAGTTTGGGGTTGTCTAGCCTTTGTGAGGCTAATGGATCCCAAGATTACAAAGTTGGGTAAGAAAGTTACTACTTGTGCTTTTTCTTGGTTATGCTTCAAATAGTACAGCCAATAGATTTTTTAATCTTGAAGATAATATTGTAATAGAATCTGGTGATGCTATTTTTCATGAAAATAATTTCCTTTTGATACTAAAAATAGTGGGGGTCAAAGGATTGAACAAAATATTTTTGTCACTACCTAGTTTCTTCTACTTCAACTTTGAAAAATAAAGAAGTTGTTGATTTTGAGTTAAGAAGAAGTAAAAGAGCTAGAGTAGAAAAAGATTTTGGTCCTGATTTTTATGTGTTTAATATTGAAAATGACCCTCTAACTTTGAAAGAAGCATTATCTTCACATGATTCTATATTTTGGAAAGAGGTGTAAATGATGAAATGGAATCTCTAATTTCTAATAAAACTTGGAAGTTAGTTGATTTACCACCGGGTTTTGTAAAACAATTGGTTGCAAATGGGTCTTAAGGAAAAAGTTGAAACCGGATGGTTCTATTGATAAATACAAGGCTAGGCTAGTTGCAAAAGGTTTTAAACAACTAGAAGGCCTAGAATTTTTTGATACTTTTTCTCCGGTAACAAGAATTACATCCATTAGACTTTTATTTGCTATGGCTGCAATTTTTGATTTGCAAATTCATCAAATGGATGTAAAAACTGCTTTTCTAAATGGACCTAAATGACTAAATGAAGAATTTATATGGACCAACCCGAGTGTTTTGTTGAAGCAGGCCAAGAAAGCACAGTATGTAAACTTACTAAATCCCTATATGGCTTGAAACAGCACCAAAGCAATGGCATGAAAAGTTGATTCCTGCATGATTGAAAATGGTTTTAAACACAATGAGTGTGATAAGTGCATATATCATAAGTCTTGGAATATGTAATGACCCCGAAAGTTATTTTTGATAATTTTGAACTATTCATTGACTTTAGTTAATTATTTGATGGGTAATTGTGTATAATTGACTTAATCGATAGTTAATGGACTAAAGTAATCATTTAATAATACTTTATAAATCATGGGTTAAAATGAATTAAATAGTTTAGGGTTTGTCACATTTAATACATAATTATTTTATTAGTTAAATAAAAACAAAAAAGAGAAAAGAGTCGGAGAACCTTACCTGTGGACGCCGAAGGCAGCCCACGATCTTCATCAGGTAAACCAGTAATATATCTTATTCATATAATGAATTATGTGTATGGCGTTAGTTCTGATGGTAGGAAATTAATTAAATATGTAAATAGGAATCTGAGGCTAAATATTAATGGCTGCCAGCATAAGTTTGAATTGAGAAATTTAAAGTCAAAAATTGAGGCTAATAATAAAATAATAATTGGCTCATCATTGCTACATATTGTTTAAATGGTGTTAGTTAGTGTATAACTTACGGGTGAGGATTTGTTTCCTCCTCTGCTTCAGCGGTTCCACCACTGGTTCGTAACCAGTGGTTTTATATTTATTAGTTCTTATTTTATTATAATATTATGATTCAAGTTTTGATATATTAAAATAGGTAATTAAATATCGAGTGTATTATTTTATGTGAAAGTTATTAGGGTTGTAGTATTTGAAGAAATTATGACTTAAATCTACGCTTGAATTTGAGGAAAATGAGAACTGAAATATTAATTGGCATCCAAATTAAGAACGTAATTATATGTTTGAGTGATTTTCTGGATCTAAGATAGACATATAGTAATATGGTGTGGTTAGTTTTGAATCTTATTATGATTATTATGTGAATAGATTGCACTGTTATGGAAGCTTAACGAAAAGGGAAGACTCAAGTCCTGGAGTGAATTCTTGATTTATTAAGGCAAGTGGATTTCTAAAACTCTGTTAAGTGTATGAAATGTGTGTATGTCCTTGTGGTATATGTTGGGAGTAACGGGATTGGTGATGGGTTGACTTGTCCACATTGATTAATTCTAATGATGAAAAGAATGGGGTTAACAAAAGGCAATGTGATTAATTGTTTATGTCTGTTGTGTTGAGAAAGGGTTGAAGGCTTGTTGAATCATTGTTGATGTAACTTCATGTTTGTGTGGTTGTGAACTGTGTGATGTTATGAAAATGGTCATCTCCTCATTATATGTGTGAACTTGTCATCTGCATTATTCTGAGGCATTGGTTGTGACAAGTGTTATGTGCATTGAGAAAGAATGGGTACTTAAGAGGATGTACCATTTCGAGGGACGTATCGCGCGCCGCGATGGATACTATATTTCGAGGGACGTATCGCGCGCCGCGACGGTTACTATTATCGAGGGTCGTGTCGTGCGCCGCGACAGATGCATGGACATATGTCCCCCATGGGTCCCGGACTGAGAGACAGCGGGTGTGTATCACTAGGTCAGACATGCATCATTATACTTGACATTGCATTCCATTACATTGCACATACTTATCATTAGTGAACTTGATATTGTGTTTTGCTGATCTAGTGATTGCCTTTTTGCGGAACTTGTGATTGTTGAATACTGAGCTTGTTATTGAGGATATACAATTTGTTGAAGTGTTGTTGTTGAGGATATGTAATTTGTTGAAGTGTGTTATGGAGGATATGTAATTTGTGGAAGTGTTGCTATTGAGGATGTCTATTTTGTTTAAGAGTTGATGTTGAGGATATATAATTTGTTAAAGTGTTGTTGTGGAGGATATGTAATTTGTCTAAATGTTTTTGTTGAGTTACGTTCTATGTAAACTGTGAGTTGTTAGGTTGGGTTGATTTTAATGCAGGTTGTAGTTGTGGAGGTTTGGTTGGGGGTGGTAGGAGTACCCGTATTTTGTTCACTTAACTTGTGTTTAGAGGTTTACTTGCTGAGTACCGTGTGGTTTGGTACTCACCCCTTGCTACTACAATTTTTTTTGTAGGTTATGAGCCTGGATTTTTGTTGTACTTGTCATTCTCTTCTTTTCCGAGGCTTCTTGGAGATTTGTGAGGTAGCTGTTCCATCTCAGCAGACTTTCTTCTCCATAATTATGATCTTGTTCTATTCTAGAAACAAGTTCATTTGAGACTTGAGTTTTTCTTTTGAATCAATTGTAATACTTTAGAGGCTTGTACACGTGACAACCAGGTTTTGGGGTATAATGTAGGTTGATAGTGAATTTTCCGCATTTTTATTGTAATAGTTGAGTTTTAGGCTTACTTGTCTTGGTGGGATAAGACGAGTGCCATCACGCCCATTTTTGGGTCGTGACAAAATGGTATCAAAGCCCCAGGTTCATAGGTCTCACGTGTGTACAAGTCGAGTCTAAGTAGACTCTTGAGGATCTGTATGGAGACGTCTATACTTATCTTCGAGAGGCTATAGTGACTTTTAGGAAATATCTTCACTTTTTGAATCTCTATCGTTCATTCTTTGTCCGTTTTGATTCTTCCTTCATTTCATTCTTTCTCTCATTTATGTGATGACTCGTGCGTAGTTCCTTTTGTGAATCATTGGCATGTCGTGTATTGGTTTGATGTTAGATCTGGTATTAAGGTGAAAATGATATACTTATGAAACAAATGTGTGATCATATTTGAAGGGGTTGATTAAGGTTAGTGATCATAGTAAAATAAATAAATAATATAGCACTTCTGTCGTATAGGCGGAATCGAAAATAGTTCGAGAACCGAAAGTGAAATTATTAAAGGAAAGGCTAGATATGGAACAAATTTTGTAATATTTTACGTCTATTTGATTGGTAGAAATGTGTGCTTTAGTTGGGTGCGATCTTCTCGATATAAATGATATGTTCTAGTGGTGGATTAAATAAATTTTTGCAGTGTGACGCTAGTGGTATGAAAATGAATACGTCGATTGTCAAGTGTGAATATTAACTACTTAAAGAGTTATAAGTTATATCACATGTTCGTACAATTAGATTCAATGTTACATTCATATTTGAGAAACTAACTAGTTTGTTACTACGGTTGCTTGAGTTAAAACATTGTTATAAGGGATGTTTTAGTGGTGGATTGTTGGAATGATATTAATATGTCAATTTATGGAGTGTATCTCGATGTTTCTAATTGAGAAGTGGTCGAAGGGAATGGATATACCAGAATGAAAAAAAAAACTTATGGGTAAGAAAAGTCTCAAAGAGTATACTTATGTAAAGATAATTGAAGATTATAATAAGATAATACATATAAAATCGGGTTAGTCCTTTGATTTTGTTTGTATAACTGGATTTGAGGTGTCATGTCATTGAGATTATTGACTTCGTGGTGATGACAAATGCTAAGTGAGCATATTGGTAATAAGAGTTTGTGATAGATTGTGACTGAGACATAACTATATGATAAAGATTGTGGGTTAAATGATTTTTTTTATGATAGTAACGACCTGCGAGTATTTATCGCTATGATCTGCTACTTTTTGATGAGTAACGTTGTTGCATGAAAAGTTATAAGAGGTGCTGTGACTCTACTTAAATAAAATTGAAAAGAGCTAGAGTCACAAATGAAAAGAATTAGTGGGATCTAGTTTAGTCATTTGAAGGAGGTGATCGAGAACAAAGATATTTACTTTGAGTGCAAGTACAAAAGATATATCTTCATATGGTAGAAGATGGAGTTTATCGACATGTGATCTCATCTATTTTGCTCTAATTATGATAATAGTGTCACATGGTCATAATATTGGTTCAATACTATTTGATAAAATTTAAGAAAGAAGTCTAAAGACATTTGACTTGAGTGTGATAATAAATTCTTTTATGATTTTGAGTTTGATATCGAATATGATAAGATTGTGAAAAATATGATAAGGTCGATGGATAGGCGACCAATGAGAAGCTAAGATACGTGAATTCATAAAATCTTTAAGATATGAATTAATTTTCATAGATAAAGGGAATGGGTTACACAGTTGGGTCCAAAACTCAAGTTTTTCATGGTAAATTTAGGTTTGTGGTAATGTGTTTTATGGAGGTATGAATAATTAAAGTAAGAATTGATCGATTGCATCAGATATTGAGAATTTAAAATAACATGTGCAAGGTTAGGATCGTAGAGTTTGTTACTTTTAATTGTTAAAGGACCTAAGAAAGTATTTCTATCAAGGAATTGATTTACATTGTATGGGATGTTAGCCAAAGAATAAGATTGGTAAGGTGGTTAGACAAGGAACAAGAATGTGTGTATATAAAAAAATTAAGATATTCAGAATTTTCCGTCCTAAGAAGAATTTAAGAAAATTGAAGGAATAAGACACTCGTATAAGCCCTTGGTTGGTAGTTGGAGGATTTATTGATTTTCACCTATGACGTTAGATATGACTGTGAGATGAACTAGTCCTACAAAGACTTATTACGAGTTATTTATCGATTTTTCTAAAAAAAATTAAGTTTTGGTTGGGTGACAAGAGACTATGTGTGGAATATTTTATGTTATTATGTCTAGTTAAGTTGTTCAATATGATAGGTAGCTTATTTATATTCAACAATGTGGACCTACAATTCTACACGATTAATAAAGATTTTGATGGGACTATGTAGATTGTTATAATGTGTTACATAGAAATTCGATGGTTAGTAGAAATTATGAGCTTATAATATATAGGATTTTTGGGTTGACTAACAGTTTCTTAAGTGTTGATATGAGATATATGATGGTATGAATAGGAAGTTGAAAAATGGTATTTGAAAATTTACGTGAAGTTGACATTGTGATTCAATTATTTTTCCTTAATGGAAAAGTATTTTTAGACTGGTAATTAGTGCTATCACTCTTGGGTGTGACTCATAGTTGTCATGCGATGCTTAAAAGGGAAAGAGAGGAAGACATAGTTCAAAAAAAAAAATTTAAGGCGATAATCTGTTCGCTAAGAATACTTTAATACCAGACGGTTTAACAGTAAGGTAAATGGATGGTGTGCCTATAATGTTTATTGGTATTAAGAGTTTTAGATCCATTGGATTATTGTGAAAAGTATGTGGGGTTTGGTACTAACAAAACGGGGATCAAACTGGTTGGTTGTGTGTGGATAAAAATCGAGAGATGTACTCAAATGAATGGAATATTTGATGTCGGAATTATGGGAGAAGTTTTTAGTGTTATTCAACCTTGGTTTTGTAAATTCTTATGTGACAACCTTCTTCGTATTGGACACTATTTATAGTATGATTCGTTACTTATATTACGCGTGGTTCCACACCTATGAGTGAATTCTTAGTGGTGGATCGGATGTGCCGATCCTCTTATGTCCTCTTGATATGATAGGATCCTTGGACAGAATTAATCATTTCAGTTATGGGAGATTTAGTGTTATTTGGATAGTTGAAATATACCACTGATTCTACATGCACAACTTTGCTTATGAGGATTTAAAAAAAAAAAAAAAAAAGCTTCCGTGAATAGTTATGGTTATCTAACAATGGTGTAAAGGTTTTCATCATAGAGTGTATCGCTTGTTGGTGTTATTTTCTTCTTTGGACTATGAGTTCATTCTTGTGATACTGTCTTATTAGATGTTAACTTAATCATTTTGACATTGGACATTGAATGTTCTAATATGAGTGTCATGATTTGTAGTAAGTCTAATTTGACTCGTTAAACTTACTCGGAATGTTTATAAAATTGACTTATCTGTAATTATAGGTTCTCTGGTTGTGTTTCACTTCGGCATTGTAGCTCAGTATTGATTCAAAAGTTATTCTTGGTTATGTAAGAAAAGATTCGTCATGATGGTTGTGTTATGGTCCAATGAGTCTCACTTTGGATTGGGTTCATGAGTTAGTTTGTGATTTGATAATCACTCTTAATTTATAGATCTTACAAAGTTTGTTTAAAAGTTCAATTGTTAGTAGTTGATTTGGATGGAATTATTTTAAGGATGAGCTCACTTAGAGAGATAAACACGGACTGTTAGGTCATAACTCAGGCTTTTGGTAATATCAATTACTCTTAGTTCTTCATCTTTATGTTCGAGGACGAACATGATTTTTAGTGGTGGATAATGTAATGACCCAAAGTTATTTTTGATAATTTTGAACTATTCATTGACTTTAGTTAATTATTTGATGGGTAATTGTGTATAATTGACTTAATCGATAGTTAATGGACTAAAGTAATCATTTAATAATACTTTATAAATCATGGGTTAAAATGAATTAAATAGTTTAGGGTTTGTCACATTTAATACATAATTATTTTATTAGTTAAATAAAAGACAAAAAAGAGAAAAGAGTCGGAGAACCTTACCTGTGGACGCCGAAGGCAGCCACACGATCTTCATCAGGTAAACCAGTAATATATCTTATTCATATAATGAATTATGTGTATGGCGTTAGTTCTGATGGTAGGAAATTAATTAAATATGTAAATAGGAATCTGAGGCTAAATATTAATGGCTGCCAGCATAAGTTTGAATTGAGAAATTTAAAGTCAAAAATTGAGGCTAATAATAAAATAATAATTGGCTCATCATTGCTACATATTGTTTAAATGGTGTTAGTTAGTGTATAACTTACGGGTGAGGATTTGTTTCCTCTGCTTCAGCAGCGGTTCCACCACTGGTTCGTAACCAGTGGTTTTATATTTATTAGTTCTTATTTTTATATATATTATGATTCAAGTTTTGATATATTAAAATAGGTAATTAAATATCGAGTGTATTATTTTATGTGAAAGTTATTAGGGTTGTAGTATTTGAAGAAATTATGACTTAAATCTACGCTTGAATTTGAGGAAAATGAGAACTGAAATATTAATTGGCATCCAAATTAAGAACGTAATTATATGTTTGAGTGATTTTCTGGATCTAAGATAGACATATAGTAATATGGGTGTGGTTAGTTTTGAATCTTATTATGATTATTATGTGAATAGATTGCACTGTTATGGAAGCTTAACGAAAAGGGAAGACTCAAGTCCTGGAGTGAATTCTTGATTTATTAAGGCAAGTGGATTTCTAAACTCTTGTTAAGTGTATGAAATGTGTGTATGTCCTTGTGGTATATGTTGGGAGTAACGGGATTGGTGATGGGTTGACTTGTCCACATTGATTAATTCTAATGATGAAAAGAATGGGGTTAACAAAAGGCAATGTGATTAATTGTTTATGTCTGTTGTGTTGAGAAAGGGTTGAAGGCTTGTTGAATCATTGTTGATGTAACTTCATGTTTGTGTGGTTGTGAACTGTGTGATGTTATGAAAATGGTCATCTCCTCATTATATGTGTGAACTTGTCATCTGCATTATTCTGAGGCATTGGTTGTGACAAGTGTTATGTGCATTGAGAAAGAATGGGTACTTAAGAGGATGTACCATTTCGAGGGACGTATCGCGCGCCGCGATGGATACTATATTTCGAGGGACGTATCGCGCGCCGCGACGGTTACTATTATCGAGGGTCGTGTCGTGCGCCGCGACAGATGCATGGACAGATATGTCCCCCATGGGTCCCGGACTGAGAGACAGCGGGTGTGTATCACTAGGTCAGACATGCATCATTATACTTGACATTGCATTCCATTACATTGCACATACTTATCATTAGTGAACTTGATATTGTGTTTTGCTGATCTAGTGATTGCCTTTTTGCGGAACTTGTGATTGTTGAATACTGAGCTTGTTATTGAGGATATACAATTTGTTGAAGTGTTGTTGTTGAGGATATGTAATTTGTTGAAGTGTGTTATGGAGGATATGTAAATTTGTGGAAGTGTTGCTATTGAGGATGTCTAATTTTTTAAGAGTTGATGTTGAGGATATATAATTTGTTAAAGTGTTGTTGTGGAGGATATGTAATTTGTCTAAATGTTTTTGTTGAGTTACGTTCTATGTAAACTGTGAGTTGTTAGGTTGGGTTGATTTAATGCAGGTTGTAGTTGTGGAGGTTTGGTTGGGGGTGGTAGGAGTACCCGTATTTTGTTCACTTAACTGTGTTTAGAGGTTTACTTGCTGAGTACCGTGTGGTTTGGTACTCACCCCTTGCTACTACAATTTTTTTTGTAGGTTATGAGCCTGGATTTTTGTTGTACTTGTCATTCTCTTCTTTTCCGAGGCTTCTTGGAGATTTGTGAGGTAGCTGTTCCATCTCAGCAGACTTTCTTCTCCATAATTATGATCTTGTTCTATTCTAGAAACAAGTTCATTTGAGACTTGAGTTTTTCTTTTGAATCAATTGTAATACTTTAGAGGCTTGTACACGTGACAACCAGGTTTTGGGGTATAATGTAGGTTGATAGTGAATTTTCCTTTGCATTTTTATTGTATAGTTGAGTTTTAGGCTTACTTGTCTTGGTGGGATAAGACGAGTGCCATCACGCCCATTTTTGGGTCGTGACAGAATAATTCACATGTGATCATTTGCCTATATGTTGATGATTTGTTGATCTTTGGCTCTAACATGAATGTTATTGATGAAGCTAAAAATGTTCTTAGAAGCCATTTTGATATGAAAGATCTTGGTGAGGCAAATTTTATTCTTGGAATAAAAATAACAAGAACATGTGAGGGGATTTTCCTTGACCAGTCACATTATGTTGAGAAATTTTGAAAAAATATAACTTTCATGATTGCAAGCATGTTGCTACTCCTTTTGATTCAAGTGTTCACTTATTTCCTGTTGAAAGTGAAAATGATGTAATAAATCAAAAGGAATATGCTAGTATAATTGGAAGTTTGAGATATGTGACTGATTGCACTAGGCCTGATATTGCATATGCAGTAGGAGTACTTGGCAGGTTTACAAGCAAGCCAGGTAATGAACATTGGCATGCTATAACAAGAGTTATGAGATATTTAATTGGAACGAAAAATTGTGGTTTATTCTATAAAAAATATCCTGCTGTACTTGAAGGCTTTTGTGATGGGGATTGGAACACTTTGTCAGGTGATTCCTGTTCTACAACTGGTTATGTCTTTACTTTAGGTGGTGGTGCTGTTTGTTGGAGATCAAAGAAGCAAACTATAATTGCTAACTCTACCATGGAGGCTGAACTAATTGCTTTAGCTTCAGCTAGTGAGGAAGCGAATTGGTTAAGAGATTTATTGTTTCAAATTCCTTATTTTGAAAAACCAATTCCTCCTATTTTAATTTATTGTGATAGCACCGCTGCAATGGTAGAGTTCAAAATCGTTATTACAACGGTAAATCCAGACCTATAAGGAGGAAACACAGTAATGTTAGATCGTGTTTGACAAATGGTACCATTAATGTTTATTATGTCAAATCTTGTGATAATCTTGCAGATCCTCTTACAAAGGCCTTAACAAGAGAAAAGGTCTGGAGCACATCGAGGGGATGGGATTGAAGCCTACAAATCCTTTAGTCATATATGAGGAAACTCAACCTTGGGACTAGAGATCCTATAACCAGGTTAAAAGGGAAAAACTGATCATATGATGACTTCGGTGAAAAATGCACTATTTTTTTCCCTCCCTATGATGTGAGTTCTTTGTTTCCTGTAGTTTGTGAAGGTTGAGTTGATAAAACTCTTAATGAATATCTGTAGTCCGTATGGGTGGAGTGTTAATCTTACAGGAGCACTCTCGACAGATTTCACCTATGTGATGTGTGGAAGTAGGTCGCTTCCCATGAGAATGAGGCTTATTCTCAAATGCACTCATGAAACGGGGATAGCACATGGCCATAACGTGTTGGCTGTTAAAGCTCATGTCAACACCTTGATTATTATGTGTGAGCAGTGATATTTTATTTCCCTTAAGCAGTCATAGTTCAAGTCTGAGACCACTACGACTCTGGAGTAAAAGTTACTGTTTCACTAAGTGGAGGTTCAATGCAGAGCACACCTTCATTATGCATAGTAGTCTTCCTTCAACTGATATACTCTCTTATCTAAATATTAAAATGAGTGGGGGATTGTTAGGTTATTAGCATTTTAATATTAATATGTAAAATATTAAATTGCTTTATTTTGAAGTTATAAGAATGAACATTTGAATGGATGACTTCTACATCATCCATTAGCATTGGTTGTCCATCACTTTATTTCATTCTTAATACCTCCATTACTCCTTTTGTAACCTATGTAACATATGTAACTCCCTTTGTAACATATGTAACATATGTAACTCCCATTGTAACTTATGTAACCTATGTAACTCCCATTGTAACCTATGTAACTCCTAAGGCCATTATCTTCACTATTTACTACCTCCATTATCTTCCTATTCATTGCTAGGAAGACTTCTTGTAGTATAAATAGTGGTGGTCTTCATTTGGTTTGAAACATACAATTCATAAGAGAAAACAAAGAGTGGAAGAGTTAGTCTAAAAGAGAGTTCTTATTAGTTGAAGGGAGGTGTTCTTTTTTGTGGAGCTTTGGACTCAACTCTTGTCGGAGTTGTTGAGTTATACTTTGTGAAGGCTGTTGTATCCTGGAGGGGACAAGTCAAAGAGTACTACTGCTGGACCGGTGAAAACATTTGCTGCAGTGGGCTTGAATCTCCTTAAAGAGAGCGAGATATCCGCGCCTCAGCCTGAAGAGATTAATTTCTTCATTTTATTTTCAGTTGTAATATTGCAATTTTACTATTTTGTAAGTTTTTTCACTAACATTGTACTAATTCTTAGTTTTTGGTATTTAAAGTGGTTTAATTAATGTAAAGTCGTGTTGGATGGGCTTAATAGGATAGTAAAGTTTATACTCACGCAAAAATAAAACAGACTCGAACTCAGACAATCTTGAACATTATATTACGTTTTTTATGTCATCTTTATTGTGAAATTTTTGGGAATATTTTGAAGATTTATTACTTGTCATTAAATTGAAATTTAACAGACAATGAACAAATGAAAACACTCAAATAAAACTCATTTTCTAGTTGTGTAACGACAATGAGATAGAACTTTGAACCAGGTAACAGTAACGACAATGAGACAATGATATAGAACTTAGAACCAGGCAACAGATGAAGGAAGGTAAAAGATTAGACAAATTCTATAAAACCAAGCAAAGTTGGGATAAAAGGATAGCGCGTATATGAATAATTTGATCAGATTATGCGGAATTGTATTGAACAATTTTTGTTTTTTTTTTAATTTCGAAGTTTTAAATGGCTCACGAAAAAAATAAAAAAATAAATATATTATATTTTATCATTAACTCTGTACATAGCAATCATGGGTGGAGGGAGCAATCCCCTTTTTCAACTTGAATTAGTTAATATGCGGACTTTCTTACTTTTCATGGACGATTAGGTGTATGCTTACTATTTTTTCAGTTTGAAAACTCTACGAGGAAAGGCAATAGCAATAAATTAGAAAACTCAATATGTTAACCGGCTAAGCAGGCTAACCCTAAGCTAGTCAAGACCTCTATTATCTTATATTTTATTATAGAGCAATAAAAGTAAAATTCAATATGAAAAAATATAGAATTATCTCAATTTTTTATTTTGTTAATTCTTAGTTATTAACTTTTTTTTTGGAATATGAGTGAGTGATTCTGTTTGAGCTCAAATTTTGTAGATTTATTGGTGATAAGCAATTAAATTATACACATTATTTTCAAATTGAAAGAGGGATGTCATTACATTTTTTTTTGGAGTGTACGTATCATTAAACAGAAAATTAACTTAGTCTCACTTTTTCTTATGTATTAGTTTATGAATTTTTTGAAATATGTATTATTAACTTTTTTCTTGAGCTAAAATTTTATGGATCCGTTGGAGATGATCTACTAAATGATACTCGTTCTTTTCGAAAGACAAACATCGCTTTTTTGGAGTTGATAAGTTACGAATTAGGAAATTGATATTATCTCGATTTCTGTGTGTATTAGTCTATAATTTTTTTAGAATATGAATTATCACCTTAGTTAGAGGTCAAATTTTGTGGGTTCAAAAAATGGCAATCAACCAAAAGATACTTGTTATTTTCGAAGACGGAAGCTGCTTTTTGGGGTTTATGAGTACGAAACAGAAATTTAAGGTTACTTTAATTTTTCGTATGTATTACTCCATAAATTTTTTAGATCTATTTGACGGACGGTATTTGAGCTCAAATTTTGTGGATACATTGATGACAATATATTAAAATGATATTAATTATGTTTGAAATATGTAGATAACTAATTTTGAAGTTTGTGTTACAAAACATGAATTCATAATTATCTCAATTTTTTATGTATATTATATTATTCATGATTTTTTTAATGTATGTGACCAACTTTATTTGAGCTCAAATTGTGTGGTCCATTAGTGACGATCTATGGAATGATGTTCATTATTTTCAAAAGATATACATCTTTTTTTGGAGTTTATAGGTTGTAAAATATAATATCGGGATTATCTTTATTTTTTATATGTGATAATTTATGATATTTTTTTTTGAAATATGTGTGATCGACTCTATTGGAGATCAAATTATGTGGATCCATTGGTGGACAGCCTATTATATGATACTCATTATTCTCAAAAGGTGGTGTCACTTTTTTTTTATAATTTATGCTTCATAAAACAGGACATTAGGATAATTTTGATTTTTCGTGTATATTAATTAACAAATCTTTTAGAATTTATCTGGCCGACTCTGTTTGAACACAAATTTTATGGGCACATAGGTGACTATCTATTAAATGATGCTCATTATTTTCAAAAGACAAATATTGATTTTTGTAAAGCTAATGTATCACAAAACAGTAATTTGAAATTATCTCAATTTTTCTAGTATATTAACCCATGAAATTTCTGAAACATATGCGACTCTATATTTGAGCTCAAATTCTAAGGGCCCATAAGTAACGACTTGTTAAATGATACTCATTATTGTTTTGGAATTTATGTTTCACGAAACAATAAATTATCTCAATGTTATGTGTATTTTTTATAAAAAAAAATTTGAAATATTTTTATAATTGATTCCGATAATGAATGTTGGTGAAACCCGATTAAATGACATTCAATGTTTATGAAAATCAAACTAATTTCAAGTGAAAAATATATACAATGTATAAATATTGCATAACAATGTATATACATATTTCAATGAAATAATTATATATCTTATATACATGAATACATACTACTTATGTAATATCGATACATTACATATACATACAATCGTGACAAAAAAAATTATCAGCCTAAGATATGCATAAGAATCCCAAAATATTTTTCAAAAAATTTTACAACCATATATAGTTAAACAAGTAAATGATATTTTCCTCCGTATCGAACACCAACCAAGACTATAATGACATGGAAAGTACTCTTCCATAATTAATTAGAACTCTCAAAATAGTGCCCTTTGTTATGAAGCACTTCGCTCAATGTGATACTTTCCGATCCGAATTTGATTGGACTCTAATGTAGATATCGAATACCGAGTGAGTAAAAAAGAATAATTAAAAAAAAAAAAACTGATAATCCAATGAAGTGATTGTATTTCCAAAGAGATAATATAACTTTCATTCTCAAACAGAATACAAACTACATATCCAATACATTCTGTCTGATGGTATTAAAGGAAGCTAAAGAAAAAC
Organism: Solanum peruvianum; assembly: GCA_027705065.1. Lineage (NCBI taxonomy): Eukaryota > Viridiplantae > Streptophyta > Magnoliopsida > Solanales > Solanaceae > Solanum > Solanum peruvianum. Next base: position 2,615,518 of record JAKWJD010001766.1, read on the forward strand.
TAACAATAGATAAGAAATGAGGAGGATTCTATCACTTACAATAGCACAGAGAACTAACAACAACAGGTGTTTACAAGTTTTTATTGAATCAACAACTAGTAGTATATCGGTGGCTGCGGGGAAGCAATGCCACCATCATACAGAACCTGACTAGCAACGCCAATTCGCTGTCCCTGGTGTTGCATGAGAGTCTGCATACCAGTCATCCTGGCCAAAGCAACCTGCCTCTCGTACATCGCAAGACCCATGGCTGAAATACCAGGGAGTTGTCTGATAACAGGAGGTGGTAGAGGGTTCGTGCTGCTTCCTGGTGGAGTTGGCTTGCTTCCCCATGAGCACTGCAGATGGACACAGTACCTCAATAGGTAGCTAGACGTATTATATTGATGAACGTCCGAAAAATTCATGTCATGGTATAACATAGTACCTTAATAGGTTTACCAAAGAGGATTCGAGCATTTCCTAACTGAATTGCTCGAGCTGCTTCAGCATGATTGCTGTATCGTACAAAGCCAAATCCTCTGTCTCGCTGAATACGGACATCAGCAATAACACCAGCCCCAAGAGCATGAAAATAACGATGGAGGTCAATGGTAGTGACCTGGAACATAACTGGATGTCAGAACAAGAAGATATTCTAAATAATCGCAAATAAATTCCTCCCGACTAAAGCTGAAGTGATACTCCCCCTGTCCCAATCGGTACTTACATCAGGAGCAAGGTTGCCAACATATACAGTTGTGTACTGCGGATTATTTTCTGGAGCGTCTTCGTTGGCCTTTAGTTGACCATCATCTACATATATGAAAAAATAGATGATATGAAGATATTCGTAATACAAGTTCTCATTAATAAACAAGGATAGGCCGATCATCAAGCATATCTAAACACTTCATTTCATATTTATAGTTCATAACCTCACATTAGCTTGATAGAAGATTTTTATGTATATTAGCATGGAATTCATATCATATGGCACGTGCTCGGGTCTACACTCAAAGATCCTACATGAAATCTGAAGCTAACTGAAACGGAAAACACTGGAAATACACAGATGTTTTAAAATATAAATGAGTAGAGACTCTCAACCATCAGAAGTTGAAATAGTATGCGGAGAAGACAAAAGCAGTAGTAGCCAAAATAAGCATGTAACATAACCCACCTGATGTTCCAGTTGTCAACTCAACAGCACTTTTAGCATCTGAACTCCGGTTGTCATTACCGGCTCCAGCACCTTTTGCTGCCCAGTTGCAGCGGATTTGTCGGCTTCCAAGCCACTTTCCTTTTGTTTTAATAAACAAAAAAATTCAATTAGGTAACAATAAAAGAAAGAAAACCATAGGAGTCCTCGATAGAATTCACTATTAGGGGTCATTTGGTTCATGGGATAAGGTGGGATATCCCAAGACTAAGTTTGTAATAAAATTTATACTTTGGTTGAAGGTGTAACTAATCCGGGGACAAAATTAATACCTCAAACTTGGTGTTATTTTATTATCCCACCTGGGAGGTGAACACAGAACTATAATACCGGGATAACTTTGTCCGCACCGTAAGTTTTAATATGTAATAAATAAAACCAGGGGCGTCTTCAATAAAATTCACTGTATCTCTCGCTAAGTCTACATGGATCCCTGAAAAACTTTAGTCCCTTCTTGACTTCAGTCATTAGGATTGCCTCGTCCCTTATAACACCTTCACTCACCGTGGTTTCACATATATATCTACCATCAAACCAACATATGAAATATAAATAGGCACCACCGCATTTTTTTTGGGGAACTGGCACAACTATATTTTTCCCAATTCACATATATGTCAACCATCTAACTGACGTATCACGTAAGTAATATAAATAAACCAAACTGCATTTTTCCAATAGTATATGGATGGTTAAAAGAAATGACTACTGACATCGTGGTCTTAATCTGATGAAATTGTAGAGATCGGCATACAAATATAATGGCGAAGCAAGATATAGAGTATAGACCAAACATTTGATCTTACCATTCAAGTCATTTATTGCACTTTGGGCTTCCTGCACAAAACAAACACAACGAGTGCTTTCATTTTTTTTGTTTAGGGGGGTTGTAAAGAGGAGCAATCATAGCAAAGATCGTAAGATAGTATTTAGCTAGCTTAATACCTGCTGATCACGAAAGGAAACAAACCCAAACCCTCTAGACCGGCCTATTTTCTGATCCCACATCACTCTTGCATCTCTACAAGAAAAACATTAATGTAGCATTGTGTATTATCATCCATTTTCAGAATATGAATGCCAGCAGACCGTGTATAGTACAAAATAAACAGAGAGTGGACGTACGAGCAGCTAGGGTATACTGAAAAGCACGCAAACAGTGTGGAATCTGTAACCTCCGGACTAAGATCACCAACAAATATGCTAAAATGATCTGCAAGTGAGAAGAAACAGTTTTAGTACTTGACAAAATAATGTAAAAAAATTAAGAGGGTCGAAAATGGAGGTGTGTAAGATGCGTACTTGATGTGTCCTCTCTTTTAGCACTGGCATAAGCCCAGTTAACTTTTATACACTGTCCAAACCTGCAGTTTACAAGTTAGCCAAACCATGTAGCAAATATTGAACTATGAAGTAAATATTTTGTTTAAGCTCTTACAATTGCCTTCCATTGAGGCTCACAATAGCAAGCGCAGCTGATTGGCGATCAAAATAATCCACAAACCCATAGGACGACTGCATTTTAAGAGAATCATCATTGATCTATCACTCTAGTAATTACTAATCACACAACAACCAAAGGGATAATCTAAAACCATTTTCAGACATGAGATGAACTACTGGTTTATACATTTATGAATCAGTATTCTACGGGCAACCTGAATTGCAAAAAAATGCACGTAATTAATAATATATTACAATTAAAGATTGAATTTTTTAAAAATAATTGCGAGACATCCAAGTCCAACAATCGTGTTTTCCGCTTTAAAAATATCTTCTGAACTAGATTCAACAGTCAATACTAAGAAATACAGGACTTCGACAAGGTCAAGCTAGGTCAGTTTTGGTTTGTTTATTGCCCATCCTTCCCAATCTACCTTGTTCTCGCTAGACAAGTTAACTCAGAAACAGAAAATCAAGGAAAAGACCAATAATATTGCGATGAATAACTTGTTAAAAGAAAAACAACAATGGATTCAGACTGTCATACTTTCATCTACAAGAGCTCAAAAGTGATGTGTAAATTTTGAACTCCCATCACAATTTAGAGTTTCTCCAATGCACAAGTACCATAAAACAACACATACCAAATTACAAAAACATAACATGTTTGATTAGGTAAAGAACTATCACAGTGATCAAATGTACTATTGTAGTTGAGTGAGATTTTTATTGCAAGTAAAACAAGATCATACCTTGTCCTTCCTTATAAGCTTACAACCCTCAAGGGGACCGGTACTTGAGAAAACCTCTTGAAGAAGTTGTTCCGTGACTTGAGAACTGATGTTTCCAACGTACCTGTATTTGATGATGTCAAAAGCAAACAGGTTATCATATATCAACAATAACCATTCCGCATGCAAGTATAAGAACAGCTTGCTTTAGAAATAAAATTCATAGAAGGAATAGATAAAAGAACAATTATCAACTTGTACGTGGGTGCTTGCATCAATATTGAGATACAAATGAGTATATTGTCACACATAAGGGTAGATTGCCAGAATGGCATTTTCTATTTCCAAGCAGCAGCAATTTGGAACGATGATTAAATGATCAGGCTGTAATTTCATCTTCAGGCTTCACCAATAGTTGATAGGTTAATTGGGAAAAGGCTAGTGTTCGGCTTCTTTTTGGGGAATGTCAAATGGCAAGTCATGGTCACTGTCTTCCCTTAGGTGGCATGTTCACATCTACGACAGATTTTGTGCCTCAAATCATCTAAGACTTCTGAAACGAAGCGGGCCTTCTTTATTTTATTCCGAGCTATTCACTACATGGATAAAACAGAACCCCTCAAACTCCGTAGGTAATTCGAGACAATTAAGAAGAACAAAATAAGCTTGCATAGGGGTAATTAGCGAGTTAATCATGTCTCAATGCAAGTAAGTCATGACGCGTGATTGTTCAAAGTTCAAACTCTCACTCTTATAACCTCAAGACTGATAAGAACATATACTACACTTTATCTTGGCCATAAGGCCGAGAAAGGTATCTTATAAGTTATAACTGCAAAAAAGTTGGACAAGAAATAATTATTAATACAAAATGTGTAAGGCACTCACACACTCCTGCAAGTAGTTGAATCAAATCCAGGAGGCAGATTTCCACTCAAGATGGGCTCTATCTATAAATAAATAGTAGTAGAATGTCAGTGACAATGAAAAAGGAAGTAAATGCTAATACTCAGTCGAGTAAAAATTTATGACCAGTGATTTAGGGTACGATAAAAGAATGACAGTGTGCATTGTGAACATACAAAATACTCTTCACATATACGAGTTACATAAAGATTTGGAGGGGGAGAAAGGAAGAAGGGAAGGACATACGAATGACAGTTAATTGCTATACCCCATCCCAAGGATTTCACAAAATTTGTTTTTTAATAAATAATTTTAGGAAATCATGAAATTACATCTACAAAGAAGAAAAGGAAAATCTAAACATTTCTGGATCCTACACTTCAAAAACTAAAAGATAATCTTTTCAAATGATAACACTATCCCATCCCCCAACCCGAGGAGTCTAACACTGGCCTTCCAACTTTACTCCCTTAATGACTAGAAGCCAGACCAGATTATCCCCACTTGTATCAACGAGAATAGAAACTCCAGATGTCAAACAGATTAACCACCTAAATTTTTCGAAAGCCAAACATCAACAATGGATAAAATGTTAATAAAAACTAAAGGCATACTACACAGTAATGTCCCCGCATGCTATTAAAATCCTTTAACACAAAATGAATTTGTATGAAATGCTACAAAGTACTACTCTTTCACAATATGGCCATAACAGATTTTAGAACAAGTGAAAGCAGCTGGCCATATATGAAAAACTAGTGCTTATTAGTACTTCATACAAATTCATTTCGAAAAGAGGACATATAAAATCCGATACATGTATAGAGGTCAATACCTATAGATGACAAATACCTCCTTGAATAATAGACAAAAATGAATCTTTGAAAGAATAAACAAAGAGAAACTGCCAAACAAACTAAGAAACAATGAAAAATGACCCAGAATCACAAACTCCTACGTAAACAAACAAACAACACTAACAACAAACCGGATGTAATCCCACAAAAGATAGTGAGTATGCAGATTTTGGTTGACTTTTAGCCACACGCAGCGGCTATGCACATGTATCCCAAAGTGACGTATATTTTTTGATAATGGGTACACTCGAGAGAACCGGTTTGACATTCAACCTCCCATTATACACTCTAAAAGAGGGCCATGGACTACTTTTCACTTTTCAGTTTACAATCCCCTTTCTACATTCAATTATTTATTAAGCATGGTGTGGAAACACTATCATTACACATTCATTCTTTGGTCCGGCTACTGGCCTAGTGAGCCTTCCTAACCGCCTAGACCGATACTCAAAACACATAGAGAGGCTGCTTCAATAGATGCTCAGCTTATAATAAGCAAATTTGAAAAAAGAGAATACAGAAATGAAAGCATAACACCACCAAAACAATGCAAAATGAAAAACAAAACACATACATAACCAAAAACAGTAACAACAACAAAAAAGAAAATAATGGGGTAACCATTGCACAAACAAAAACAACAATGCTAAGTAGCTAATAGCAACTAAAACCAAAACATGAAATTGCAAAAAAGAAAAAAAAATGAAAACTTTGAAAAGGCAAAAATGGAAAATTTACCTGAGGGGATGCTATGAGACCAGGATGATAAAGGGATTGTTGCATCAATCCTTGCTGTTGTTTCAGCCTTTGCTGTTGCATCATCTTCAACCAAAAAAAAAAAAAATGCAAACTTTAAATTGAAAAAAAAAAAAATAACAAAATTGAAAGGGTAATTAGGGTTTTGATTGAAATCAAGAAAAATCAAAGAAAAAAAATTGGAAAAAAAAAAAAGAAGAAGAAAAGAAAACCCCTCAAAGAAGAGGGAAGAGTACAGCAAAACAGAAGATTGAAATGAAAGAGAGAGATGGTGTTTATGTGCCCCACTTGGTATGATGTTAGATCATTTTTATTGGAGTTTTAAAAAAAAATATTAAAAATAATATTATTTTTTTCTATAAAAATAATTATACGGTATTTGATTTTCACGGATTCAATTAATTTAAATTTACGTCTTGTATAGAAAGAAAATACAACTTACTCTGAAGGGGTGATAAACCTGAGCGAGTTGATTGAGCATGGTGATAGTTCAGTGGAGATGGAGATAGTAATGGTTTCTCGATTGAGCTTGTTGTATGAGATTTGTTTAGTGCGATTTACTCTGCGTGCAATGGCAGATTTATATAGTGGAGATATACCTTATAAGAAGAATAGTGGCGGCGAATTTATAAAATTAAAATTAAAAAGAAAAGTCTCCTCTGTTTAAATGAATTGAAACTGAAAACATTAGGTCAAAGGTGAAAAAATTTAATTCATTTTGTCGCGTTGTTATGGTGGTTATAATATGACTACTTATGGATTCTCTGTCTTTTAAAATTATATGATATTCAACTTTGATGGATTTAATTATTTCAAAATTAAGTCTTGTAAAATCTACTGTTGTAGAAAGAAATGCAACTTACTCTAAAGGACTGGCGAGCCTGGACGAGTTGATTGAGCATGGTGATAGACTGTAGCGTTTTCGTGATTGAGATTGTTGTACGAGATTTACTTAGTGCGATTTAACTTGTGTGCAATGTGCGTGTTTATATAGTGCAGTGAAATTTACCTTGTGTGTTTAGGAACAGTGAGGGCGGTTATATAAAATAAAAATTGAAAACATTTGTCGATTTACATGAATTGAAACTGAAAAATTTAGTCAAAATGAAATTAATTTCATTCTTTTGTTTGTTGTGGTGGTATTAATACGATTACTTTTGATCAGTTATTATTTATTTTTTAAAATTATATGTTTAAATGAGTCAAAACTGAATATATAGTCAAAAGTGAATTAATTTCATTTATTTTATTGCGTTGCTATGGTAATATTAAAATGATTACTTTTTAGTCAATTATTCTGTCTTTTAAAATTATATGAATTAAAAAATTATATGATATTTTAACTTTGATGAATTGACTGAGGATGGTGATAGTTTATTGGGGACGGAGATAACAGAGTTTTCTTGATTGTGCTTATTGTATAAAAGTTGTAGTGTGGTTTACCTTGAGTGCAATGTGCGAATTTATAAGTGGAGTGAGATTTACCTTGCATGCTAAGGAAGATAGCGTTGACGAATTCATAAAATAAAAATTAAATGTTTAAAGGAGTAGAAACTGAAATATTTAGTCAAAAGTGAATTAATTTCATTAATTTTGTCGCGTTGTTATGGTGGTATTAATATGATTAATTTTTGTCAATTATTATTTGTCTTTTAAAATTATATGAATTAAAAAATTATATGATATTCAACTTTGATGGATTCAATTAATCCAAATTTACGTCTTGTAAGATCTACTGTTATTGAATAAATGCAACTTACTCTGAAGGACTGACGAGCATGGGTGTGTTGATTGAGTATGGTGATAGTTCAGTAGGGATAGAGGATTTCGGTGTTTTCTTGATTGAGCTTGATGTATGAAATTTGCCTAGTGTAATTTATCTTGCGTGCAATGTGCGGGTTTATCTAGTGGCTTGAGATTTAGCTTGTGTTCTTAGAAAGAATAGTGGCAACGGATTTATAAAATAAAAATAAAAAAGGTTTCGCTATGTGAATGAGTCGAAACTGAAATATTCAGTCAAAAGTGAATTAATTTCATTCATTTTGTCGCGTTGTTATGGTGGTATTAATATGATTACTTTTGATCAATTATTATTTGTCTTTTAAAATTTGATTCATGATAATAATCATAATATAAGTGAGGCAACAAAATACATAACCACATAAAAATAGATGTTGTAATTAACTAAACATTATTTCATTTCTCAATTATTAAAAAAAAGATCTATATATTAAATGAGGTGAAAATTATTATATTTTCTATCCAAAAATCTTTTAAGATTTGTGGATATGTGCGCACACATGCGTGCGTGTGCATATATGCGTGCATGCGTGCGTGCGTACATCTGATTATTTTTGCCCACAAGAACAACGAACCAAGAAACTGAAGAAAAAAAACTCTAACCTTTTCGAGATTCACATATTTGCTCAAGAATTTTTTATTTTTTGTCAAAAAAAAAATTAGCGAATTTCACACAAAAACATATACAATTCATATAATTCTCATAAAAGAAAATCTATAATTTTATTACTCGTCGGGAAAAAGCTTTCAAATTTTGTAATTTTATTACTTGTCTGAATAAGCTTTTGAAAAATTAAATTTTTTTGAGACGCTTGTTTGCTGTTAAAAATAAATAAATGTTAGGAGAGTGTGAGTCTACGAGGAGACATGATCTACTTACTAGTTGGATGAAGTTGGAGCTTAATTTTACACCATTATTACCTTACAAAGTCACAATATTATTAGATCAATAATTTTTTGGGGGCAAACTGATAGTTGAGGTAATAAAGATTCAACTAATTTTGATCTCTAGTACTCCAATTTTGTTTTTCATTATTAGAAGTAAAAGTTTTTGACGGACACCACTTTCTGCAGATTCAGTAAGAAGAAAATATTTCAATTCATAATTTTTTTTATGTAAAATCAAATGAAAAGTAAATAAAAAAAAATTGTTAATTAAAAGAAAGACAATGCAAAACATTGTTGCTAAGTTCACAATATTTTATATTAAATGTATGTAAAATAGACAAAATTAAATTATTGAGGGATTTAAAGAGCTTTATTGAGAGTAGTGTGAATCGTGTCTATTTTTATGAAAAATTTTAACAAAAGGTTGAAAATAGTAAGATTTTAAATAATGGAGAGTTTTTCTGCTAAGAAAAATAATTTGAGGATGTAATTTAAATTGGGGATATAGCTTAAGAATATTTTTGACCAATTTTTTTTTATCCTACTCAATCAATAAAATTCACTTTAATAATAAAATAAATTTCTCTTCTGGACAGTTTTACTAATATAAAGTGATTTTCATATCGATTAGTCAAAAAATACATTCTCTTTATTATGTGTACAAATCACATATGTTGTAACAATTCTAGCAACCAAAAAAAATGTCTAGAATTGTCTACAAAATCATCAAATAAAGTTTTAAAATTCAAATAAGTTCTCTTAATCCTACTTAATACTAATTTTTAGTACTATTTCTAATTTTATAAACTTATATTATTAACCATTAATGAATATAATGTAACATTTTTATATCCTTCAAAAATTCCAAAGAAATGAAGTCCCTTGTGATTGAAATCCATCATAGTTCAAATAATTCTCTTCTTCTAATGATTCCAAATTAGGCATTTGCGGTGGTGATGGTTGTGGTGACGGTGGTGGTGGTATAAAAAATTCACCCGATAAGTCATCGAATCCCGGAAAAATTCCGAAATCAGACATATTATTAACCGTCCCTAACGACGAAAACATGTCAACAAATCCATTATCCAAGGACATTTCCGTCTTTTCACTTTCCACTCTAGACTCCACCCGATACACATCGATAAAATCGTTACCCAAGGTTATTTCCGTCTTTTCACTTTCTACTCTATCGGAAACTGACACCGACGGTGATTCCGCCCGAAATATTTCCGATGAGGAAGAAGAAAGATCCGAATTCTCCCTTGGCCCGACCCGTATAAGTTCGGGTTCTGTATTATTCGCAAACTGCGCCGCCGCCGATTGAATCTCCGACGGAGTCATCGTCCTTCCGTTCATAATCTCCGGCGGATTTTCCGGGAAATTGAAATTAGCCCCTTTACCCCGCAAACAAAAAAGTGCGGCGTCAAATGCTTTAGCAGCTTTTTCCGGCGTATCATAAGAACCCAACCAAATCCTCTCTCTACTATTAGGTAATCTAATTTCCGATACCCATTTCCCCCATTTCCTCTTCCGTACTCCCCGATACAACGACGACGACGACGACGATGAAGACGAAAATTCAGTATCTTTCGAATTGGGTTTCACCATTTTTAATCAAATTTTAATTTTTCTTTTGTGAAATTGAAGTTAAATTGATGAATCTTGATGTGGGTTGTTGTTAATTTTTGGAATTGGCGGCTCTATATATATGTTGTGTGAGAGTGAAGTGAAGAGTGTAGGTCAACAGGCCGTGTTGTGGACTACGCGGTAGGGGTGAGATGAAGGAGGAGGACCACGTTTGATTTAACTTCCTCGTGGGGATGATAGAAATTATATTTTTCTTTTGGATGTATCCTGGAAGTTGTGGGTGCAACTCAATTTTTCTCCGTATCAAATTATCTATCGTGATATCGAAAACGATGTTAAACGGAATCTTGATATAGTTGAGGTATACGTAACGGTAAAAGTAAAGTTTATGTAGGCTATACTGGAGATAGGTTATTGTTGGTATTGATCGTTAAAAAATGAGATTTGAACGAAAATAACGAAATGAATGATGAGTGTTTAAATTAGGATAACATGTAGTTGAGATATATGTAACGGTAAAGGTAAAGTTTGTGTAGGCTATACCGGAGATAAGTTATTGTTGATGTTGATCGTTAAAAAATGGGATTTGAACGAAAATAACGAAATGAATGATGACGGTTTAAAGTAGGATAAACTATATACTAATCTTCTGTCGTGATGTTTTATATTCGTATTTTGTTTTCATTTAGTTAAAAATATGTTGTGTTACTGGAAAAATAAAAGGAAGATGTTGCGTTATTTTATGTTTGATTAACTATGGTAAAAAAGATTTGATCTGCTTCTACGTCTCTTAAACTTTGTATGGTTAATATTTCATGCTTTCTAACGTGAATCTCTTCTTTGTATGATCGTGTTATTTCAATTTTGATTTTTTAATTTTATTTACTACAGAAATCACCTCAACTTTTTGCCACATATATATATAATTTCATTCTCTATCTATTTTCTCTTAATACGCTTACATATTCATATTTTCATCTTCTATTTAGATTAAATTATTTGTTATTTTTAAATATTAAGATAAAAATTATATTTTTTTAATTTTATCTTTAATAATTGTCTTAAAAATTTATAAGTACTTTAATAGAGTAAATATTTAATGAATAAGAATATATATTTTAAGATATTAATATAAATAGGAAAGTTAAAATCCATTTTAATAAGAAACGTTTAAAATAATATCATAAATAATTTGAGACAGAAAAAATATATGTCCGCTTTTTTGATGCTATTTGCTTGGACGTAATATAATATGTCATCATTTTTATTTTTTAATTTTTGTGCGACCCACTTTGACATTTGTCTTTGTTTTATTTATTTATTCACCCACTTGTTGTCCTTTATGATAAGTACTATTAATTGATCCCAACTTATCTAATCGTTTGTTTCATTTTTAGCGAGGACGTAGAATCATGTTTGAGTCTTTTTGAATATAAATTATTTTGTAAAGAATTAATATAATTTTCAAACATAAAATTTGAAATTAATAAAGCTATAATGTGAGTAGCGGACAACTCTATTGAATATTTATAAATTTAAGATTTTTTTTAAAAAGATAAAATGAATTGAATTTATAATTTAAATTTAACGAATTTATTTTTTAGTTATAATCATTTAATAAAACATGTTTTCCAAATTATAAGTTTAATAAATTTATTTTTTTGGAATTTAATTTATTTTAATACGAAAGAGTTAATTTTATACGATTTATTTTTAATGACAAATATGATAATTAGAGAAAAAATTATTTGTAGAAAACATGTTGGGATTAGTTAATCTCGTTAAATCATACACTACATCTTCTACGATTAGAGAAAAATTATTTTTAGTAAAAATTCTGATTTCGCTATTATTGGACAGATGGAGGGATCATAGTATTATCGTACTAATTATTAATATAAAAAAAATTGTTACATTAATACGAGAAATGGGAGTCCAAAAATTAATAATAATCTATCTTTCTACGTACGTTTTAAAAAAATATATAGTTATAATAAGTTGTACGGATGAATTCTTAGTTTAGTAAAATAAAAAATAAAAAATACAGGGAATTAAAGTCAATATAATTATTATTATTATTTTTGTACTTTGGTCATTGCAAAAGTCAATATTTAATCCTAGTATTCGTATAAAAAAAATAATTAAAGGAGCTAAGCATGCTTAGTGAGACTCTGTTTACTTAACGCGTGTTACTTTACTTAATTTGATTTTCTTTGTTATGACTAGAAATTAAATAAGCTTACTAATAAAAAGTAAATTACTTTTTAATAAAATAAAGAAGTTATTTTTGAAAATTTAAGGTTTTGTTTGAAAAAATCGAAGTGAAGGGACCAGTGAGGAAAAAGATATTGTGGGCGGGATTTAAGGAACGTATAACACAATTTTATCATGCGCTATAAATCACTGTATCGAATTATAGCTCATGAAAAAACTGTTGTACGTAGTTTGAGTATCGTCCCTATTTTTATTTTCTTTAAAGCATCATTTCTCAATTTGTGTGGCCATTCTTGCGTAGGGACCAAGGGCGGATCGATCGAAGCTATCCTTACTTTAAGGAGTGTGAAAATTATATTATATGTAGGACCAGGGCGGATCGATCGAAGCTATCCTTACTTTAAAGAGTGTGAAAATTATATTATATGTATACAAGTCAAATTTAGTTTTATAAGTATTTTTATCAATATGAATAATTCTCAACACTGGCTGAAGATTCACACAACAGATAAATATTGCAAAATTCTCTTTAAAAATTGTATATTCGATTCTAGTTAGCAATATTTTCTTTATGCGTTTCTTAATAAAAAAATCTGACTCCATCACTAGTAAGGACTGTTATAATCTTCTTTAAATCGTTACAAATTTATCAGATGTCCCCAAAGCGACGTCATTGTCTTGATCCATTGACTTTTTTCCCCCGATATTTAAGTTTCACAATATCAAATTTTAACGCCTCCTTTACAGCAACTGTCGAAACTAATTAACGTTATGTAAAAGCAATAAATATGATCCATGTTAATGAAGTAGCTCAGGTGACTATAAGCACTGACCTGAACTGTTACTATCAACTTAAATATTTTTAAAAAATATTAAATTTTAAATTTATAAACTTTAAATTTTAGTCCGACGTAGCCAACGTCTTTTTAATTAACATGTGAAAGCAATAAATAGTGTCTTCTTAAGGAGCTCATGTGGCTAAATGCACCTGACTAAATCTGTTACTATCAAAAAAATATAAAATAAATAAATAAATTGATACTATATAATATAAGAAAAAAGGTACCACGTTTAAACCATTGTTTCACTTGTTATATGTTATAGTCTTTACTATATATAATTTACGGAAAATAAATGAAAAATATTTTAATTTTGATTGAAATTGCGTTATGATATCAAATTTTATAAAAGATTATTTATCTCTTGTACTATTTAATAGTGTTTTTTAAAGATATATGAACATAAAAAATATTGTATAATTATAAATAATAATGTGTTTGACGCAGAATTTTAAAAAGAAAAATATTCATTCAGCGTGTGGACTTAAAAGAAGAGAAATATTACAAGAATTCTCCTACTCTATTCAACTAATTAATTATAACAAAGTTTGAACGAATTAAGAGTAAAATATTTACCTTTTCTTTTATGAATAAATATTACTAGACATTAAAGTATTTCTTTTCATCCCACAAAGTACAAAATCATAATTTATATAATCATTTCGGTAATCGTTCGATCAGTTGGTTGAGTAAATAATTTTTTAGATGGTTAATTATAAATTCGATATCATCTGCATAGAGCTAAGTTCACTATAGTTTCACTTAAGTTTATATAAAATTGAATAAATAAAAACATAGATTTTACGTGACATAAATACATATAAAATGTTACATATATATATATATATAATTTTATATAAATTTAAGTGTTTACTTATACAGATCGTAAATACTTGTATCCATCCTTCATTTTTGCAGGAGAATGAGGTAAAGAACCACGTGTGATACAAATTTCTCATGGATAATAGTAATAATATTTTTTTGGCTGTGTCTAGGAAGCTGAGTATTATAATAAGTTAATAAATTAAAATAAATGCCACGTAGTTTGAACATAATTTGACATGTCAGCATTTTCTATGGGACCCACTTTGACAACATGTCACTTTCTGGTTCCTTTTGTTTGTCTATTTATGGAGTGTTCTAGGTCTATTTTTACTGTTCAAATATAGTAATTTTAAATAGTTTATTAAAATAGAGCATCTTTGATATAAGGGAAAAAAATAAATTTAAAAATTAACATTTGGTTGGGTGGATATTGAGAATCGGGTATCGGATATCGATCTTGTTGAATTTTATAGAAATAAAAGTAGGTAAGTTAACATTGATTCGGTGAAGAACAGAGAATTCAGTTGATAATATATATAATATAATATGTTCACGCCTACATATATAATCCGAAGTTATAATTGAATTTTACTTTACAATTTATTTATATTTGTCATTATCATATCAGAGAAAGGTAAATTGAACTATTATTAATATGATGAAATTATATTTTAAAATATTGATAAAAAACTCACAAAGTTTGATTCTTGAAAAACGGACTATAACAATAAAAAGTAAATTAAAAAAAATAATTATTTCTTTTCCTTATAAAGAATGTTCCATTATAATGACAATTATTGATATTATATAAAGACATAATTAATACTAACGCAAGATCGACGGTAAATAATAAATGTTTGTTGTAATAGAATGTTATTACATAGATAATTTGTAATATAAAGATTTCATCATATATATATTAAAAAAAATTCCATCATGAGTGTAAATATATTTATATATATTTTACTTCGTTCCACTTTATTTAGTAATCTTTTCTTTCAGTTAAGTCCATTTCACTTAGTGAATTTCAAGGGTGTGACATAGAGTTAGAAAAATGAATTCAAAACTCGAAAATTATAGTTTGAATCTCAGCAATAAATATACTAGATGATATTTAAAAAAAATATTTTTTCTAAGTCATGATTTGTGTAGAGTTTAACAATTAAACATGTGGCCAATGGAAGAGCCTAATAGGGCCGAGTGTTTCATTCAATCTGTCTTCGACAAAATAATTATATCTTTTCATTTATAATTAAAATTATTTTCTTGGTATACATGTCGTCTTTTTTTTTTCTTTTTACTTTTTTTATAAATTTATTTTTTATTTAAAAAAATTATAACTTCGTCACTGATTACAAGTGCACCTGGCTAGAAGTGTTACTATCAAATAATTAAGCCATCAGGTTAGCCAAATTAGACTTGTTGTGATTCCTAACTCTCAGCGTGTGGACTGTGGACTCCAAAAAGACCTAGAAGTTTTGAATATTAATAACAACAATTCTCCAAATAATGATAATGATATGGAACTAATGTAGTCAAATTACCCAAAAAAAAAAAAAGTTTGAAAATTCTCAAAGCTTAAATAAAATTTGTGCTTTAATTAAAAAATTGGTGATAGGAAATAGTGTCATCGTCTCAATTTATGTGACCATATGTATGTGTGAAATAATTGAACTTATAGGTCACATTTAGTGATTCTACGTGTGTACAAATTACATAAAAAGTAGATTGGTTATAACATAATTTTAATTAAGTTAAGGTGCTTTGGTGTCTTTTCGGATTTCGTTCGTAGTCTAGGGATAATTGTGTCTTATCCCTACTATTAATTAAGAGTTTTTATGTATCTTAGACTTAGATACACGTATTTTTGCTTACAAAAATGGAGAGAGAACTGAGTGATATTGTGGAGAGAGGCGAGCCAGGATCGTATGTATCTTAGATACATGAGAATTACACTAGAGATACACTAGACGCATGTATCTAGAGTAATTTTCTCTAGATATATGGGAGAGCAGCGAGCGAAATGGGAGAAAGACGAGTGAAATTCGCTATGTATCCCAGATGTAAGCGAATCCACTTGAATATAAACTACACCTAAATTTGACCCAATATATCGTGAACATATATGGAGGCACCAAAATCTTGTAAGATACGTAATATTACAAATTTGAGTGTGTCTAAGCAGTTAACTTCTAAACTGTTTTGATTTAAGAGTAATTTTTTAAAAAATGTATCATATATTGGAAATAATTTTATACTTAAAAACCAAAAAGAAAGAAAAAAATTCCTTTTCTTGGGACCTATTTTGTTATCCCTTTGTATGCACACATCTCATTTACTCAATTTTCCCAAATAAAGGTACTTCCTTTTTTGATGATTAATTGAAATTCTTGAGTTTATCTTTAAATTTGCTATTTTTTGGCTTGTGGGGTTTATCTATGTTCATATATTCTTGACTTAAATTAACAAATCTTGAACTTTAATGCTATACTTGTATTCTTAATGAGGAAATTGACCCTTTTTTGTTTGTGGGGTTTCTTGATTTTTAGCTCAGAAAGAAATGGTAACAACTCAAATGGCAGTATCATCCATATCTGGTAAAGGGTTTGTTTCATTTGAAGGACTTAGGTTTACTAGTAATGTAAAGATTGCATCTTTTGGTACTTTGAAGCAGAATTTGAGGTTTTTTCATGGAGTTGTTGTTAAGGCTGCAACTGTTGTAGCTCCTAAGGTATGCTAATTTGCTTTCTTTTGCTCTGTTGGTTCTTGTTTTGTTTCATTAGTTAGGCTGAATAGATAGGAAGATTTGACTTGATGGGATTTTTGAGCTCCCTAATTAGTTGCCAATGGGCTGAGCTACAGGGCGTTTCGACGGAAAATTACACTGTATATATAGTAGATGTTGAATCGTTAGCTTCTTCGTGTGCTTAATCCATATATTTGGAGCCCCCTTTGTGAGAATATGGGTATGGCACTTATGTTCTACTATGTCATGTTTTGGTGAGTCAATGTTGTAATATAGTAGATGTTGAATCCTGTTGGTTTCTTCGTGCATTTACTTCTCTATTTCGTTAAGTTAGTTAGCTATAATTGCTAGGAAGAATTAATTTGATGGGTTTTTTCTGCTTCCGAATTGATTGCTAATTAATGGGCAAAGCTAGGGGGTCATCCAAACTCCTTTCATGGGAAAATTATACTATATATAAGGGGTTAAAAACTATTTTTTATCTACTTACACAACAAATGTTGAATACCCTTGGCTTCTTCGTGTGTTTATTTCCTTATATTTTGAATCCCCGTGGTGAAAATTGTCCACCAACCATATTTCTGCTATATCGAATTTTTGTAAGTCAATGTTATTAATTAGCTTTATTGCTCTCAACGGGGAAGTTGGCTATCAAGCTACTAACTAATTTAAGATCAGTACTTCTCTGATGTGTTACTGAGTTGCTATCCCATGTAGTTGGTTAAACTACACTGCTAGTTTCCTCGCGGAAGAGCTGCGATTCTGATATTTCATAGGCTAAGTGTTTCCATTGTTGTTCTCGCATGAATGTTTTCATATTTATCATTTTCTTTATTCGCTTCTTGTTGTTCGTGCAGTATACTTCAGTTAAACCTTTGAGTGATAGAGTTCTGGTGAAGATTAAGACCGTAGAGGAGAAGACTGTTGGTGGTATCCTACTTCCAACAACGGCACAGTCAAATCCACAAGGAGGTGAGGTTGTTGCTGTCGGAGAGGGTTGTTTAGTTGGGAAGAGTAAAGTGGAAATTAGTGTGAAGGTAATTTCATAATCAAGTTATGTATTCAACCTTGCTTTCATCCGTGGCTGATCGTTTTCTAAATAGATCTTATTGTGTAGACTGGTACCCAAGTGTTGTACTCAAAATATGTAGGAACCGAAGTGCAGTTTGATGGATCAAAGCACCTGATCTTGAAAGAGGATGACATCGTTGGTATTCTCGAAACAGAAGACATCAAAGACCTGCAGCCCTTGAACGACAGAGTTCTAATCAAGGTTCGTCATTATGTTTGTGTGGCATCTACGTTTTGATTAAGCGATACATGCTCTGCATGATAAACATTTGTATATATTGAGCGTTATTTATTTAAAAGCAATCTTTTGGAAACAATCTCTCTACTTCTACGAGGTAGGTGTAAGAGTCTGCGTATATCCTGATCTCCCCTGACCCCACCTAGTGGCATTACACTGGATACGTTGTTATAGTTTTGGTAACTGAGTTGCAATTTGAAATTCTTGCTTCATTGCCATGCTTCTCTTGCTCGTCTTGACATTGTGCATACGGTTTCTCCGATAAAACAAACATCACCTTTGAATGACTAGTGGTAGTTTGGTCATCGCGTTTTATCAGGTGGCCGAGGCTGAGGAAAAAACTGCTGGAGGATTGTTTTTGAGTGAGTCCTCAAAGGAGAAACCTTCGATTGGCACGGTAAAACTTTTCACACTGCAGTTCAGCTAGTATTATTACTCCGTTTATTATTCTCCCGCGTCTGATATCATCCCCATATAGCTAATGATGAACCAAATGATCCCTAAACGTAAAGAATTTCCGCTATCAGCATATGTTAACATGTTATAGTAGGTTATTAATGTTTGCTTTTTAGGTTACCTGATAGTGAAAAACGTCAGTGTATAAAAGTTCAACTTTTGCTGAAAATCGGTTACCTTTTCCGTGATTGTAACAGGTATTAGCCGTTGGTCCCGGTCCTGTTGATGAGGAAGGAAACAGGACATTACTTTCAGTATCCCCTGGAAATACAGTTTTGTATTCCATATATGCTGGAAATGACTTCAAAGGAGTTGATGGCTCTGATTATATCACATTAAGGGCATCTGATATAATGGCTGTGCTTTCCATAGATGAATAATCACTTTACTCGATCGAAGAAGAATTGAAGAGAGGTGATTGGAGAACATGACACGTCTTCTGCTCATCGAGGGTCATGACCCTAGATTAAATAGGAGAGCATGAAGGTCGATGATCAGGATAGGATAAAATGTTAGTAGATAATCGAGTGACTTTTTTTTCTATTATTAATTCATTTTTATTAATCATCTTTGTTTCTTTTTCTTTGGTTACCTTATTATTTTTATTGTCAATATCTTTTTTCTTTCTTAGTATTTTCATTTGAGCTTCTTTTACTCTTGTATTAAGCTTTTCTAAAGTCGTGGTTTATCTAAAACAACTTTTCTACCTCATTCAAGGTAAGAGTAAGTAAGGTCTATGTAGCGTTAAATTTTTACAATGGGATTATATTGAATACGTTAGTTGATATATTCATTCTGATACCAATTAGAAAAAGTAAACAATGAATTAAATTGTATTTACGTAAAAATCTCTTTGTTTGATGATGTTGATGCGGCGGAACAAATATTTAGTAGAAAGGTTGTTTCCGATATTGTCAAATACCAAAGGAAACATAATCAAATACACAATGCATAAACATGAAAAATCTACTCAAATGTTTAACATATTTAATATGATAAATTTTAAATTTTATTAAAAAGAAATTAGTGTCCAAGTGAGACTTAGAATAGTATTTCTTTTGTTAGATTAATATATGTATCTCTAAATTCACAATAAATTTTTACCAATTATTTTTTTAATATGATCTTTCTACAATAGTTGGTAAAATTCCGCTTCTACAATTAGGTCATTAGAAAAAGAGCAATAGTGTCAACTATGTATCTCCGAATTCAAAGTAAATTTTTACCAAGTTATATTTTAAATAAGATTTTTCTACAATAGTTGGTAAAGCTCGGCTTTTACTATTAGGTCATTTGAACAATAGTGTCAACTATCAAGTATAATTCGAGAAGTAAAATGTAATGTAAAGATATTATTTTCGATAAATCGACTTTTTTCAATGAAAAAGGAAGAAAAAAAGTAAGGAAGTCCCTCTTAGAAACTTCTAGGGTTTTGTTATCCTCAACAGCTCTACACATTTTATCTACAATAGTCTAAAGTCTAAACACACACCTTATTCACTCTTCAGTCCATAGTAGAGAAAACCTCTCCATTGCTATTAAGGCTCATCAATTTTGCCAATAAAGGTGCTTCCTTTTTTATCATTTGATTCAAATTCTTGAATTTTTGTCTTTAAATTTACTATTTTTTGCTTCTGGTTTGCTGTTCTTGTGACCACTTTTGTTGTGGGGTTCAGAGTTTTATGGTTCTTATCTAGAGAAAACTTCTCCTTTGTTATTAGTGAAACCAATCTCCCAATAATAAAGGTGCAATCTTTATTATCATTGTTGAAATTCTTGAATTTTTGTCTTCCAATTTAGGATATTTTTTTGCTTCTGCTGTGGTATTTTTGTTGTGGGGTTCTTGATTTAGTTGAGAATTCTATGGTTCTTATCTGTAACTGGTCCTCTTTTTGCTTCTGCTGGTGCTACTCTTTATCTTTAATTCTATAGCTTGTCACTTTTTGTACTATTTTTGCTTGTTGGGAGCTGCTGTTACCCTTTTTGTAGTGGGGATTATGGTTTAGTTCACAATTATATGGTTCTTACCTTCAGTTTTACTCTTTTTTGCTTGTGGGGTTCCATTTCTGTTGTAGGGTTCTGGATTACATTCAGAATTCTTGAGTTTTTATCTATGGTTGTACTCTTTTTGCTTCTGGGATATGAGGATATTGACTATTTCTGTTGTGGGGTTTCTTGATTGAGCTCAGAAAGGAATGGCGACAACTCAGCTGACTGCGTCATCCATTTCTGCCAAGGGTTTTGCATCCTTTGAGGGGCTTAGGTCCATAAGTAATTTAAAGGTTGCGTCTTTCGCTCCTTTAAAGCAGAATAGAAGGTCGTTCAATGGACTTGTCGTTAAGGCTTCAACAGTTGTATCGCCCAAGGTATATAGTTTGGTTTTTTTCCTGTATAGCTCTTGTTTTATGTTTTGCTCGAAATGTAATAGCTGAGAAGGTAGGTAGAATCACCTTGATGGGTTCTTTTCACTGTTCCCAAATTTGTTGTTATACGACCATGTCAACTTTTCGTTTGTCAAAGTTGCAATTTGTAAATTAGAGTTAAGAGCATTGAAATGTGATCTGCTGGAAATAGTTTTCTGCACCACTTACTTCCAATACAAAATTGGACTGCTTAAAGTAAGTTGCTAATTGAGTTAAGCTGACTGTTCTGATACTTCTGCTGTCTATGTAGCTTTGTCTGTGGTTGGTTAAGCAATGCGAAGAGGTCGTTATTGGGTTGTTGCCTATTGTGTTCCTTTTTTCCAAGTTAGTGAGCTGAGTTCTGGCATTCATAGCCTGGTTAAAATAGATATCTTCTGTCAAATATGTATTTGAAAATCAAAGCTGAATTCGTTGAACATCGTTATATCTGTTATTTTCTGCATTCGGTTTAGTTGATTGTATTACTTAATGTTAGTATCTAGTGGTTTTCAGAGTCTAGTTTTGTCTGTTGGGGAAGTTTTTATATTTATATGCTTCCTTGTTCTGTTGTTGTTGTTCGCGCAGTACACTTCACTCAAACCATTGGGTGATAGAGTTCTGGTGAAGATTAAGACTGCAGAGGAGAAGAGTGTAGGTGGCATCCTGCTTCCAATATCAGCACAGTCGAAGCCGCAAGGAGGCGAGGTTGTTGCTGTCGGGGAGGGTCATTCAATTGGCAAGACTACAGTGGAGATTAGTATAAAGGTAGTTCCGTAATCAATGTCATACTCAGCATGTCTTCTAAGCATGGTTGATCATTTTTTAAACGGAACGTTTTACGTGTAGAATGGTACCCACGTGGTGTACTCGAAATATGCGGGAACTGAACTGGAGTTTGATGGATCAAAGCACCTGATTTTGAAAGAGGATGACATTGTTGGCATTCTTGAGACAGATGATATCAAGGATCTGCAGCCCTTGAATGACAGAGTTCTAATCAAGGTTTGTTACCATTGCTCTTTATTTGTTTCTTTTTGTGGCATCTATATTTTGATTAAATGGTCCGTACTCTGATAAATATTTCTACATTATTCGCTGTTCTCGAATATCATTTTCTTCGGATAATGGTAAAAAACAAACCCGAGTAATCATTTTTTCTGCGAGTTTCATATCCCAATTATCAATTTGTTTCCTTTATATATACCTGAACTATTACCATCTACCCCTTGTCACCGGTAGTTGGAGTGTGAAAAGTGATAGTTCTGGTGTGTCTTCGATCATTAATTCTCTTTTTTTTAAGTATTAAGTTCTGGTTTGTGAGAGTTTTTGACTTTTTTATCAGGTGGCTGAAGTTGAGGAAAAAACTTCTGGGGGATTGTTTTTGAGCCAGGCTGCAAAGGAGAAACCTTCATTTGGCACGGTAATAATATGCTCCCTGCAGTTCAGCTAGTATTATTACTCTCATAATACTTGTTGATAGGATATACTTGTTATCTTGTTGCTCGGTATCTTTGAAAATGTCAATGAATGCCTGTTGAATCCTCTAAGAATAGTATACTTTTAGAGGAATGTCGATGGATGCTTGTCGAACCCTCTAAGAATAGTATATTTTCCGAGGACCCCCGACACATGTGCAGCAACATTTTCAAAGAGTAATAGCAATGTATATATTTATACAGTTTGAAATAACCAATTCCAACATAAAATTAGAATGTGTTGGCTTTATCTAATAATAGCTACATTACATAAAATGTGAAATAAGACTACGCGTATTTACAATGCGCTGGGAAGTCTCGTTGCTCTTAACTAAAACAAGAATGAAACATATTCTTGCATTATAGTTTTTCATACAACTATCATGTGAGCCAAATGACTTGTGACAGTGAAAGAATTTACACCCTTATCAACATGTAGTTCTCTTTTAGGTGACGTGTTAGTCGAAAACGTTAGTGTATAGAAGTTTAACTCTTGTTGATATCGTTCACCTTTTCCGTGGTTGCAATCAGGTGATAGCTGTTGGACCCGGTCCTCTCGACGAGGAAGGGAAAAGGAAAGCACTTTCAGTATCTGCTGGAAATACAGTTCTGTATTCCAAATATGCTGGCAATGACTTCAAAGGAGCTGATGGTTCTGAATACATCACATTGAGGGCATCTGATGTAATTGCTGTGCTTCAGTAAATGTTTTGTTATTTATTTAACAAGTCAGTTCATTCTCATACCAGTATTTTGCAGTGTAGTATAGAAAAGAGGAGATTGTTGTAACCATTTTGGAATAAAACTTTTGCTAATTAATGATCAATTTCCAGTGCAGAATCCAGTCTGGAAGTGCCTTTTCTTATTTAGTTTACATATCCTGCGTGAATGTAAGATGCTTAATCTTCCAGATTGTTCTGACTGAAGTTAAAACCCGTAATATATCGAACTTAAACTCTGTATACTACATGAATGTGAAATGCTTAGTGCGTGAAAGATGCATATACTTAGTGTGTGAAAGATGCATTACAGTGTAAGATGCTTAATGTATCAGGCTGTCTTATCAAACTCGTATGCTGCATTATTAGTGCATCAAATTATCTGACGTAACATATAAATATAATCCTTAACTTGATTTTGATGCACAACTATATCCTTCAACTTTGAGTGTGTAAAATAGATATTTAAATTTGTATAAAATTGAACAAGTAAACAGACATGTCTTACATGACATTATACATGCAAGATGTCACGTAGAACACAAAATTGTCATATAGTAACTTATAGCACAAATATGTTCATTTAATCAATTTTATACAAATTTAAGTATCTACTTGTACACATCCAAAGTTAAAGGTCATAGTTATCAGTTGACGCCAAGTTAATAATCATGTTTATGTATTATGTCGCTAGATAATCTCAAAAAATCGTCACTAGAAGTTTTTAACATGAACTTTTAATTTTGTGTTTTTTTCTTCATTGTTTTTCAGAAAAACAAAAATGATATCGATTAAGTAGGAGTTTGAAGACAATGTATGTTTTATTTTTATGTTATATGTAAATGTATAAAATGTGCAATGATGCATTATATAATAGGAGATGTGAATCTAGAAGTAATTTTCATGATTTTTCGTAATAATATTGGGTGATTTTTATATTGATATTGCAAGTTATTTATTTTAGAAAATTAGGTTGCAATCGAAAACTAATTATCATATTTTTTTTGTTGAGTCATCACTAAAAATCAGTCATAACCTGACAACTTTGTCGCCATTAAAGATCAAGTTCTTTTGTAGTGAATCTTAGTTGCAACGCTTTGGTGGAGGGATTAGTCCTATGTGGCATGCCACGTCACCAAAAAAATGGGGTGTTAACTTGAGGGTATTTGTGGTCTTCTAGGATAATAGCAGAGTATATTTTGGGAAATTTTTCAAAATGTCAATATTTTAGCATTTAAGAGGACTCATTAGCAACAATTTCATTATTTAGTAAAAATGTCATTTTAGTTTGTTATGTATCTTATTTATGTTTTTATTATTTATTTTTATTTAAGGAATATAATTATTTAATAACATAAAGTAGAAAATTAAGGGGGGAATATTTCAAAAAAAAAAAAAGGCAAGCATCCTTAATTTTCTCATCAGTTACATTTTCAAATAAAATTTAAATTTTGTTTTTTTTTTCTTCAGAATTTTTACCTTTTTAAAATTATATTCATTACACAGTATATTCTATTTATATTTATTATAGTTTTTTATTAGTTTGTATTCATTCCAATAGGTATGCCGAATTTATCTATATAGTCATTAAGAAATATATTTGTATTTTCATATATTTTTTCCCTATATAGTTATTTTTTTCTTCAAAAATCCTGTATGTATTCATTTCAATATGTATTTTATTTGTATTTCTATTTATTCTAGTTTTTATTTAGAATTTTGTATAATAATATATAAAATACAAAAAATTAGTATGATGAAAAAGTGAATGAAATATAAAATTGAAAAGAAATAATTGAATATTTGGTGTACTCATTCTTAAATAAAATACATAACTAATTGACATACCTTTAGAATAAATACAAATTAGAAAAAAAATGTCAAATTCAGTTGACATTCATTCCAATATGTATGTCAAATAAAATGTAGTTATTTAAGAAATACATTTGTATTCGTATATATTTTTCACTGTGTATTTATTTTTCTTTTCAAAATCTTTTTTCCTTTTCTAAGTCGTATTCGTTCCAATATGTCTATTATTTGTATTTGTATTCGAATACAAATAAACTAATAAAAAGTTGTTCTTCTTATAAATAAAACACATAACTAGTTGACATACATTTGGATGAATACAAATTAGGGACAAATACAAGATTCATAAACCATGCAACATGAAATTTTTAATAAATACAAATATAGATAGTATACATAGTGATTTGAATACAAATTAAGAAAGCATACCAAATTCTAAAAAAGAACTATAAATACAAAACAAACTAATAGAAAATTGTTCGACAACTATCCGATCTTCGTCGTCTTTTTCAAGATCCTCACGAGTAGACAAAGATTCTACATTTGCGTTCTGAATTTGAGGAAGGTTTTGCACGCCAATGAGTCTTGTAAATGTTCGTACCCTCTTTCTTCCCTCATTTTAGCAGCGGATCATACATTATACACTATTTGTTAAGTAATAAATAAATTAAAGGATGAAAAATCACCAGAAATTGGTTGATTAAGATGAATACCTCTAGTAAGCCTCTTGGATTCAGCCAGTGGAGAGTAAATCATAGCGGAAATTGAAAAATCAAACAACTTTTTTGTAACGACCTGTTTAGTCGTTTTGAGCAGCAGATTGTAATTCTGGGAAAACTGGCTGGGACGACGGGTGTCACGACGGACCGTCGTGGTCACGATGGCCCGTCGAGGAGGTTTCGTCCCATGACACTTAGAATTCTTCAATTTGGATATTAAAATCGACTCTCTGTAAATTGTGACGGACCTGCAGGACGTGCCGTCACATCCACGACGAAC
The DNA here is from genome assembly GCA_027705065.1 of Solanum peruvianum. NCBI lineage: Eukaryota > Viridiplantae > Streptophyta > Magnoliopsida > Solanales > Solanaceae > Solanum > Solanum peruvianum. The sequence goes on from JAKWJD010001766.1 coordinate 2,641,483, forward strand.
CGTCGTGAGTTTCCGTTGCAAAATACTTCAACTTTCGAGAATTTGGTGCAAGAAACGAGTTTCTGACCGTCATGACGGAGGTGCAGGACGGACCGTCACAGGGGTGACGGGCCGTCACAGTTCACCTGGAATTTGGGGAGGATGCGACGACCATCGTGACGGACCGTCGCAGGCACGACGGCCCGTCACAGGTTGCGCAAATCCCAGGCAGAATGGGATTTCTTCACACGTTTTAAGGGACGTTTTGGACTATTCTTTCCTTAATTATAAAGATTGAGGGTTAATATTAATAAGTCTAATTACTTGGGGGTTAAAAGAGGTAACCCTAAGTTAATTAGTGGGTTCTATTGTCCTCTTTTATTCTTAATTATATGATAATTAGGGTAAAGGAAAAGAGGGTTTCAATAAAACAAAAGAGAAAGAACAAAGAGAGAGAGTATTGATCGATCGAATTGGTTGAGGAGAATATCAAAGCTTGGGAGATTTCTTGTTGATTCCAATTCTTCGGTGGAGGTAGGTTATGGTTTATGTTACGATATTCGTAGTGAACTCTTAATAGTGAATATTATGTGTTGATAGTATTGTAAACCCTGCTATGTGCTTAAATTGTATGCTTGCATGATTATGATTATGAAATTGTGATGAATTAACAAAGCATGATGAAGCTATTGAATCCCAAATCTTGAAAGAACCCTAATTCGCTTGATATATTATATAATAAGATTGATGATGCCTTAGTATGAAAGAAGGCTTGATAAATTATATAATGAGAATGATGATGCCTTAGTGTAAAAGGAGGCTTATGAATTAGGGGATCGGGTGCCACGTTCCGGCACCAGGATAGAATGAATATGAGGAGCGGAGTGTCACGTACCGACACAAGAGGAAGAAAGATAATGAATCTTGAAAGATAATGAATATACTCAATCTAATGAACTTAATTCCCAAATGAGTATGGTATTGGGGCTTGAGTCCTCATGTGTGAACTCGGTTGTATTTATTGATGAATTAATATTGTTATTGCTACATGTTGAGTATTCTAGTTGATTTACATTATTATTGATATATACTGTTCCCTATTTTGAGTTGGCCGATGATATCTACTCAGTACTTGTGGTTGTACTGACCCCCTACTTTTATGTTTTCTTCTTTGTTATTTGTGTAATGCAGCAAACGTTCCGTCAACTTCAACTCAACAGTAGATCTAGCCAGTCTTCACTACCTTCGGAAATTCAGGGTGAGCTAATGCGTCTAGCTTGGACTGGGTTTTCTTCTTCAAGTCTTGATGCCTTGAAACTTCCGGCATGGACTAGCTTTTATTGTAGCTTTTATTGTTTTAGCTTCTTAGACGTTTTAGTTTAGTAATTTGAGGATAGATGTTCTTGTGATGATGACTTCCAGATTTTGGGGATAATAATAATAGTTTTGAATTGTTTTATTAATGAGTTTAAGTCTTCCGCATTTATTTTGTTGATATATTGTATTAAAATGTTAAAGGTTAGATTGGTTGGTTCGCTCACATAGGAGGGTAAATGTGGGTGCCAGTCGCGTCCCCGATTTGGGTCGTGACATTTTTTTTAAGATTTAAACAAAAATAAAATTAGAAAATAAAATCTGAAAATAGGATAAAATTAGAGATAACTTAATCAAGGGGATTCTTGTTGATTCAATTTTGGATTAAAAAAACAACCAAAGTATATGGCAAAAAAATATTTGCAACTTGAATGTTGGAGGAAAATCAGAAAAGATTACCATGAGAGAAAAAAAATTAAATGAGAGAGAATTAACAATTTGAAAAGATAAATATGAGAGAGAATGATTTTTTTTAAAAAAAAGATATATAGAATTAATTGAAAAAGAGAGATAAAATAGGAAGAAAATTGGGACACATAAATTTTTTAAAATAATGACATTTTTGACATTATTGCTAATATTTATAAAGTATGGATATTTTTACTAAATATGTTATTTATTTTGACTAGTTCACTAATTTTTCCTATTTTTAATCCCAAAATGTAATAGAGGGTATAAGTGATCTATTTCGCATAGTTCAGGGGCAATTTTAACCCTTTTTCCATTTTATATATATATACATCTTACCCCTGAACTATTGTAAATGGTACGTAGATACCCTCTGTCATACTTTTGGAACATTAGTAGGGGCGGAGCTAGCATAGAGTTAGGGGTTTCACTCGAACCCCTTCAGCGGAAAATATTACTATTTATATATAGTTAACATTATATTTTTTAATTGTGATTTGCTTTTGAACCTCCTTATCAAAAATTCTAGCTCCGCCACTGGACATTGGTGTCCCTGCTGTCCAAATACTAGAGCATATATGCTCTTCACTCTAACAGAAGATTAAATAGGGACACATGCCGTAATTTTATCTGTCGATAAATGTCGGATCGATAGATAAGATTATGATACGTGTATGCCCATTAATATAAAGGGTATATATGCTCTAGTTTTTGAACGGCAGGGACACCAATGTCCCAAAATTATGACGGAGCATATTTGCATGCCATTTACGATAGTTTAAGGGCATATTTATCTTCTTTTTTTTCACTTTAATAAATAAATTAATATTTTTTTAAAAAATTAAAATATTTGTGTCTTTATATTAAATATTTTATTATTACTTAAAAAGTTATTTTATTTTGTCAACACTTAAAATCTTTTGGGGGTCGTTTAGTAGGAAAAAAATAACGCATGAATTAGTAGTTGTTGAAATTTGTAATGCAGAAAATATCTGTCATCAAGTGTTTGATTTATTGCTTTTGACCTCATAAATACTAAATTTTTGAAATTAAGAAAAGAGAATTTAAACTCGCTTTTCATTGAAGATTCACCTTAGCTTTCACCTCCAAAATTCTTATAAAGACTAATAATATATGCGTATAATAAAACTGAAATTAATCGAGATGCACTATAAGCTAACACGACAACACAATTATTATATAAGAATATTGTAGACCTCCTCTTCTGTTCCTAAAACTCCAAAGAAGATCCTAGATTTACACTTGAATTGCTAAAATTTGTGGGTTCATCACCTATAAATATTGAGTTCTTGGTTCGAGTTAGTCTTAGATATTAGTTTTTTTGGTTTGAATCTTCGTCATGGTTGAATTTTTGGTTCGAGTTAGTCTTGAATATGAGTCTCTTGGTTTGAATCTTTTAAGTATGAGATTCGCCTTTATTAAGGACTTGCCTTTGTTTCAACTCGGGCATTAATGCTACCATTTTCGTCCATTTTTAATTGTGATAATTTTTCTTTTTAGAGTTAAATAATAATAATTTTGATAAATTTTTTTATGATGTATTTTTTCTATATATTACTTAGCATAATATTGATTTTATAGTACCTTTTAGTATATATATTGAATATCTAAATTTTTTGTTTGAATGTCGAATTAATGTGATCTAATATAACTTTAAAAATGAGTCAAGTTAACTTTCGAAAAGCGTAACATGACAATTTAGAATGGACATAATGAGTTTTTCTAGGGAAACTTTTACAAGTAGCCATTAAAATAATTTTGATCTCCATAGTTATAGTTTACTAATTACGATTCGTAGCTATATGTTAGAGGGAAGAGAGAAACGAGCAAGATTGGGAGCGGGACGAGGGAAGCGAGAGAGAAAGGGGCAGAAAGTGAAGAGAAGTGAATAATATATTTACATCTGTCCGATATATATATATATATATATATATATATATATATATATATATTATATATATATATATATATATATATATATATATATATATATATATAATTGTACATCTGGTGAGAGAGACTGAGAGAGGCGAGCGAGAAAGCGCAGAAATTGGAGAAAGGCGATTGCATTCGTATATATGTCATATAATTATATATCTATACATATAAGCGAGGAGAGAGGCGAGAAAGGGGGGAAAGAGACATAATTACAGTTAAGCTATGAGCCGTAATTAATTCAAATTATAACTATGTCAGCTAATTAACTAATATATATTTGCCTATTCCTACAATTTTTTCCTTTTTATCAGTATATAACACATGATTGTGCACGATAAAATATAAATAAACAATCAAAATGAATATTAGATTTAAAATATCAACACAATAAAATAAATAACAATCATCTAAAAACAAATTGTTAATAACCTTCTATTTTTTTCAAAAGCTAATTAATACATTTAATTTGTCACATAGAATTGGACCAGTTGTGAAATTTGAACAGTTAGAGCAGTATTGGGGCTTTTTTTTTGGGCTGGAATTAATAAGGGAAATTTTTCAAAATGTCAACATTTTTGCATTTAAGAGGGCTCATTAGCAACACTTTCAATATTTAGTAAAAATGTCAAATTTTAGTTTGTTATGTATCTTATTTATATTTTTATTATTTGTTTTTATTTAAAGAATATAATTATTTAATAACAAAAGGGAGAAAATCAAGGAAGAGAATATTTCAAAAAAAGGTAAAGATCTTTAATTTTCTCATCAATTACATTTTCAAATAAATTTAAATTTTATTCTTTTTTTTCTCCAGAATTTTTACCTTTTTAAAATTATATTCATTCCACAATATAATATTTATATGTATTATATAGTTTTTTATTAGTTTGTATTCATTCCAATAGGTATGCCGAATTTATCTATATAGTCATTTAAGAATATATTTGTATTTTCATATATTTTTTTCCTATATAGTTAAAAAAAAATAAAAAAATCTTGTATGTATTTCATTTCAATGTGTATTTTATTTGTATTTTTATTTATTCTAATTGTTATTTAGAATTTTGTATAATAATATATAAAATACAAAAAATTAGTATGATGAAAAGTGAATAAAATATAAAATTGAAAAGAAATAATTGAATATTTGGTGTACTCATTCTTAAATAAAATACATAACTAGTTGACATACCTTTAGAATAAATACAAATTAGATAAAAATGTCAAATTCAGAAACAATGCAACATATTTTTGAATGAATACAACTATTAATTGTAAAAATACATACTTACTAAAACAGTATCAAAATTCAATATATACTTCCAAATTTATGAATACAAAAAATAATAAAACTATGAAATACAAAATAAATACTAACTGTGGTACATTGACATAACTATCACAAAAAAAAAGAATACAAAATGAATTAAATATATGAAATACGATTCCAAATCTATGGATACAAAATACAATAAAACAATGAAATACAAATACATACGGACTAAAACAACAAAATTCAACATACACTTCCAAATCTATGAATACAAAAAACATTAAAACTATGAAATATACACAATCAAACTCATATAATGTGTTACATTGACATAACTTACACACAAAAAAAAAAAACAACAAAACACAAAATACAATAAATATATGAAATGCAAAAATAAATACTAACTATAACATTATAAAAATTCCATATACACTTCCAAACGCATTGTAACATGATTTTTTTTGAATCTTAAAAATTACTAAACAAATTAAACTAAACATTCAAGACATAGAACATGCAAAAAAAAAACCTCTTCTCCAACAAATTGGTCTTCTTCAACTTCATGGTTATGAATTTATGTGGGATTTTGCACATCGACGAATTCAGGCATTTTTCCCCGTCGTATATAATCCTTAGATTTAGAAGCAGATCTACATTGTTGTTTAATTCTTGAGTGAAAAAAAATTAAATGATGAAAAATCGGAAGAACTTTGATTATTTTGTCCAATACCTCTAGTAACTCTCTTGAAAACGTCCATTGAAGAGAGAATTATGTAGTGTCAAACCCTAAAAAATGTTTTAAGAATAACAACGAAATAATTTTTTTTTTAAAAAAACACTAAAATCAGTAAGTATATAAATAAGGAATCTGAAAAACATAATACCCAAATCAACGTTAATCTTCAAATTAAATCTTGCACCGAAATTAAATGAGAATAATAGAAAATATTAATATATTGAATCGAAAATCTATGGAATTGATTTGGAAGAATGTTAGATAGAGAAATTGAAAAGAAGAATAAGAAAAGAGAGAAAAATCTAGAATTGATTAGGAAGAAAGTAAGAAAGATGAATTGATAAACTTAAGAAAAGAAAGAGAAAATTAAAATGACATTAATATATATCCAATCACATAAATATAGGAAGTGTAATGTATGAGAGAGAAAGAAGGGTGTAAATAATGAGAGAAAATATTAATAATATCAAAATAATTATTTATTTTTAAAATAATGACATTTTTGACATGTTTACTATATTATTAAAGTATGGATATTATCACTAAATAAGTTGATTTTTTTGACTAGTTAGCTAAATTTTCCAATTAATAATGTGATTAATTAAGTTGGGTAGATTGGTCTAACCAAAATTTAAAGGAAAATTGTATATAATAACAAACTAATAACCTAAAATAAATGGAATAGCTAGGGTTTGATTTAATTGTGCTCCATAGCAAACGTTAGCTAAAATTTGCCAGCGTCTCTCTCCCAGAAATCTCGCTCGCCACTCTCCATTCTCGCTCGCCTCTCTCGCTTTATACACAGAAAAATATAATTCTGTATCTGTTTTGTATAAAGTGAGAGAAAATTGTATATACACATGCAAAAATATATATCTTCGTGTTATACACTTAATTATACAATTTACAAACATTTTACTTCAAATATTGTAGAGAAAAAGGTCAACGAATTATACAATTGCAAATTATACAATTGCAGTGAAATACAATTTTCTCTAACTTTATACAACAGAAGTGTATATATTGTGTTTCTGTTTTTGTATAAAGCGAGAGAAAAACATATATTTTCTAGCTATACACTTAATATTGCAGCGAAATAGGCAGTGAATTATACAATTGTTCATTATACAATTGCAGTGAAATAGGATAGCGAATTATACAATTGCAGCGAAATAGGCCAGCGAATTATACAATTTAGGCCAGCGAATTATACACTTGTATATGTATAACGAATTATACAATTTTATGTTTGCTATGGAGCGCAATTATGCAAAGTTTGCTATAGCATACAAATATGAATTTTTTGTTTGCTATATGTGAAAGTTGCCCAAATTTAAATAATTTAACAACAATTCTTTAGGTAATTTTAATTAATTAATTGTTTGTATACTAATATTATTTGTATACTAATATTACATCACAATAAAATAATATACAGAAGGCCTCATCAGAATTTTAAACACATGAGTTTTAGATTCTACTAAAATCTAAATAAACTATCTCTATATATTTAATAAAATTTAATAAAAATAAGTATTTTTTACTAATTATTTAATATTTAGATTTTAATATTTTAATTTGAAATTTTAATGTCTAAATGAATATTCAAAAGTGTTAATTAATGTTGCATTTACTTTGGCCAGCAAAATATACTCTACCAATTACTAGCATCCGCCTAAATTACGAAGGTTGTTTAATAAGCTATTATTATTATTATTATTATATTATTATTATTATTATTATTATTATTATTATTATTATTATTATTATTATTATTATTATTATTTTCATTTATTCGTATAATTTTTTTTCTAATATAAAATTTAATATAGTTTTTTGAAAATATTATGTGATTTTAAATTAAAAATATGTAGAATATATCAAAATACTTAAACAAAGCTAAAATTGAATATAAATTCAATCAAACTCAATTATTTTATTCGGAAAAATGCACAAGTACCTCTTAAACTATGACTGAAATTTCAGAGACACACACACCTTAACTAAACTAAGATCTTATTACCTCCTGAATTTATTATTATTATTTTTATAATTTTATACACCTTTTATCTTACGTGGCACACTTCGTGACTCCACGCAATTGATGCGCGTGAAAGATATTTGGATGTCACATAAGCAAAAAATGTGCACAAAATAACAAAACAAAATGGATTCTGCAGGTAATAAGATCATAGTTTAGTTAAGGTGTGCCTCTGAAATTTTGATCATAGTATAGAAAAGTATTTATACATTTTCCCATTTTATTCAAACATTAATTTATATTAAAAACTTATTAAATAAAAGCACAAATATGACCAACATGAGTTGTGAGATTAGTCCACCTTTGAATAGAGGTTTTAGGTTCGAAACTCTATATGGAGACAATCTTATTGGCAGTATCGTATCCAGGATCAAAGCTTCTCGTTTGGAGAAAAATCGTGGTGGAAATGCGGTTGAAAGCTGAAATGAGACAACCGAACGAGTGAAAGAAGTTACTGAAAGTAAAGCCCCTTTTGTTGTGTTGGGCAACATGGGAGTGCGAACTCGGTTCCCCGTACGACACACACAACTATTAACGCTCTTTCTCAATCAGGTCATTAAAGGGTATCAAACTTGTCGTAAAAAAATATAACTATAAGGTATCGATGGTTAAAATATATAGCTACATGACTAGAACACACTACTCAACGACTCTTCACAACACCTTAACCATTGAAATAAACTCTTTAAATTGTGTTAAAAGATGTCAATATTTATATATATATTTATTAAACTAAAACACTTAACTTTATAATTTTTCGATGAAGAATGGGCGGATCCGCCCCCACTTATTGGTAAAACATGTCCAATCCAAATTTCATCAAAGCTACAATGCGGGATTTGGAGGATGGAAACCAAAAAAAAATAAATATAAATATAGATAGTTTGTTAGATGGATGGAAAAAAGTAAATATACAATTAAGGAGTGTACATTTGGTTTTAATGGTAAAGTTCGAAACTTTTAGCATCTTGAGGCTCTAATGTTGTCATTTTTGTAGGTTATAGGCAAAGGCTATAATGCCATTTAATTCTTGAAAAACTCTGTTTCTGTAGCATTTTTTGCTTCATTTAAAGAAACCCCATTTGTTTTTTTTTAATGTTTCTTGATGTTAATCAGTTAAAGGGAAAAAATATTTGATTTTTGATTGAAAATTAGACAAAGAATCAAGAATGTCTTCATCAATGGTGTCTGTTGTTGCATGCACGTCAACTGTTTGTGAAAATGGGGCAAAGAAGGATTATTTTGGGTTTTCTAAGTATAATTGTAAAGTTGGTGTAGGAGATAAGAAGAAAATGAGTTGTGTTTTGGCTAAGTTTCAGTATTCCAAGGCTTGTAATGGAATTTCATTTTCTAATTCTTGTGTAGTGAGTAATGGTTTTTGTTCAGTTGATGGATGGAGAAGTGGTACATTTAGTGGCAGTGCAAAACAAGGTAAAAATTTCATTTTTAATCTTAATTTTTTTTATTTTTTGGTGTTGCTTGCATCGATCGATTATCGCATTATTTTGTTGTCATAACTGTTCTTTAATTTGTATGTTGTGTATTGCTTTTCATTTCATATTATTTCATTGTAGTTACCTTTTCATAAGTGTTTGGATAGAATTTTTGACCAAAATAGGTTATTATTAAAATCAATTTATCAAAGATAATATGTTTATTTGAAATTTTACAAAGTTAGTATAAACGTAGTTCTAAGTAAACATAATAAAATGTTATTGTTAGTAGGGAAAAGGGTCTGATATACCCTTCAACTTTGTCATTAAGAGCTGATATACCCCTTATTATGAAAGTGACTCATATATACCCCTACTTGTAAATAAATGGCTCACATATACCCTTTTCCTCTAACGGAAATGAAAAAAAAAAATTTAATCTAAATTTTTATTATTTTTTCTAAAAAATATAATCCCATAGAGTAAATTAATCCTCGTCAAACATATTTTTTTGACTTTTTTTGTTTCAATGACTAATTTATAATTATTATTTTGATAATCAAATTATTTATGTTTCACTAATATTCTTGTAAAATTATTGTAGATGACCAAATTTTTCATCGAATACGAAATTAAATTACAATACACAAAAAAAAAGTTTAAATTTTTTTCTTTACACTAAGGAATGAAAGAAAAAAAACAAAATAAATAAAAAACTCAAATAATTAAGTAAAAGAAGTCAAAAAATAATTTATGCATGAAAAAATCAAAATATACCTTGAACTTTGATAGAAGAATCATATATATACCCCTAAATAATTTTTTTTTAAAAAAATTAGAAGTAATAAATATAAATTTAAAACTAATTTTTTAACTTCTTAAATGAAGGGTATATGTGAGTCATTTTGTAACGGCAGGGTATATGTGAGCCGTTTGTTATAACGGTAAGGGCATATATGAGCCACTTTTATAACGAGGGGTATATCAGCTCCAAATGACAAAATTGAGGGGTATATCAGACTTTTCCCTTGTTAGTAACGTTTTATAATTCTTTACTCTGAAGCACGTTTTATAGCTAAAACGTGACTCACAGTAACTTTTCTCTGAAATTGTTGAACATTGAAATTCATATCTTGTACATGTCTCATTCATTATTCAAATTTCCACAACTAAACTGTGTGTGGTGTTGTATATATATATATATATATATCTATATATATATATATATATATATATATATATATATAATATATATATTATATTGAAAAGTTTAATAAGTTGAATGGAGCATTTACGAGATTGAATTTTAATTTTTAATCATTCCAGAGAAAATTTATTGTGAGTTACGTTTTATGTATGTTTACTTTGTCAGATTTTTGTCTTTTAGTTATTGAATTTTTTTGAATAAAATATCCTAAAACGTTACTGAGAACTACGTTTATACTAGTTTTGTAAAATTTCAAAAAATTGTATTATTTTGGTAAATTGATTTTCATAATGACTTACTTTGGTCAAAATTTCGTTTGGATATGCTTTATTTTAAGCTGAGGGTCTATTGGAAACAACCTCTCGAGCAATGAGGCTGTGTACACACCACCCTACTCACTGGTTATGTTGTTGCAAGCTCATAGGTCATACTCCTCAGTTTCAATTTGATTGTTTGGTTTTGACGTGATACACAGTTAAAGAAAGTGAAGAAAACTTTTGAATCTTTTATCTTTTAAATCAAAGATACCGAAAACATACCACAATACTCTTTAATCTTGCGTTTTTAAACAGATCTTGTGTAAAGTTAGTCATAGATTTGCCAAAATTGTAAAGATTTTTTTTTTTTTAAAAATGGATTAAAAAGAAAAGTAAGGCAAATAAATCGACACGGACGGAGTAGTGCTTCATTATTTGTGTGTCCCATTTAGTCTATGCATGGCATATTCTGAGAGTGGGATATTCTGTCATATTCCATAAATTCAATAAATAATACAGGTGCTGCTACTGTTCTTTTTTTTTCTTCTTTTCATTTCCCACCTTTTTACAACTTCAAAAAGCAAATCTTGAAGTTGTTTACGGCTTTTAGCCTCAAGTTGCTGACATTGGCAATGGTAGATTTTAGCCTTACCATGAAAGTTGTCATGTCTTGCGATGGTATATGACTGAATGCGAAGTTTAGAAAAAATTTAGTTTGGTTGAGAGAACATCACGTCTAAGTCTGAGTTGTTTAATGCGTTTGAGTTCTTGATGTTTGCAAACTTTATAGAAATGAGATGGTGTCTAATCTTTTGGAGTGACCCGTTATGGGAAGATTGTTATATAAATTTGGAACTGATGGAGTACCTTGTTCTTTTGTCGACACCATTGTCAGTTATCATGCAGTTTGTTTGTAGTTTCGTTGCTGTATTTAATTGGCTTTTTCTTCAGCCTATCTCTAATGTGTATTCTCATACATAAGAAGGAATCGATTTTCAAATATTTTTTTCTTTTTGCGAAATAACTGTTTATAATCAAGTTTCAGTATGTGATTTCAATGTCGTTATTCTAATATAAATTCCCTTAAATATATCTACTACTCTACATATATTTTGATGTTCTGCGCCCATCTTGTATTAGGTGGCGTAAGGGCCACTGCGGTACCACCAGTGATTGAAGGTACATCTAAGAAGAAACCACCAACTAAGGAAAGGACTCAAAGGCGAGTGGTTGTTACAGGAATGGATGTGATCACACCAAATGGTCAGGATCCCGATGTGTTCTATGAAAACTTGCTTCAAGGTGTCAGTGGCATAAGTGAGATAGAATCTTTTGATTGTTCACAATTTCCAACAGTACGTCTTCTTCTTTGGTTAGTTTTTCTCTAAATGTAATATTTTAGATGTTAAAAAAGGGGTACAATTGCAGAGAATTGCTGGAGAGATCAAGTCTTTCTCAAGTGATGGCTGGATTTCACCTAAACTTTCTAAACAAATGGACAAGTTCATTCTTTACGCTCTAACAGCTGGTAAGAAGGCATTGATAAATGGCGGAATTACTGAAGACGTAATGAAAGAATTGAATAAAGCAAGATGTGGAGTTTTGATTGGATCTGGTATTGGTGGAATGAAGGTAATCCTCTTTACTTTCTTAAATGTTGTTCTGATTGGTTGACTAAGTTCAATTTTTGTGCTTTTGTATGCTTGGATTCAGCTCAATTTGCTTTCCGACATCTAATTTTTCAAACAAAAGCAACAACTTATACTTGATAAGCAGAATAGTATACGAGTCGTAAAATTTTTGCTAGTCCCAAAATAAATGAGTAACCTCGAAGGTTTTGCTTGAATTATAGGTCTTCAATGACGCCATAGAATCTTTAATGACTTCTTACAAGAAGATGAATCCCTTCTGCATACCATTTGCCTCTACAAACATGGGCTCTGCGATGCTTGCCATGGACCTGGTTAGGCAGTCTTATAATTTTGGCATAATATGTAAAAAGACACTCAAACTTGGCTTCAGTTGGCGAGTAAGCCCTCCAACTATGAGAGTGCACAGCCACCTGAACTTGTCTCAACTAACAACTAAACACTCAAACTCGTCCCCACTGTGTCTCGTGGACACCCGACGCTGACATGCCACATAAATTTTGGAGGTGTCTAAATGATCATTTTGTAAGTTGGAGTGTTCAAATGACACAGTGGAGACGAGTGGAGGTGTGCATACTCAAAGTTGGAGTTCTTAATTGCCAACTGAGACCAAGTTTGAGTGTCTTGTTTATGTATTATGCCGATAATCTGTATTTTATCTGGGCTTTAATGTCAAGAGGAACTCCATATTATGTTTCTATTTTAAAATTAAACTGCAGGGATGGATGGGTCCAACTTATTCAATTTCAACAGCATGTGCGACAAGTAACTTCTGTATTTTAAGTGCTGCTAACCATATCATTAAAGGTGAAGCTGTAAGTTTCTTACCTTGAATTAGTGAAGAGTTCCGGAAAGTGTACCTTTCGTTTTTATCTTATGTTATTTAGAAAGTTCCATTTTGTCTAATGGAGAACTTCAAAGCAATAATATGATTGCAGGATATGATGCTCTCTGGTGGATCAGAGGCAACTATTATACCAATTGGTATATATCGCCCGTCTTTTTTTAATAAGTTTAGCAAGCTGAGTTATCTTTTTTCCAAGTGATTTTAATTTTTTGCAGGACTGGGAGGATTTGTTGCATGCAGAGCACTTTCCCAGAGAAACAATGAACCTACTAAAGCTTCTCGGCCTTGGGATAGTGTAATGTCCTGCAATTCTTTTCCTCTTGTTCTCATGCCGTTGTCTAGTTGGAGTTCGGGAATGCACCAATTTTATCTGGAATAGAAATGCTAATTCTAGAATACTTCTTGTAGTCCAACTGGCTCTTAGTCGTTGTGATCAAATGAGCTTTGTCTTGAGATCAGACCTGCGCATGTCAGCATGTTTTGATGTATTTACATGATTTCCAATGACTTAAGATGAAAAATAGCATTATCGGAGCCCAACTCATTATATAAAGGATGCAAATGATTGCGTATTTTTCGTTTTTTCTTTTACAGAATCGTGATGGATTTGTAATGGGTGAAGGAGCTGGAGTCCTGCTTTTGGAAGAACTTGAGCATGCTAAGGTGATTTATTAAGTATATTAGATTGCTTTTCTTCGTCACACTCCTCATGATTAGATTTTAACCAAAAGAGAACGATACTAATGAAAATCCCTAGCCAAATAGTCCGGTGATGTAAGCCTTTAATTTCATTGTCTGAATGAGCAGAGAAGAGGTGCAACTATCTACGCTGAATTTCTGGGTGGAAGCTTTACATGTGATGCTTATCATATGACCGAGCCTCATCCCGAAGGTACTTTCTTCTCTCAATTTTTCAATTCCCCTATCCAGAAGATGGGGAAACTAGGCAGCTCCGGATACGGGCTATAATATGGAGGATCCTAAGTGCAAAAATGTCTTATAGAGAGTCGGACGTATTTCAACTTGTTAACCAGTCTTATTAGATTGGTATAGCAGTTTTGTTGCTTAATCTATTATCTTTTTGGGTGGTAATCAATTGTTGAGCATGCAAACATCTTTATGGATCCATCTGGCCACCCTTTTCCGTATTAACTTTTAGGTAAGGCGCAATACATAAACAAACTCTCAAACTTGGCCTCAACTAGAAAGTAAGCACTCCAATTTTGAAAATGCACATCTAGACACCTCAACTTGGTCTCAAACTTGTCCCGAATGTGTCTCGTGGACACCCGAGGAGTGTTTTACTGACACAACGGGGACGAGTTAAGCTGTCTAGATGTGAGTGCTTAAATGCCAACGGAGGCCAAGTTTGAGTTTATGTATTATGCCTTTAGGTAATATTGCTTTGTATTTATTATTATTTACGAGAAAAATGCGTGATATCTTGTTTTTGTGTAATGTAGATTGAATTATAATACGGAAATAACTATATCTCTGCATTTTCCACAAATAAACAGGAGCTGGTGTTATCTTATGCATAGAGAAGGCATTAGCTCAGTCTGGTGTATCCAAGGAAGATGTGAACTACATTAATGCGCATGGCACTTCGACACCAGCAGGGGATCTCAGAGAGTACCAAGCGATTGTACATTGTTTTGGCCAGAACCCAGAGGTTAGAGGTTCTCCGAACGACTGTTGTTTATGCCTGTTCCTTCAGTTTCCTTTTTCCAGGTACTTAATCAATTGCTACTCCACGTTTTACAGTTACGAGTGAACTCCACGAAGTCTATGATTGGTCACCTGCTAGGAGCTGCTGGTGCTGTTGAAGCTGTAGCAACTATTCAGGTAACTTTGTATTTCGTATGCCTTGAAGTAGTGTTGCAACTTGACTTCTGTTGCTTTTAGTTTCTTGTTTAACAAATCGTCTACATAATTTACATGTTTACACAAACATAGAGTTACAGGGCGTGGATTCTACTATTGCGACATGTATAGGTTATCATGCCAATTTCGAAAGATTTTCCTTTGTGCTGATCATCCTAAAAGTTCTGTTGCTCGAGTCTTGACAGAGGGTTCATATGGATTTTGCAGGCAATACGAACTGGATGGGTTCATCCGAATATAAATCTTGATACCCCAGATGAGGGTGTGGTATGGCTCCCTCTTCGTTGCATTTTCAATCGTTATTGTTCTTTTGAGCATGATCTAGTTTCCTAGACTTTTATCAAACTACCAAGTCGATTAACATCACTTGCATTGGTCTTTTATCTCAAATTTTCTATTCCCTTCGTTCCAATTTGTTCGTCATACTTTCCTCGTAATCTCTTGGATTTCAACTTTCCGTCTGACATGTAGGATTAAAGTACATTCTACGTGCATTTAGTCTAAGACCCTAAGATTCAAAAGGTCTTTTTTTTTCTACTTTTTTTAAACTCCTTGCCAAATCAAAACCAGACAAACATATTGAAACGGAGGGAATATTATATTACAAAGGGCAACTTTTACATATAGCAAATAAAAAATTCATAGTTGTATGCTATAGCAAAATTTGCATAATTGCGCTTTATAGCAAACATAGAAACTGTATAATTCGTTATACATATACAGTTAAAGCTAATTGTATAAACGAAGGGTATAAACAAGAAAGAGAAAGACACTTGGGCAGGGAACTGTATGAAAACGAAGTGTATAAAACGAATTGTATTATTATAAGTGTATAGAACGATTATATACAATTAGAATTTGTATAAAATGAGCAAGAGAGAAAGACAAAAGAGACTTGACAAGGAATATACAATTGAATCGAATTGGATAAAACGAGAAAGAGAGAAATTAGATACAATTTGAAAATTATATAAAACGAGAAAGAGAGAAAGGCAAAAGAAACTGGGCAGGGGAGTATTTTTATTGTATATTTATAAGTGTATAGGAAGAAAATATATGTACTTGAATGTGTATATTACAATTTTCTCACGCTTTATACAAACAGAAACACAATTTATACATTTAGCTTCTGTTTGTATAAGTGAGAAAGGCGAGGGTGGCGAGCGATTACAAATAAAGTCTGTTATTAGTTTGCTATTACATACAATTTTCCCTATTACAAATAAAGTCTGTTATATGATGTGAGGTTGAATCATCTCTTTCTTGGTTCACTGTTGCAACAATTTAATGTTTGAAATCAACAACTTGGCGATTTGATGATATATATATCCATATGCATAACAGGATACAAATGTACTTGTGGGTTCGAAAAAAGAAAGATTGGATATTAAGGTGGCAATATCGAATTCATTTGGATTTGGTGGCCATAATTCATCGATATTATTTGCTCCATACAAGTAAATATATTGTCCATCCCAACAAACCTAAGGTATGTATGGTTGTTGATTTTGAATGTAAAGTTTAGTTATGAGTGTTATGACTTCGTAGATTGAAACAACCTGTCCTTTGTGTATCAAGGAAGACAAAAATAATAAGCACGAAAAGAGGGCGTTTAGAGTAATTGAAGAGATTAAGACATCTCTTCTAGTCGGAGTCTGTTACTATCTGTTGTTTCTTGTACTTCGATTATCGTATTATGTTTGCTTTGTTATGCTTTCACTTTCGTTACTCTTGAACCAAAGGTCTATTAGAGACAACCTCTCTGCCTCTTGAGGTAGAGTTAAGGTTTCTGTATACTCTACCTTCCTTAAACCCCGCGTTGTGAGACTACACTGAGTATGTTGTTGTTGTTGTTGTTGTTGTTGTTGCTCTCTCTCCTTCACTTTTTGTCGTTTCTACGTGAAAGCACTTGTTTTGATTCTTATCTTCGTTGTAAGGATATGCTTCATTTTTTGTCAGGTAAATTGAAATAGGGTCCTTGATTTCGAGTTACATGGAGTCAAAATTGACGATGACTTCTCTAGTGGAAGAAGGTATTTGTAGTAACCGGTAGATAATTGTTGGAGCAAGCACGTGAAAGGGAAAATCACGTAGGATTTTCCTTTTCGATCATGGCTACTATAGCATTCTTGCTTTCGATCATAATAATATATATAGGTTGATTCGATATCTGATTCAAATCCAATATAGTTTTCAAAAATTATTGTATCAAAATTGTTGTTACTATAGAACATTACTAATAATAGCAACTCTTTTAAGTTTTGGTTTATTTGGTCTTTTTCTGCACTTTTTAATTTATTTAGTTCGCTTCGTTTCAATTCAAATCACATAGTCTGAATTGACATGGAGTTCCACAAAGAAATAGAATTATGAATAATTGTGTATTAAAAACATTGCTTATAATATTGTGCGACTATTTTATCAAGAATAAAATATATTTAAACTTTCGAATTATTTTTAAATATAAAAAGATGTTATTTTTTAACGAATAAATTAGTAAGGAGATAAAATCATATAAGCTAAGTCGAAGAAAAATAAATGTTCTTTTAATCGGTGAACAAATTAAAACTATTAAATTTGACTAAATGGCAAGTAACCTTTCGAACTTTGCTTCTATGACTTAGACCTTTCATACTCAAACTAGTAATGAACCAATGAGTCAGACCGAATAAGAAATAAAAAATCGTATTATATAGCAATTTAAAATAAATATTTTTTCTTTAATCGTATATACTTCTTAATAGATACGCAGATCGTCGATTGAATAGCCAAATCAATCAACTTCTATATTTATAATATGGACCTAGTATGTTACTAGCACATGACCTAACTCAAATGTTATAAATTTATTTATTTTTTTAAAAAAAAGACATCCAAGTGAACCAACATTATTGATGCCTTAATTTTTTAAATAAAAATAAAAGGAAAAAAAGGTAATAAATTTGGACTGCTTTTTAAGATTTAAAAAGAAAAAAAAAAGCCAACATATAAACAAAAAAATATTTGCACCGACAAAATAGTTCCCTTTATTGCAATTTAATTTTTAGTAGTATATTAATGTATGATGCATTTCTTTTTTGGAAAAATAATAAATTTCTATACTTAAAATAATTTAAACTTTTAAGCTTTTTATTTTATATAAAATTATAATTACATAAATATTTATTACTTATTTAGATAATAAAATTTAAAAATCATTTGTTCTTTCTCAATATTTCAAGCTAATAATTTAATTGCTATCACATGAAATGAAACAGAAAGGAATATATCATAATTATCTACAAAATGAAATAACATAAGCAAAATCGAATCGACAGATCAAGTAGAATTTATGAACTGAATTCAATATTTTCAACACGAAAATAAAGATATACATAAAATTCATTATTAAAAATACTCGAATATGATAAAATATTGCTTTAAGACTAGCGTGAGTTTCAAATTCTGAATCCGCCTAGTAGATTGATGAGGTAAAGAGCATTACTAGTAACCTTTGCAACATTAGAAATCCTTCTCTTCACATCATACCTAACTTTTCCACCAATTTCTTTGAAACCATCAAGACAAGTATCATCATTTGTCAAAGAAGCACTAATCCAAGTCTCCAAATTACTCATTTGGAACCTAAAACCAATCCCTTTATGCAAGTGTTTTAGCTCAAAAAGTGACTTTCTAAGCTCATGTATAGAGTCACCTATTTGCTCTATACAATCAACAAGTGCCCCTTTTTCTCTTTTGCTATTCACTTTGAGATTTTTGAGGAATTTTGATGCTTTGTTGGATCTTGAAATACTCACATTTAGTGATGCTTTTGCTAAGTCTTTTGGTGTTTTTATGGTTGAGTATGATGAGAGGGTTCTAATGCAAATTTTAGGGTAACTTGCTTTGGTGCAAGATGTGTAAACAAGATGATTTGTGGAATATGAAGTTATTGTGTTTTTTCCATTTGTGAAGTGAGAGAAATGGAGAATGAGGAGGAGAAGGGGAAGAAAACGAAACATCTTTATTTGTCGATTCTAATCAAAGACGAATTTAGAATTTATATTAGTAATAAGTTTAAGAATGAATTTAATGTATATACGTACGTATAAAAATGAAATCAAGTGAAAGGTAGAAACGAAACATCAGATTTTGAATTTATTAATTCTGAATTTAAAAAAAAAAAAGTAAACTTACTATTAACTTTCTTCTAAATAAATTAAATAAATTTTTTAACACAAATACAAAATTTGAATCAGTGTTACAACATAAGTAGAATCGTAGTTCCACCTGTGGTGGAAGGAGTTCGATCAATCCTTTATCGAAAAATATATTGTACAAGAAATTAAGATAAATAATAATACTTTAGCTATACAAATTTTAAAAATCGTATAATCGTAAAAAGTTATTATAATATATTTAAGATTATATATATATATTTATATTTTTTTTAATTTTAAATTTTGTATCTAATCAAATTATATAGATAATTTCTTCTTGAATATTAGGTAGTTAGCTGTTGATTTTTTTTTATAGGGATTGGTGAATTTAATAAGTGAGCATTCATTTAATGCCTTTTGAATATGAACAAATATATGTTTGGTAGTTTTCAGTTAATTCTAACATTTAAAGGGTAGTTTTTTTCTTTTAAAAGTTGGCAATAACTCAATTAAGTTTGGTGTGGGAGTAGAAATTGGGAGATTGCAAAATGCTAAAAATAAATTAAATTAAACGTAACGACGATTTATGTCTTTATTGAGAATTTAATTGGGTTCATATCGAAAATAGAGCGAGACGATCGCTATACTATTTGTGTACGTCGTTATTTATTTATGTGACAAATAATTTCACTATCTTAAAACAGTTAGAATTATCATATATATATATATATATATATATATATATATATATCAAAGCAAAAGTCATGGTTTGTAGTAGTTGACGTGCAACAATTTCTTCATTCAATAAATATTTTTTGTTTGTATATAACCTGCCACAATGTTCATTTCTATTGAATATTATACATTTCTATAAAAATCCAAAAATGATGAATAAGGAATTAGGAGATAATTTATAAATCGAAGAGTTGGCTTATGAAGAGAGGTTTGTCCATGTTTATAAACGGAGATCAAATTTTCATTCCTCTATCAATATAGGAACATCTTAACACTATCGCGTATACCAAACCTTAATTAGAGCGTTAAATGGGATCCATCATCGATGAACAATAAAAATTAGGATGGACCTGTGATATCATGTAAAAATATGAGACCTAACGAAAGTTAGGTCATGAGGAGAGATTTGTCCCGAGTCCATATAATGAAATGAAATTTCCATCTCTCTACCGTTGTGGGACATCTCAATATCTAGATGTTTGTCGTTTATGATCTTTGAAACTCATAATTTTTGTAAACAATATAAATATATATATTAATCTACGAAAATTTCAATAACTATTAGAATTCTATTTTTAAAATTATAACACATTTAATATTAAATTTTTTTATTAATTTAAATTTTAAATTCGCCTCTATATAAATGACATCCTTTTCTAGCACAAATTGAAAATGACAAAAAATAAATAAATGAGAATGACCTACTACTATAAATGATATTTTTATATTGGTTCAAGCAACCAATAGATTTTATTTAAATAATTAATAAGTAAACAACTTTACTATGTAAGTTGCTGTTTGCTTGTTAGAGATGTGTGGACATACAAGTGCACACAAATATTTAAAATAATGTGAATTGAAAATTTGATTTGATATATTGAAAGTTGTGAAAAGATTTATTTCCCATGTCACAAGAGATATTTAATATTTTCCCCAATCCAATAATATATATAAAAAATACATTATTCTATTAAAAATACTCTTACGATTTAGACGTTATTAATATATTATAAAGAATATAAATTGTTATAAAATATAAAAAGTATTACAGAATTAAAGACTAAATGATCATTATAGTATTTATGAGTGAAACATTAGTATTCGAGTGATTTTAGGTTATTCTCACATCATTAATATGATGACGAATCTTACATGATAAATTACTATCAAAATATTGAATATATAAAAAATGTAATTCTTAGAGACCTTCGCGATACGTTCTACGAAATAATGAATGAAAAAATAAGTGGAGATGCGGGGGATCGAACCCCGTGCCTCTCGCATGCAAAGCGAGCGCTCTACCATTTGAGCTACATCCCCAGATGTGTATTATTTTCCAGTATTATTATTAATCTTAGATTCATATATCGGATTTTAGGGAAAAAGAGTCTGATATATACCCTTCAACTTTATCATTTAGAGCTGATATACCCGTTGCTATGAAAGTGACTCATATATACCCCTACTTATAGACAAATGACTCACATATACCTTTTTTCTTTAACGGAGATGAAAAAATAATAATTATAATCTAATTTTCTTTTTTTTAAAAAAAAAAATAATAATCTCATATGAGTAGATTGAATCCTCGTCAAACATATTTTTTTGACTTTTTTTTTGTTTCAAAGACTAATTTTGAATTATTATTTTGATAATCAAATTTATTTATGTTTCACTAATATTCTTGTAAAACTTATTATAGTGACCAAATTAGTTTAATTTTTTTCTCTCTTTAAACTAAGGAATAAAAGAAAAATAAATAAAATAAGAATAAGAAACTCAAATAATTATAATAAAAAAAAAAGTCAAATTATGTATAAAAAAATTAAAATATACTTTGAAATTTGATTGAAGAATCATATATACCCCTAAATATTTTTTTTAAAAAAAATAAAAGTAATAAATATAAATTTAAAACTAATCTTTTTAACTTCAGTTAAATAAAGGGTATATGTGAGCTCATTTTGTAACGACAGGGGTATATGTGAGCCGTTTGTATAACAGTACGAGATACTTTCATAACGAGGGATATGTCAGCTCCAAATGATAAGGTTAAGAGATATATCAGACCATTTTCCCTCGGATTTATTTTACACCGCGTAGCTTAATTCGATGTGAAGTTTGATTTTGTAAATAAGTATTGTTTCTTAAAATAATTATTATTACTAAAGCTGAATGCAATTCAACATATTGATTACCATGGGATTATAAAATAACACAAGTTTTTTTTATTATAATTTCATAGTAACAAACACTAAAATAGTTTTTAGTGATTTTCTCAACTCAACATCAAAATAACATAGAGCTACAACAAACTAATAAGCTTTGATTCATAAAAAAAAAAAAATAAGTAATTATAATTATATAATTACTCATTTAGCGTTAAGCTACTTTACTAATACTAATCTAAGCCCATTCATAATACTCGTTTAGTCAAATAAAGGATCCTAATTAAGTTATATATCAAATGCTATTGTTTAAACAAAAATAATCAGATATCATATCGAGCTAATAAAGAAAATCGTATCCAATATAATGATATACACATGGTTTGATCATTCATTCATAGAAAATATAATTACATTTCGAGATATATAATTACCTAAAAAAAAAGATAATTAAAGAGTTAACTCTCCCTCTTTTAATTTTCTAGACTTGTCTATAAATGATACTAGTAAACAATATTATTTAAATAGTCACGAAATAATTTTATGTTTCATATTGATAGTTATATAAATGTATTTCTTTTAATTAAAAAAAACTGTATCATACGTTGTTAATCATGTTTCGTTTAAAAATAGGAAAATTATGAAAAAATATGGAGTAAATTATGAAAATTATGATACTAGTAAACAATATTATTTAAATAGTCACGAAATAATTTTATGTTTCATATTGATAGTTATAGAAATGTATTTCTTTTAATAATAAAAAAAAAAATTATCATACGTTGTTAATCATGTTTCGATTAAAAATAGGAAAATTATGAAAAAAAATGGAGATGCGGGGGATCGAACCCCGTGCCTCTCGCATACAAACAGAAACGTAATTTAAATATTTCACATATATCACTCCTTTTAACTTTCAAATATACGTTTGATTGACAGGATATAACACATATAAAATCTTAAATTCGACACATTACGAGGTCTAATTTCGCCATACGACATTAGTGTTTTCAAGAAAAAATATTGTATGAACAAGATTAAAAATGGTTTATATGAATGGATAAAATGAAAATTAGTAACGAAAAAATAGTAAAGCCATAAATTTTAGAGAAATTTATTGCGACAAAGAATGAATATATATAAATACAAAAATAATAAATCTATTTTGATGCATGGAAGTATTATATAGTTTGTATATTATTTTTTTTTAAATTCAGAATCATTATATCATATTTAGTGAATTCTGAAGAAAAAAAAAATCTATACATATTCCATCTTCCAAGGCCAAAGAATTCTTAAACAAAGAGCCTTTTTTCATGATCTTATATATATAAACCCTAAAAAAAATTCATATATTTTATGTCTATGTATATTATGGAGATTTATTATTCTTGCTACCTCTAACATATATA
Organism: Solanum peruvianum; assembly: GCA_027705065.1. Taxonomy (NCBI): domain Eukaryota; kingdom Viridiplantae; phylum Streptophyta; class Magnoliopsida; order Solanales; family Solanaceae; genus Solanum; species Solanum peruvianum. Next base: position 2,664,987 of record JAKWJD010001766.1, read on the forward strand.
CAATATTCTGGTAATTTTCTACCTCTACCATATATGTAAATTATGAATGTTTTTTTTTTAAACAGCCTTCGAAAGAAGATATTAATCGTAAAGAAAAACGAAATTTCCATGATAAATGCAAATTCCTCAAGATATTAGTTGAAGAAAACAAAATTCTTGTTATATTTCATAAATAGATTTTTGTTAAAATCATTAGTAGAAATAAGAAAATGATTCTGTTTATACATTCAAGTAATTAAATATATCTCAATTAGAAAACTAAATTTATTGTTATAATCTATTTTTTTTATTAATATCATGATCTTGAACATCGAGGACGAACGATGAAATTTACAGTATCAAAACAAGTGTTTAATACGATGAAAATCATTTTTAATAAATATTTTATCTGAACAAGTCATTAGAAGGGGCTAGAAAAATGATTTCTCTCACGTATGAATGGAAATCTTTATAACTATCTTAATTTTTAAACTTCATATTACCACTCCATATAATATTTTAATATTCAACATTTTGTTTTCAAATTATGTTCTAATTTTTTTTTTCACTACTATAATATATAGTAGTGTATATGTTTTTTCAGGATCTCATAATCAATCTTGTGACTATTTTGGCCATTTTTGCAAAGAGGGTAAAAATGGAAGATCATGGAGAAACAAAATTGACAGGAATTAGACAAATTGTGAGACTCAAACAATTGTTACACAAATGGCAAAATGTCACATTTACCCCTAATACTACTAAGGGAAAAAATCACAGTCCGAAAGTTGAATGTACAAAATCGTCCTTTAATAGTCGAAAAAATGAGACATGCAGAGGAGGAATATCCCCATCTATAAGCAAGAGGCTACGGAGCTCCAATGTGTATTGGGATTCAGACGAGGAGAATTGTCAAAGCCCTGAATCGCCACGTGGCGTCCCGAAAGGATATTTGGCTGTCTATGTGGGCCCAGAACTTAGAAGATTTATAATTCCAACAACTTATTTAAGTGACTCTTTGTTTAAAAAGTTACTTGAAAAAGTTGAAGAAGAATTTGGATTTGATCATAGTGGTGGACTTACAATTCCTTGTGAAATTGAAACTTTTAAGTATTTGTTGCAATGTATGGAGAATCATCAAAGATGTCTCCCTGTTGATAGTCATCACAATGGTTCTGGTAATTTTCTCCCATTTTCGTCTTTTAGTTTAATTTTATGATCTACATTACGTGATACGTTGCTGAAAAGTCATTAAAATCCTGTCGAGTATGTGTGTCGAATCTTTTAAAAGGTATATATATTGAAACTATCTGATATGAATGCCAAGGTGACAATTTAAATGATTAGAAACAATATATGTAGTTTAATTTTATGATCTACATTACGTGATACATTGCTTAAATTCATCAAAATCCTATTGAGTATGTGTGTCGAATCTTTTAAAAGGTATATATATTGAAACTATATGATATGAAAGCGCAAGGTGACAATTTAAATGATTAGAAACAATATAAATATATATATATATATATATATATATATATATATATATATATATATATATAATATATATATATATAATATATATATATATATATATATATATATTAATTTATTGTAAACATCGAGTCTCTCCTTAATTTATGTTATTGAGATTATTCAAAAAATACAGTCAAATCTTTTTAAAATAACATTTGCTGATCATTTAATTTGGTTTGATCAGATGCAGGGATTATGGCTTGATTATATATGATTTCAATATATACTAAGCTAAGGTATTATTCTCTAACTTTAATTGGATTTTATGATATTTTTAGTACCAAAAAAAAAATTGATTTCTTTTCCATTTTATTATTCCACACATTTTAAAATTTTAAAATTATTTCAAATAGACTTTCAGAGAAAAGATAAACAAAAAGTCATATTTTTTCCTTTCAATAAAAAATATTTTCAAATTTTTAGTATTTGTGGACATGATTATTTTCCTTTTCCTCAAAAATAATTTTCGAAATATCATGTGAGTATATATTTAACTTACTTTTCGAAAGAAAATAAGAGATTTTAAAATAAAATTTTAAGTTTGAAAAAGTGATTTCGAATTTTCAAGTGAAATATGTTTTTCATTCAGAAATTTTTTATGTTTTTCAAATTAAATGTATATCCAAGCAATATCTATTTTTAAACTTTTTATTAAAAAAAATATCACATTCTTTTTTGTCAAAATGATTAAATGACTATATTTTTTTAAAAAAAAATTATTTTTCTTCATACCAAACACGCCCTAAACACGCCCTAGTGTAATTTAATTCTTTTGTACCAGTTTAAAATATAAAATTTTTATTATTATTTTTTTAATGCAGCAAAGATCTTTGTGGCAAATTGATCAGGATTGAACTCTGTATTATGGTATGATAATTAGTGATGATTGGTATTAATTAGGTTTAATTATTTTATTTTATTTTAATTTCTCGTGTAAAATATACAAGGTCTTTGCTTGTACTTATATTTAACTATCTATTTATCAATACTTATCCCTTTAATAATATTTTTATCTTTCTTTCATATCTGATGAAAAATAAAAATAAAATATATATTAGACCCATTTGGCCGACCTGATCTAACTCGGGATTCATAGGGCTGGATTAAGATTTTTGCAGCCCATTTTAAAAAAAGTTTTTTAGCTCGGTCTGAACAAGTCTGTTTATTTATGGGGATTGAGAAATTTTGGTAGGGCCTGTCCGTGGGCCGATAAAAATTAATTTAGAAAATGTAATATAATATTAAAATCTAAAATTAAAGAGAGTCCAAACCCAAATCAATTAGGTTAATATTTCTATTTAAATATTTATACTTTTACTTTAAAAAAAACTTAAATAAATATTATAAAGATAATTGTATTTGTTGATTTGATTAATAATTAGTATATTAACATTATGTAATATTGTTTCGTCGATATTTATAATAATATTTTTAAATTATAATTTGTAATTAATTTTAACAATATATATATATATATATATTATATATTATATATATATATATATATATATATATAATAATTTGTAAAAAAGTGGTCGGTCTAGGCCTACAAGCTTGTATCCCACGTATTAGTGGGTTGGGCCGACCGTTTTTTGGTCGACACCGAAAATAGGTTAGCCCGATCTGGCCCATGAAATATCAATGTATGTATGGAATAGCCCGGATGGGATGAGCTATATATATTTTAACGAGGTCTATTGGTTATCAAACTATACTACACTTTATCTTATTACCTCGAAGTATATGAATTTATCTGATTGAAAACAACATTCAAATCGAACTCACACATCATTTAGGGCACAAATTGCAATAACTAATCGAGTAGTCAATTACTTTTTTTTTAAAAAAAATGCCTTCTTAAGAAAGCAACCCCATAAAGACAATTTTTTTGTTGGATGTTCTTTTTTGAAATACAACTATTTAAAAAATGATAATTTTTTATTTCTTTTATAATTTATGGACATAGTAAAATGATAACCCTATATATCACACTATAAAAAAAAAGTTCTTACATAAATTTAGTATATATAATGCTTAGTTTATACTATCATTAAATATTTCAAAAAAACATAAATTGTGTTTTAATCAAGAAAACAAAAATGTGATGTTCAAACACACAAACACCAATGTCTTAACATTTTATACACCAAATCACCAATATTACAAATTAGTAATTCAACATTCACCAATATTATTACAAAGTGAAATCAACATTCTCCAAATTAACTAAAGTTTCAAAATAACATTCTTTTTATCTAGGGAAAAGGGTGATATACCCCTCAACTTTGTCATTTAGAGCTGATATACCCTCGTTATAAAAGTGACTCATATATACCCTTACTTGTAAACAAATGGCTCACATTCCCTTTTCCTCTAACGGAAATGAAAAAATAATAATTTTAATCTAAATTTTTATTATTTTTTTCTAAAAAATATAATCCCATATGAATAAATTTAATCCCCGTCAAACATATTTTTTTGACTTTTTTTTGTTTCAATGACTAATTTATAATTATTATTTTGATAATCAAATTTATTTATGTTTCACTAATATTCTTGTAAAACTTATTGTAGATGACCAAATTTTTTCTTCGAATACGAAATTAAATTACAATACACACAAAAAAAATAGTTTAAATTTTTTTTCTTAAAACTAAGGAATGAAAGAAAAAAAAAATAAGAATAAGAAACTCAAATAATTATAATAAAAGAAGTCAAAAAATAATTTATGTATGAAAAAAATTAAAATATACCTGAACTTTGATAAAAGAATCATATATACCCCTCAATAATTTTTTTTAAAAAAAACTAGAAGTAACAAATATAAATTTAAAACTAAGTTTTTAACTTCCGTTAAATGAAGGGTATATGTGAGCCATTTTGCAACGGCAGGGGTATATGTGAGCCGTTTGTATAACGGCAAGGGCATATATGAGCCACTTTTATAACGAGGGGTATATCAGCTCCAAATGACAAAATTAAGGGGTATATCAGACCCTTTTCCCTTTTATCTAAATAAGCTTGGACACTCATATCTTATAAATCTTTATTGGTGGAGATGTACCACTCACGACAGATTTCAGTTCTACATAAAAGATTGTAGTGTCCACACCTAATTGGGAAGCAATTGTGGTAGTTCAACCTTCACATTTGGTGTTTGCATATCACAACTTCAATATCGTAGTCAACCTATCTACCTGTTTCATACCAAAACATTAGAAATTCGTCAAAGAAAACAGTAAGTTTAATATATTAAAATCATATATTATGTTTTAAAGCATGTTTGTTCTTAACAAGATAATTTTTAACATAAATATGTTGTTTACACCATCATTATGTATCAAAATATAATCAATATGTTCACCATCATCACGTACAACAATTAAACCAACTTCGAATGACACCAAAAAAAAAAATCAACAATACACCAAACATGCAGTCCATCATTTTGATAATTAAAAATAATTAACCTTACCAAATAAATTACCAAAATAGATAGTTACTAAATATTCTTTCTATTCCGCATCTCAAAACCCTACAAAAAATCAAAGAATTAATAACAAAAAAATCAGAACTCGGAATTGGTGAATATCAACAATAACTTATATTACACCATCAATTAAATGACTCATAATAGACAATTTACGGGTCATAGCTATAGTTTAAATAGCTACTATTATTTTTATTTATATATTAAGACTTATAAATTGTTTATACAAATGTGATTCCATTAATTGTGTAACAAATAGCTACTATTAGGTTTCTAAGATTCTAAACTGAGTTCATTTATATGAGTTTGTAAAGCTTGTTGTGGGTTTACTTATTTATCTCAATTTAAGTAATTTATACTGAATGTGATAAGTTTGAACATGTATATAGTTTGAACTCTATGTATTCTACACATTTTTATACAAGTCGTTATGAAATTTAAGTCAACCTATGTGTATAAATAAGAACGTTTATACATATTTGTCTATACAAATGAGCACGTTTATAACTAAATAAATTTGTATATTTGAGAAATTCTTTATAACTTATACAAATTTTATACAATTCGTTATGTATTTTAAGTCAAAAAATGTACATTATTGAGTAATTTGTGACTACTTATAGCAGTTTGTATATGTTAAGGCGTGTATTATACATTATACAAATTTTATAAAATTTGTTATGTTTGTATAAAAATTTATGTATTCTATAGATTTTATACAAATCGTTATGAAATTTAAGTCAATAAATTTGTATAAATAAGAACGTTTATGTATAAATATATGTTTATACAAATGAGCACATTTATAACTTATATAAATTTGTATATTTGAGAATTTCTTTATAACCTATATAAATTTTATACAATTCGTTACGTATTTTAAGTGAATAAATGTGTATTATTAAGTAATTTGTGTCTAGTTATATCAGTTTGTATATGCTGAGACATGTACTATACATTATACTCAAACTTTATACAATTTGTTATGTTTATACAAAAAAATTATGTATTGTACAGATTTTATACAAATCACTATGAAATTTGAGTCAATAAATTTGTATAAATGAAAACGTTAATGCAAATTTGTTCATACAAATGAACACATTTATAACTTACTATATAAATTTGTATGTTTGAGAAATTCTTTATAACTTATATGAATTTAATACAATTCGTTATCTATTTTAAGTGAATAAATATGTATAATTGAGAAATTTGCGATTAATTATAACAGTTTGTATATGTTAATACGTGAATCATACATTATTCAAATTTTATACAAGTCGTTATGTATTTTAAGTCAACAAATGTGTATATTGAGTAATTTGTGATGTATCAGTTTGTATATGTTAAGGTGTGTATTATACATTGTACAAATTCTGTACAATTCATTTTATAGCTTAAGTCTAACAAATATATATAACTTTTTATTAGTTATAGCAATTTGTATAAGTTATGGTGTGAACTATATATGATATAAATTAATACAATTCTTATGTATTTTAAATCAACAAATATGTACTGTTGACTAATTTTCAATAACTTATAAAACAACTTCATTTAAAAATTTGATTGCAATATTCTTCGTTGTCGCCCCATACCTTATTATCAAAAATTTTAATCAATCGTAGCTTGGTAACTGAATCCTTTCCTTCAAAATACAAATCAAACAAATAATTGTATTTGTATAACTAACTCAGTTCGATTTTTGTATATCTACAATAATACAACTAACACATTTGATTATTTATACATCTGTCGGTACTTAATAATGTATATATACAAATTATTGAACAAACAATTCATCTATAGATGCAAATGTATACCTCTAGTAATTCTCTTTGATGGAGATTGTTCCTCCATAACTACACTGGTAGGAATTACTATTCCAATCGATTACAATTTTTGATTGAAGAACTGTGAAGAAGTTGAGTAGAACAAAAAATTATACAAGTAGAAATAATAAAACTGATGAATGTATAAAATAATTTTTTTTACCTAGAATTAAATTGAACGAGAAAATTAGTATAAGATTTCTAAAATTTAAATTTAATTTGGTTGAGTGATTTTTGAGGATTGAGGGGTTTATGGCGGTTAAGAGAATTAGTGAGACAATTGAAAAAAAGTGGAAGAAAGAAATTGAGTGCAAGTTTGTATAAAATGGTAGTTGGTATTCATACGTCCAATACAAAAAAAAAAAAAAGAAAAAAAAAAGATCATTATAATCATTTTCTAAACAATAACCCTTTTATATAATTAATTTGAACTGTAATTATATAGCATAATTAAATAGTAAAAGTTAGCTTAGTTATATAATTATCCCTTTAATCTTTTGTGACATAAATGTCAAAAGAAGGGGCAAAAAGAATATAAAAGTTTTTCATTTGATTAAAAATGGAACCAAATTCAACATATCTCATGTGTAGATATATTAAAAACTCAATTCAATACCTTTATTTCTTATATTTTTTTCCATTTTAGTAGGGTAAAGGGGAGTGCTAAATTCCCAACAATTAATAATTAAGGTGTTATCATAATAATGTTGATTGATTCATTAATTATGGAAGTTGTTATAGAGCAAGTTGCATTATAATGTAATTAGTTTTGTTTTTAGCAAAATTTGGATTATTTATTAATATGATTAAGTGACTTTAAAGCTTTAATTTTTACTATATTTTTTTAAAAAAAAATCTCTTTCACATTAGAATATTAGTCCTACTTAAACAATAATTGATTTAAATAATAATTGATTTAATGTAGGTTTAGTGGGAAATTAAAACAATGAATTGAGCTTTGAAGAGGGAAACTATGTCTTTTTTAACTTCTTAACTATTTTTAGTATTTATTTTATGATTGAGAAATTTGTCTGGAGTCAATTTTTTAGGTTATTAAAGTCTATGAAAATTTACGTTGATCCCTTTATTCTTTTCCTCTTAAATAATAGACTTAATTCATTTAATGCAGAATTCAAACTTTTGATTATTTTTTTCGTAGTTTATCTTTATCATCTTTTTATTCAACTTATGAAAATGAAAAATATTTGATCGAATAATTAAATGTGTTTTAAAATTTTAAACTCATAACATATCTATTATGTGTGATTTCTTGATTATTGAATTATTTTTACAAGGATTATTATATCAGATACTATGTCATATACATGTATTCGAGGGAACCTTATGATATATCATAATCTCAAGAAAAATGAAATAACGAACTCCTAAACTAATGAAATTTGTATTGTTTACCAGACTTAATTTGAAGAAAAAAAAAAGGAAAAAGGGAAGTGCCATAGGGCTGGTAACAGCTCAATAGGCCCACAGAGTTTGAGGATCAGTGGATTGGGCCTCCTTTGTTCGAATAACAATTTGGGCCCACTTATGACTATAAATCCAAACTTTGGATTATTTTATTTTTGTGTAAATTAGGTATATAGCATTTTTATAGTAATATTCTCAAGTTTTAGCACTAGAGTTTGAATTTCATTGTATAACATTTAATATCTCAAGTTATAGCATTTTAAAAAAAATATATAATGTTAATTTTAAATTATTAAAAAGAGTTGTTAAAATAAAAAATAAATTAAAAAAACGGCAAAACTTATAATGGAAAATGGGATCTTTTATTAAATAAATTAAATATAATTATTTTACTGTTAACAATTAGCACGTTTTAAGGGATTTTAAATTTTTTTAGATTAGTTAGTTGCCTTAATTCTCTCAAATTAGTTTAAATAATATTATTTTTGATTTATTTCCTTGAAAAGCTCTACCAAATTGGCATGAACGTACATCATTTTGTTTTCCAAAATTTCACAATCTTTTTGAGATTTGCAGATTTTATTTTCATTTTTTATTAGTAATTGAATAAATTTTGGCGTTGAAAACAATCGGATTTGATTTGATGGAGAACAATGTGTCGATATTAATAAAACATGGTGGAAAGTGGAATTCATCATATTATTTTTGTTATGATTTGTTGTTTTAATTATGAATTGTGTGGTTTTAATTAAATTTATTGTTTTGTACATGTATAAAAGTGTTCGATCTTTTTTTATTATTGTAGATCTAAATATAGTTTGTATGTTCTTTTTTTGGATAAACAATCAAGTTACTATGGCATTTTGAAAAACGATAAGTAAATATAAATGTGTTTGAGTTGTAATTAAATTGAAGATTCGCGTGTTAGTTGATTTGTGAAGAAAATAGAAAAACGTACATCTATTAACTAGACAAATAATAATTAGATATAATTCTTTGTACAGGTGAAGTATTACAAATGTATGAATAATGTCTGAAAATTATATAAAATTTGTATTTAATGGTAAACCTGCTCAGATAATATTCAAAAAGTAAGAGATATAATTCTGTGTACTGGTGAAGTATGAAAATTGTATTAATTGTGTATGAAATTATAAGAAACTTGTATTAATTATGTATGAAAATCTATATTTTGTTAAACTTACAATATATATTCCTGTTGAAATTATAATATAATTTTGTATTAATTTTGTATAGAAACTATATTCTTTTTGTTTAATTGAAATAGTGTATATGTCAGTGAATGATATATTAAATGTGTATGAGTTTGTATGAATTAATTTTGATAGGTACAGATACAAAATCAGAAATCGGTCCACATTTTAGACCGGTTACAGCAACAAATTCTTTTAACCCAAGATGTAACTTTGTACCATTTACATTCATAACAAACATGTCATCCCTGTCATTTTTAGTTTCAAGAATAAATATATGTCATAACATCTGACATTGGATTTTTATGTCATGCAATCATAAAAAATTCAAACGGTGTTCTTGTAAGAATTATTGAAACTTGTCTTGACCTAGGAAGGTCAACAGATCCGCAAACACATTCATGTTAATACATGAAGAAAATGTATTTGTATCTTCTTCTCCTATAAAATTGTAATTAAATAATACATTTATCATACTATATAATGTCATATAAAATCATATATATACTGGTATGTTAAATGGACATTCAATTCAATTCATACACAAAGCATACAAAATTGTACATCAGTTCATACACAATGCATACAATATTAATACATATTTAATTTTTTTTAAAATAATATTTATGACTTTTAAACTATAAACTACTACTCAAACAGTACCACTACATTAATTCATACATCAAAATCAGAACATAAAATATACAACTTTAATACTTTTAATAATAGTAAAAAATATACGACATACAACACTAATACATTATTCATACACTGATATTGTAATAGACAATATAGCATTTCATACACATAGCATACAAAGTTAATACATTAATGCATACATTCCTATAGTGAAATATATTAATTATTTTTACACAAAATCATACAACATTAATACATTATTATTTATCAAAAATCATACTTGTTGTAATCCAATTATATATTCACAAATCATACAATATTAAATCATACAATTTCATATATAATTATAATATACAACTGATATATAAATCATACAAATTTCATGTACTATAACTATTGACAAATAAAATCAAAATTAAACACACTTAAACCATACATTTTAATTGAAATTTGAAAAAATCTTTTTACTACTGGCCTTAACAACTTGTTTTGGTTTATTTGTGGCTTATCTCTGACCTATCAATTTCAATGCCTTTTGCTTTTTTTGATTTCGTATTACAATATAATCATACACAATTCATACATTGTTTATACATTTATAATGTATTAAACTAGATGTAGCATTTCATACAAACTTACAACATTCTTTTATATACAATATATTCAACACTAAATATAACAAATCAAAACATAAAGTATGTAATTTTATTATGGATATTGATATTCAACAATATCATTAACTTGATCTAAAACTTAATACACAATTCATATACACTTCAAACATAAATCATACAAACTTAATATACATATCATACCAAATTAATACAGTGAATCATACACAATTCATACATGTTTCATATATTGATATGTAATTATAAAAAAAATGTGTGTAATTCATACAGTGAATCATACACAATTCATACAGAAATAACAGAACATAAAAATGTACTATCTATTCACATAACTAACTCGAAATTAGAATAAAATTAAATAGATAATATAAATTTAAATTTTTAAATTTTTTTTTTTACTAACCTTTAATTTTTTTGGGGTTAACTGTTTCTTCTTCTTCTTGTAATAGAGGTTCTTGTTTTTTTTTTATTTTGATTTTATCAATTCTTCTACAAAATCAGATTCAGAATCTGATGAGTACTCAATTAGTTTTCCTTTCCTTTCCTTTTCTTCCTTTTTCTTTCGCGCTTTTCTCCGATTCATCTACTTTTTGCTTTTCTTTTCCTTTCTCTTCTTCTTCTCGGATTCTTTGGATTTTTTATTTTTTTTTTTTTTCATTTTTGATTCCCCTGATCTAGCTTTTGTCTTTTGCATATGAAGGCTGAGTTTGTGGTTTGTGATAAAATTTTGAAAGATGTAGCATGAAATTCGTCTGAGCTTTGTTCATCATTCAACCTTTTGGATTTTCGCGGGGTTTCATTGACTCTCTTCGACATTGTACACATTTTTAAGTGCAAGAGATGAAGATTTGAGTGCAGAAAAGGAAGATTTGAGTGCAAAATAGTAGAATTGGAGAAGACGACTGTTAAGATTGAAAGTTTTTTGAGCGTGCAAAGAGATGATTTGGTAAAAAATTTTAATTATTAGGCGTGCAAAAGAGCTGATTTTGTGAGGATTTGGGGAAAAAAAACAAATTTTGGGGCATATAATTATTTTTTTTTAGATAACGTGTGACAGTTTTAAAATTGGACAGTTTTAAAATAAAACTGTAATTATTTTAGATATTGATGGGTAGTTATTAATTATGGAATGATAAAATCCCTATTATTTTGTAATTTTTTTTAAAAAAGGTAACTATATAATAATTTATTTGAATTACACTAGTAAAGAGTTTTGTTTAAAAAAGGTAACTTAAATAATTAATTTAATTAACACATTGGTTTAAAAAAGGTAACTGATAATAAATGTAATTATTTAAATAAGTTTATTATATTTAAAAAAATTAATGAGAATAATATGTTTTTTCTTGATATGCTATAACTTGATAATAATATGCTATAAGTAGTTTATTATTAAAAATTGTTTATAACTTGATATTTATCATCTTAAATGTGTGTGTAGTGTTATTTTTATTTTATTTTTTAATACTAATAAATTTATTTTTAGGGTCGTTAATTCAAATATAATTGATGTTTGGAATTTCACTTGTAAAAGTTTCAAATTCGAAGCTTTTTCAATTTTATTTTTTTTTTATGTAAGGCTATATTATAAACAACACATGTGAACAATCGAATAATACTGACAAGATAGGTGGAATGAAGATAGTATCAAGATTTGTCAATCTTACAAAGCATGTGAAAAATCAAACAACATAAACAATTCTTTCCACTCGACAAATTTTGCGAATATTCAACAAGATATGTATAATGAAGATAGTATCAAGTTTTGACGATTCGTCAGTTCAACAAGATATGTATAATGAAGATAGTATCAAGTTTTGACGATTAGTCAATTCAACAAGATAAGTAGAAAATCTCTCGCAAATGTAGTAGGATAAAATGGTTGATTTAGGTAAATGTAAATATCTCTTTTTTAGTCATCATTTACATTTTATTTCTATTTTTGAAAATCGTACAAAATATATCCTTTTGAGAATACTTTCTAAATAACGTTTGACTCAGAAGTCAGATCTAACATTTACTCGTATATTGCTCGATCTTTATCGATAAAAATTGAATTGTCGTGTAACATTTATAACAACTCATAAATTTTAGATCGTCGTCTAGCGTTTTCGTAAAAAGTATACAAGATGTCAATAAACTTGAAAGACAAACCACACGAGCTACAAGATTGCCTTTAGTTAGTCAAGGATTTGTGGGCTTAAGAGAAGGGGCCCATTAGAAAAAGCTTAAATTAGATTCCTTGGCCCACTTACTCGTGGGCTGTCCTAATAATATTCTTTAACTAAAATTAAAGTTCAATTAGACAATTTCAATTTTGTTATATTCAATAAAAACTATGATTAATATTATATATCTCATAATCATTATGTTTAATTATGGTACTATACTTTTTCTTCTTGATTATGAATACAAAATACCCAAAAAAAAAAAGTCTAATATTCCTTTTCTTGTATACAAAGAATTTAACTTTTCTTATATTCGAATATGATTTTTATTATTAGAATGTGAATGATCGTGTTATTTTCTTTTAATCTTTTTCTAATTTTACTAAAATAAGACTTTATGAGATGAGTTCGTTGTATTTTTGACTCTAAAGTTTCTTATGGTTTTTTTGGAGGCTGGTTTAGTTTAAACTCGAGTTCATACCTATAAAAACGAGGCATGATATATTCTTTTGAATAGACATCTCGAATATCTCGTAAACTCTTGAGTATTCATAAAGAGAACAAGACATAGGACCTCAAATATCCCATAGAATCTTGGGTATTCACAAAGAGATCAAGATAAAGTGTTGCTCGATACGTTTAAGAAATATGCTATTAACGACTCTCAGATCAAAGGAGAATAATTAAGAGAATAACCAAGAGATCGACAGAGTCATACTCTATTAATAAAATTATATTTCATCATATATATTTTCTTTGTGATTGCAGTTAATATAACCGTCACTTTATAATCTATAGGAAACATCTTCGTGATATCTTACTTGCATTGTGCCCTAATTACACATTGTTAAATGCTTATTAAAAAGAAAAGTGTGCTTTATTTATATACTTTATATGTTTAGAATTCGAACATCAAACATCTAATGTTTAAATTAAGAGTAGAAAAACTTTAACCGCAAAGGCGTTGACTTAATTATTTGTAAAACTTTTGTGAAACTTAAGGAAGTCAAACGTGCATGAACACTTATAGCTAGAGCATCATTAATTCTATGAAGTCAAATAATATTTATAGCAAAAAATTGTGGTGCTTGACTTTCTTCTTAAGTTTTCTTCAATATGTTTGCCAAATGAATGATTAAATTAATTTTACAAATATAAAAAAAAATGTTTATACATTAGTAGTCTTCTAAATCATTATTTATATTTAATTAACAAAAAATTGAATCGGAATCATTTATAGATTAGACAAATCACATCGTTCATCGTCGTTAATCACACTCTTGTTGTTTATCTGTTAATATCAACACAATCATTATTTTTAATCATTACAACATATTATAATTATCATCATTAATCATCTTTATCAACCGCAACCCTCACTTCATAATCATATCCTTTAATTTTTATAGTGTGCTTCATCAAACAAACAATTTTTTAATTAAAACACCAAATAAACTTTTTTAAAAATTCTCTAACATTTTTTCTTTTATATAATTATTCAATTATTATTTTAACTCATAGAAATGTTAGATGCACCTACACTGCTATATCTTTTAAACAAGTTGCTTTTTAATTAAATAAAGATAATAGAAGTGCCTTTCTTATGTTCAATACATGTAATGAATAATATTCTTTGTCTTCCACTTATCAAAAAAAAGTAAAATAAATTAATTAACAAATATATATCCCTAACTATATAATAAAAACATTTTTTTTTCAAACGTGTAATGAGAGTTTCTTTCTAACAACAAACAAAGGTACAAAACCAAAAATATATGTTTGACAAAAGAAATAATCAAAAAAGCATCTCTAACTACTCCAATCATTAGTATCATAAATTATTTAACTGTTTTTTTTTTTAGGGATTATAACTTTTCCAGCTATCAACTATTAATAAATGTTAAAAATATTTTTAATATTTGGAAAAACATATTAAATCTTTTGGTTAATTAAAATATGTATTTGTGATTTTCTTCATGTGGAAATATGTTATATTTGAAATAATTTTTATAATTATATTATTGTCAAATATAGAGTGATACTCACAAGTAAAGGGATTAAAAGTGTAGGTTTCAATAATTAATTAAAGATTAAATGTACTTTGATAGATATCACAAGAAGTCAATGACTATAACCAAAAAATTTATAGTTGATCATAGATTGGTCTAAAGAATGAGATAAAAAAGTATACGTCGCAATTAAAACTAGAGATTTCGCATCCATTCACTATCAGATATAGCTTTAGTATCCGTTACGTTATAACATAGTACTTTCATCATATCGTTAAACTGTTTATAACAAACATAACTTTTAAGAATTCTTCCTAAATATAACTAACAATATATAAATGTGTTTGTTGCTAATTCATGTATTTCTTAATAATAATAATAAAGAAAACTATTCAAAAACCAAATGTGGTATATTAAGAAACATATGTATACACAACTATACATATGTGGGGGTTGCAAATAAAGTAGGTTAATCCATTAAAGATTTATTTTACTTTACATTGACTAACTTATTATATAGACAACAAATATATAGCTAGCCCACCAAATACTGACAAAAGTGTAAAAGTATATAAATTGAGACAAACATGTAATATAATCAAGATACCTCAAACCTAATTTATAAAGAAATAAAAAAGTGCATATTTTATTTGGGAATATTTATCATCGACATATCAACTACAAAAAAAATATTGTCATATACGATAAGATCTGAAAAAAATAAAATGTATTTATATTTATCTTATTTTAAAAATGAGTTAACTGTATATATTATTTCTGATAAAATTTCGACTTAAAACATAAATCGTCTGAAAAAAAACTCCACTTCCTCAAATAATTATTTTTAAAAATTGTTTTAAGTTCATATTTTCAATTAGTACTCATTGAACATTTCTACTTATCATAGAAAAATTCTACTTGCACTTTTATATTCTACTTACTTTGCTTGGAATTTACATGTTAGAATATAATTAATAAGAGGATTCTTGAGTGTATATATATATATATATTATATATATATATATATAATATATATATATATATTATATATATATATATATATATAATTTATTCTAATTTTAATGTAGCAAGTATAAATGAATGATGAATCTAGACCGTTATGAATTCTGAGTAGAAAAAAGTAAGTTCTGAAATGTATATTTTAATCAAATCTGTTTATTTTGGGGACATGTTTCGATAGTTATTACCATCTCTTAATTTCCTAGGTTTGGTGACTCCCCAAATTAATTTTTCGATCACATCACCCCAAGAATAGTATGTGGAGCTTAGGACTCTCGCAACAGATATTAGATAATTTTGTTTATCAAGATTTAAAAAAAGGTAAAAGAAATCATCTATAGTGTTTTATTTAATAATGAAATTTAATATTAAGATGATTATGATGTTGTTATATAAAGATTCGATGATATTAACGATTTTCATTGGAGAATATCATAGCTAAGTTACATGCTAAGCTAGCTAATTAAATGTCAATTATTCACCATCATTATATTTCTCCACAACTTGCAATTCCTTTAAATTTTATTTTTTCCTTTTCAATATTGTCAGTAAAAAAAACACTCTTGTTATTCAAGTTTAAATTAAAGTATATACATATATAGCTTCTGTGAAACTCAAACTTACAAAGTGAAATAATGGTAATCTCAAGTTATCATAATTTATACGACATAATTTAAATTTTAAGTATTAAACTTTTTATTTTTATTTTATATTTAAATATACTATCATGACTAGAGGCGAATTCATCATTTGAAGATTTTAGGTGCATCAATCTAAACATAAAATAAAAATAACAAAATATGACTTTAGTTGGATTTCGAACGTTGGTCTCACGGATGGTATCTTTAGTTTGTATGAGCGCACAGTCAATTATACCATAATTTCTGTCAGTTTTCCAAAATAGATAAACATATATATATGATTTTTTCTGAAGTTAATGAATGCACGTACACCCTTAACTATTATCAATTACACAATTACATACAGAATACGATAAATCACCAAAATTATTAATTTAAATATTTAAATTCATTATGAACTATGTCACTTAAATTGAGTTAGATAAAATATGTGGTTGAATTTTTTTAAATATTATTTTGGCAGATCATCATCCATTTATGTATCACAAAAAAAGTAGGAACCCAATATTTTTTTTTTTTTTTTTTTTTGTATATAAAAACAAGGAACGTGGAAGACAAAACATTAAGATTGTGACCCCAAAAACAGCTGTAGTACGTTTAATTTAAGGAATCAAACGACTCATGATATGTCAAATAGTGATATACCGAAATAGATTCGGAATTTTAAAGTTTATAAATTTCGAATTGAATTTTCATAATTAATATGTATCGAAATAAAATTCGATAAAACTATTTCCTAGCTTCGACACCGATGAGGTAATGTTAAATTTTTCACAAGTAGTGTTGGTGTAAGTATGTAATATAACATCCCGCTTACGATAATTTCGAAAAGAATTTATTAGTTTTGGTTTAAATTTTATATTTGTTTTTGTAAAATAATTGAAATAATATGTATGAATTTGAAATTAGAAACTATTCTCTCCGTCCGGTATTGTTCGTCATGTTGCGCTTTTCGAAAATCAATTTGACTAATTTTCAAAGTTGAATTAGATCACATTAATTCGATATTTTAAACAAAAAAATTAGTTATTCTAAAACTATACGAAAAGTACTATAAAATTACAATTTTTTGCATATTAGTATGATAAAAAAATACATCTTAAAATGTTAGTCAAAGTTTTTATAATCTGACTCTAAAAATAAAAATCATGACAAACAATACCGGACGGAGAGAATAATAACTACAAAAGATCTGAACATGAAATTCAAAAATTTCAAATTTTGAATCCATCACCGAGAAGAAAAAGTTTCTAAGTTTTACTTCTTATTTGAAATTAATTCCTTATTATGTATTTGTCAATATATTCTTGAGAAAATAATTTATAATACACAAATATTTATAGTTTGTTAACCTAAGTTCTAAAAGTTTTTCTTTCATATATGATGTCTAATCAAAATAGCATCACATAAATTGAGAGAATGGAATAGCTTTTTATATTTTGAGGCGATTTATAACTATACAAATATTTATAATTTGCTTATATCTTTTGTTTGTCTTAAATTTTGTGTCCAACAAAATATCGTCTCCACAACAGATAGAAGTAATATTTAGTATAAAAAAATTTGTGGGTTGGAGCCATAAATATTTTTTCGTCTTTAATAAGAAATCTAGAATTCAAATCATACTAAGTACAAATTAGAAAATAATTTACTCTTAATATAAAACTGCTCAATATAAAATTTAATTAAACTTCAATACAGATATCGATTATCAATGTGAAAAAAAACATATGTATAGTGAAAATTTTGGGAGATGAGACCCCTACACCTTGTAGAATATTAATGTCTACCACCTCTAATATGTACAGCTAGATCCTAAAATTTAGCATAATGTTTTATCTTGTTTTATTTTTTTCAACAATAGGATGAAGTGATCTACTCCACTTAATTAGTTTTTTTTGCTATTTATGACTTATGATGTTGGTAGATGAGTAGTTTTTTTGGGACCCCTCCATTCAATTTAAATAATTTATTTAAATAGTCTAATGCACAAAATATTTTATTTTTATACAAAATTTAGAAAAAGGTCATAATTATTTTTTAAATGATTAAGTAGAATACATATTTCTTTCTCGTGATAATTAAAAAGGATAACATTTATTTTAATGTAAAAATTAAAATTATTTTTGTATGATTTATAGATTATAGATTTGAGCTAGCGAGTGATGTTTGTGTTAGGATAATCTGTCTATATCACACTTAATAAATATAAAATATTTTGTGTATCAGAGTGTATCTTTTTTTTTTTTACTTTTTTGAAAAATAGCCAACATGCAACATTTTCCATGTTACTAGCTAGGTCCCCAAAGAGCAAAAAACAAGTTTTTATATTTTTATTTTATTTTTTATATATATATTAAAAAAAACCTTCAAGATGAATATTAATACCAGATAGAAAAAGATGAAGGCTGGAAATTTTTCCATAAAATTTGTATAAAAAATAAATGCACATATTAAAGAATGCAATAACAACATATATACAAATTGAAGAAACAATAAGTAATTATTAACCATAATTAGTCTTAATTTTCCCTCTATTGTGAGAACATCCATTTGAACATTCATGTTAATTAATCAAAATATAATCAACAAATCAAATAACAACAACAAAACAAACAAAACTCACTAACTGCGTGGTGAATTCAGCAGATTCAACTGAACATATTACTTTTGATAACTCAGAACTATTTGTACATACGTAAGAAGAAAAAAAAATAAAAAAAAATTCAAAATGTATGCATATATATATTATTAATAAGATCACGTTCATTCTGAATTCTGAATCAATCAACATGAATAAAACTCGACAAGTTCGTCCATCGACTCGGGTTGTGGATCAGCATTTTGAAGCATCCATAGCAAATGTTCAAATAAAACAACTTCACATCCAACACTAACATATTCTTCCGAATCACCTCTCCTCCTTTCGATAAGTTCTCGAAAAAGAGGGTGATCGATAACATCGGACGTTACTAGGTACCTACGTCTCGATTTTCCAACGTAGACTGGGTGTAAATTATCGTCGTTGTTGTTGTTGTTGTTATCGTCTTCGTATGAATTATATGCATTGTTTTCCAACATGATTGTGTTGTTAATGCTATTAACACGACCAAGTTTGAAAGATTGCATTTTTTTCAAGACTGATTTGATTTTTGTGAGTTTACCTCCTTTAGTCATGACTATGATAAAATAGAAAGGGGTTTTGTATTTTTTGAAAAAAAATTGAATATGAAAGAGAGTTTGGTGTTTGGGAGAAAAGAGGAGGAAGGTTCATATATAAAGGGAGTTTAAAGACTTTGGGACTTATTGCTTATGTGGGGTTTTTAACTTTTGAGTGGACCCGAGTCTGAATTAGTCGGATCAGTTTGTTTTAAATGTTATGTGAGTTTAAATTTAGTTGGATGAGTGAATTTTGAATATTATCTGATTGTAGTTAAAATTTATTCACTTTTTCTATTATACTTATACTAGACTAAAAGACTTATGAAAGTCAAAGACAGATTTCGCTTTTTGGCTATATATGGGTGTTGAATTCAAGGGTGGATCTAATATATGCGCAACATAAACTTACGTTGGAAGATAGATTTGCTAAAATTTCAACAAATACTATATACGAAGTCATGATTTTTAAAAATATAACAGGTTCAACATTGAGAGCCTTAAATATTGAATCGTAAAGTTTGAAAATTTGAAACAAACTGAATCCATAATATTTTTCTTACGGAGTGTGTAGATAAATATGTACCAACCTATAAAAGGATACCGATAAATATTAGACATGAACCATAATTTTAATAATACTATGTGTTCATTGCTGAGAATAATCGTAAAAACTGAATCGCTAAAGTTTAAATAATGATTTTTCGCTGTAAATTATTTGAGTAAAGATCAAATAAAATAATTGAAGTTAAATTATTTTTGAAATATAAAAAGGCAGAATATTGTTCTTTTTAGATTATATCAAACAAGATGATATATCACACGAAATGTGATTGATTATAAAAAAAAAAAGGGGGAAAAAGATAAATATATCATGAACTATCGTAAATAGTTTACATATGATACCTTCTATTACATTTTTGGGATATTAGGTATCCCTGTCGTCCAAAAAACTAGAGTATATATGTCCTTCGCTTTAGCGGAAGACTAAATAGGTACACGTGGAACAATCTTATCAGTCGATTCGATATTTAATAAATGTCGAGTCTGTAGATAAGATTATGACACGTATATGTCCATTAGTATAAAAGGTATATGTGCTCTAATTTTTATACGGCAAAAACATCAATATTTTAAAAATATAACGAAAAATATCTACGTACTATTTATAATAATTTAAAAATATATTTATTCTTTTTCTTTAAAAAAATAAAAAATAGATTGAATTGCTTTTAAAACTTTGGAGGGGGGCCTTGCTAGTGTACAATTGGTGCCAAATTTTGTGGCAGGAAAAATTAAAAACCAGCTGCGCCTTTGGACCCTTTTAAGGGGACCCAATGAATAATATACGGAGTCGTTTGACACCTTGATGTAGACTCGTTATATTTTGAACTTGTATAAAAGTCTGAAAGGTTTGATTATTTCACCTTTCAAGTGGTACGTGAATAATTTTTTATTATTTAACTGAGTATGAAATTTAGAAAGAAAAAAGAAATAAAATTTCAAAATAAGTTAATAATTTTTAATAATAATAGTAATAATATATTTAGTTAATTGTGCTAGTCCATTATGAATAAGGTATATATACATACACATTGTTAATTGAGAGATTTTTCTGATAAATTCTCGATCAGTTTTAAGAACTTTTAGGCTCTAAAAAAATATAAAAATAAAAAAATGATGTTTTTTCATATAAAATAATATGAATTCTTTATTTGAAATGTATAAGATGAACGACATAAATTGAGTAATTTTGTACATAGTTTTTGGGAACCAAAATTGCTATAGTACTTATTTTTATATTTTGTGATAATAGACAAAAAAGAAATTACTTTTTAATTACGAAATAATAATTAGTATATATTTTTTATCCTCGCCTTATAATTCCATCTCTATTTTTTTTCTCTTTAAAGCCAACAAAAAATAAAATAAAATGAGATATTGATTGAGAAATGAAATTATCAAAAAAATAAAAAAAACTTTATTATTCGATACCCCGGGACTAGGGCATATCAACTAAAATGTCTTTAATTTTATTTTTGTTTAATTTAACGTAATTTTTCTGATAAAAAAAATGAAATTGTTAGAACCGTTATGTCATTACATTTGACAACTAATTAGGAATTTTATGATTAAGTAGTATACTAATTGCTAGTACGAATTAATTTATTCAAACTAGAAGTTCAAGTCCTTTAAATTATTTCACTCATCTTCAATATTTATTTTTAAAATTCGACTAATTTAATTTAATTTAAAAAATAATTTTATAATCAAAACTTAAAATTCGAATCTAGATTTCTGATTCAAATATCCCATTGCAAATCTTTCCTCGAATTTTGGTGGTTTTGGACACTTGTCCACAATAATATTTTCTTGTTTTTAATGACTATATGCAATGTTTAAGAATTTCAAGGCCAACAACCTATTTTTTTATTTACAAATTTTTCTTGTTTGTTTCAATTTAGCTTACCTACCAAAGTAAAAATTAATGTTGTATTGGTCTCAATTAGGGCTGTGTATTGGCCGGTTCAGTTCGGTTTTGAAGTTTATCGGGCTGGCTTATTGATTATCGGTTTTTAGAGAAGCTAAATCGTTATAGAATCATTAAGATATTGACTTATCGGTTATTGGTTTACCGGTTTTTGATCGTTAACGGTTTAATCGTTAATATTTGACACAAAAGAAAAAACATTGAAAATCACTTAGAAACAAGGTGACAAACCAAATAAACCATGCACTTGAGTTCACAAGTTACATCTTGCTCAAACGTAAACACTTTATATTGTAGAATAATCAAGTTTTGAGACAACCAAAAATAAAAGTAGGAAATTAAACACCTAGTCGAGGACTTTATATAAAAAATGGTATAAATATAATTATTTGATTTACTATCGGGTTATCGGTTAACCCATTAAGAAAAACTTTAAACAGTTAAGAACCAATAACCCGATAACAAAAAAAATCAAAACCGTTATCAAAATCACTAAACTAATAACCTAATACTATAAACCAATAACTTTTTTATCGATTCGATTTATCGGTTTCGATTCAGTTTTGAACAGCCCTAGTCTCAAGAAGAAGCTATAAAACCACAGAAATATGTGCCTCAAATATTTATTTTTATATTAATATAAGGTGGTGTTTGCATTAATTTGTGCGCATTTTTCGACTAATTTATCAATTATTAGGTGGTACTTTAATTATTTTATCAAGATATGTATTATTTGTCATCAATAAATATATCAAATAACTTTTTCTATCGAAATATAAAAAAAATGAAAAGTAAATATTTAGAATTAACGTATGAGGGAGTTCAACTGAATCTCATTTTAAAATTATATTATATTTCAATGGTAAAAAAAAATTCTCATTTAATTGACTCTTATGTTATATATATATTTTTTTAGTTTAATATTCCGAATTTGATATTTATATTGAAACATGATTATGCATCGCTATATTACACAATTAGGTGCATGCATGTTGCATCCGACTTCCAATTGATTTTTTAATTTTTTTTAGCTTTTGTTTATTTTTATATTTTTATAATCTTAATTAAAAGATTGATTAGCTATGGATAATTTTTTTAAAGATATATAAAAAGAATTAGTTGGAAGGAATTTCCTTTTTAAGTAGCTTTGTTTGTATGAAGACAATTTAGTAGAGGTGATAAAGACCTAGATTCTTTTATTTGTTTTTTTTGTTGAGAGAATAATCAACTCTTCATTAATTAATTACAATAATCATAGGAATAATTAGATCCTCATCTCACTAATTAATCAATCAATCAAAGAAATTATATTGAACTTGTAAACAAATACTAACTCTTTTTAATTTATTTTTTAGGGATAATGCACAAGTATCTCCTTCTCAATCTATGTCCGAAATCTCAGAGACACACGTATACTATACTAAGGTCCTATTATCTCTTAAACTTATTTTATTAATAATTTTTTACCTCTTTTCGGCCTATGTGGCACTATCTTGTGGGCTCAACGCTGGTTGACTTTTTTTTAAGTTATTGTCACATAGGCCGAAATGGGGTAGAAAATTACTTATAAAATAACTTCAGAAGGGTAATAAGACCTCAGTATGTTAATTATATTAACATTGTTGACCCATTGAAAGTTCTTAATGTAATTCATTGAATTAGTTCAATGTAAAGAGATTGATAATTAGTGTTTTAAAAGGCGGGGGCGTGAGGCGAGGCATTTATACAGTACGGAACGAGGCGTAAGCACCGAAACACGGGGCGTAAGTCCAATGAATCTACAGGACGTAGTCTCATATATATTCAATTTTATAGTTTTAGTACTAATTAATTTCCTTCAATGATTTTACAATAACTTTTTATGAAAAACATATAATATATAGAAATTATATATATGATTTTTATTTGATCTATAAAAAAGAAAAGAAGTATTATAACTACTATTTGAGAAATATAAACATTACTCTTTCATGAACAAAAATAAAATTACTTTCAAATAGTTAAATAAAATATGACATTTTGAGACATATGACAAAACCATGAAGACCAATGATAAGTGAAAAGTAAAATTTCGCTACATATTTTTAAGAGAAATGTTACGTAATAATAAGTACCTTCATAGTATTACCAAATAGTAAATATGTGATACTACATTTGTTGTTTGAGTTACTCTCAATCTTTTTGTGTTTATAGATAAAAAAAATTATGTACCATTCATTTATTCAAGAATTATGAGGGTCAACAATGTTAATTATAGATTTTAACACATAATTTGTGTAAGATCTGTTAGGCGAGTCACGAGCGTTGGGCGTTGGACGTGGGCGAACAGTCGAGCGCTTGAGGCGTAAGTCTTGTAGAACTAAGTCTCACACTTAAGTCTTGAGGCATTTTGCTAGAGTCCCGCCCTAGGACGAGCACCGAGGTGAGTCCCAGAAGAATCTTTTAAAACACTGATTGATATATAGTGAAGAACACTATAATTATTGAAAATGAAGCAAAGTTAAAGTTTTAGGATAAAAATAAAAAGAAGTGATGAATACTTGTAGGTAATAGGTTAGATGAACTTAAACATGAAAAATATTTTTAATCTTATATATAATTAAAAAAATCCCATTTTTCAAGATGATCTCTTGTTTTATAAGGTTCCTTTTAATATAGTAAAAAAAAAAATTGTTTTGCTTATCTTAATTTATAGAAATTTGAACATTTAAATCATATTTTTTGTTAAATATAGTACATTTGGTCCTTGCATATTGTAAATTTTAATTTTATTTATTGTGATTTTTTTAATATACATATTTGATCGTCAATTACTAGAAGTATTTGAAATGTGAATTTTTTGTTGTGAATATTTCTTAAATTTTCAGAATTATTAGTCGCTCCACAATGTGATTAATTATCCTTGTGTTATGTTGATTAAGTTATTTTATTGCTTCATACGTGAGATTAATATACATTTAAAAATATGCTAAATATAACATATGTCCTATCTAAAGGAATCAAAAACACTTATTTCAATTAATTAAAAATTAAATATGTTGAATCATAATGTTATACATCAAAAAGATTAAAATTAAATTTTATTAATAACAAAGAAATTAAACATACTATCTTCGATAATAAAAAGTCAACCTAATGCCTTACTCGCTAGACCACATTAAATCTTAATGTATCAAAATATTTTTATCGCTTGAATTTATGACCTTCTTTTAATCACGCGTATTAATAATCGAAAAGTATTTCATCCATGACCTAAATATAAAAATATTGGAGGGTTTTCTTTTTCCCTCCAAATAAATTTTGTTGGATTATATTATATTGTTGATATTTTATGTGCTTTTTTTTTTAATTTTTTTTTTAACTTTTAGAAGGGTCCTCAAGAGCATATGCATTATATTATTGGATGAAATGTATTAATTCCTTGAATCTGTCCTATCTAAGGCTCTCCCATTGATTGTTTTTAATAATATTGAATTAATAAATAAAATACCAAAAAGGAAGAAAAAGAAAAAAACAAAAAGGAAAAGCTTATCATAATTGGCTAATTATTTGGATTTTTTTTAAAAAAAATAGGTGTAAAAGATTAATTTGGAACTTTTTGATTTGATTTTTTATCTGATTTTATTAGAAGGGGAAACCTCTCTATGCTAAAATATTACTCACTAATTAAAAAAATATACTTCGAAAAATTATCATTGAATAAAATTAGCGATAATTTTTTTTTTAATTTAGAAACAACTATATTGGTCATACAACTTCAAGTTCCTATGTTTCAAACACATGCATTATGTCAACAAGTCTCACCGTTTATGTCTAGCATCGATCATCATGATATCATTATATGTCCAAAAAAACTTTTATAATCTTTCATCGTTCATAACATCTCTTGCTTTAACAAAACATCTTCTCAACAAAAAATATATAGAAACACTGATTCCAATCGAATATTAGTTTACATATTTATTTTCTTGGTCAAGATTCTCAAACCTTGAAGATGACACACACATGGTAGTACTCAAGAATAGCCATGTGAGCAAACACATGGATTCACAATCTTAGAAACATTCTTTGTAAGTCAAATCAAACCCACACTCTATACATTGCAAAAAAATGTACTCAATTCAATGTCCTTGTAGCCCACCAAATCTTATGTACATGGACCTATCCAATGAATAAGTTACGAGTTCATCTGAATTCATAAATTGAAAAAAATGATATATTTATCCTACGTGATAATTTTATATCTTATATGACGTCTTATTACATGTTTGAACATTTTTTGGGATTGTTCTTGTCCATCGCTATAACTCGGGTTGGCGAAAATTGAGTGTCCTTGACTCCGAAAGGACAAGGAAAATGACTACTAAAATAGACATTCAAAACAATTAGTATATTAGATTTATATAATTTGACGTAAATATTGAGTGCGAGTGCGAGTAAGTATTCATTTGAGATTGGTTGATTTAATTTGGTTTCAAGCACAATAATGGACTAATGATCCAAATCCAATTGTTTGGGCTAGCCCAATGGATGGACCTATGACCCATATTTGATTCATCTTTTCTATTCCACTGTTCTATTTTGTATCAATGTGTTTGACTTGACACGTATTTCAAGATTAAAGCACTTTTGAATTTGTGTTTTTGGAAACGTGCAATAACATTTTTCGTAATTGTAAAATTATATAATTAAGAATAAAAATGAAGATTTCAGGATGAAATTATGTAAGTTTGGTTCATATGTTAGATTTCACTCGCTTGGGATTGAGAATGTTCACTCTATCGATTTCAAAATTTCAAATAAAGGATGAAAGTGGCGATAGGATTGTCAACAACTGGAAAACTAGTCAATTCACGATGAATTTTAAGGATATTGAAGTAAACTCACTAGGAATTGAGAATGTTCAATTGCGGATCTCAAATCTGAATAAATGACGAGGGTTACAATAAGTTGACAAAATAAGCGTAAAGCTAATCAATTCACGATGAATATTTATTTAAACATAATGAAATATGACGAGTTTAGATAAAACAAAGAATTCATATAGCAGAGTCCAACTCACTTGGGATTGAGGAAATATTTGTCTTAATTTCTATTTCTTTTGACCAAAAACTTACAGCTAACTTATTATAAGTCTTTATATTATGTTCTACATTAGATAAAGTTCACATGTTCCATAATTTTGTCAAGCCATTTAAATTTGTATCTTAGTTTAATTATGTCAAATGTTTACATTATTTTTCTCTGAAAAAGTTGTTAACATCTGATGTTTTGTTACATTTGTGATACATGCATGTATCTTTTCTGCAATCTCTGTTCTCTACTTTGAAATTACAAATTCTGTTCTTAACTTTTTTTTTTCCTTTTTTCCATAACGACATCATTTGTCTGAATATCTTGTTGACTCCTTGAACGTATAGTGTAACATAACTTGAAAAATTGATACCATATTTTTTTATCGTTATAGTGAAATATTGTGGTAGAGAGTGATTAGTCTACATATGTATTATTGCATTCTCTTTTTAGAAAATATATGCAAACTAATAATGTCATTGCTTTTCTTGAGTTAAGTGTCTAACGAAAATAACGTCTCTATCCTATAACATCCTTCCAAACGGATTCCATTCAGTGCCAGCGGTTTAACAGATCTCGCAGGAAATCCCAAATTGGCTACATCACGTCTATGCTTACTATTTTTTCAGTTTGTAAAGTGTCTAACAAAAATAACGTCTCTATCCTATAAGGTCTCCATACACTGTACTCTTTCGAAATCACTTGTAAGATCACACAGGTATGTATGTTTAGTGACCTATATTGCTCATGACTCTTCAAAATTGTTGTCGCACCCGTGTCATATTCTCCAAAATACACTATTTGGAGTATTCATCACGCAACAATCGACATTTTTGAAGAGTCTGAGCAAACATAGATTGTGACTATAATGAAATGACTCATAGAAAGTGACAACAGGCAAACCAAAACAATGTTTCTTGATAACTTATAGATTCAAATTTTGATCTCTTATTCATTACTACTAACACCTCAAATTCTCCAACCTACATTGACATGACCAAATGAAAAGTACAACATAAAGCAAAGGGGTGGGGTGGGGTGGTGGGGTGGGGTGGGGGGGGGATACTAAATGGAAATGAAACACTAAACAGAAGCCTCTACTTGTCAAAGACTTCATTTTTATTCAAAGAAAAAACAGGCAGACCTTCATTCACTCAGCAGCCAATGGAACAGCTTCAGCCTAAAAGGAAAAACCAAAGCTTTCATTAGGGATTTCCAACACTAAATGACTCTCTCTAAGAGAATGTAACTGTATCGTAAACACGAAAACACGAAACTCACCATCTTACGGTACTTGAGAGCGTAAAACATTTCAAGGTAGCGACGGATTTCTAGACGATCAAGCTTAGAAACATGTTTCCAGAACCCATAAACAGCAGCCAGGGTCAGTAGCCTTTCGGAGTAGATTTGCCAAGTGTACCTGTATAGTAGTTAAAAAAACGCGATAAGATATCAATGAACTATGCCTGAAATTCCGATTTAGTGTCGAGAAAAAGTTGCTTACTTCTCTTGGATGCGCTTCAGACCACCCGTCGAAATGGTTTCCCAATGTGAAGGCTCTTTCTTGCATTTGTCAAAGAAATCAGCTAGCAGATCAGCAGCTTGCTCACCGTGATATGGATCAATATGGAAACCGGATTTTCCATGAACGATGATTTCAGCTGGACCACCGTGATTAGTTGCAAATGTAGGCAGACCACAAGTCATTGCTTCGACAACAGTCAGACCAAAAGCCTCGTAGAATGCAGGCTGCACAAAAGCTCCCTTAGTGTCAGCAATGTATCGGTAGAGCTCACCATTCCTCACTCGGTTCATCTGGGAAGAAATCCATCTGAATTGGCCATTCAAGTTATGAGTCTCTATTAGCTCATACATCTTCTTCATCTCTGCCTGCTCTTCCAAATCTTTGGATTCCTTCCTTCGATCTCCGCCAACTACGACCAGGTTAACCAATCCCCTTAGTCGTGTATTCTTGGCGTACCACTCAACAAGTCCGGTTAAATTCTTCACACGATCCAACCTTGCCATTGTGAATAAAATTGGCTTAGTCCTGTCCTTGAGCACACACCTGCAAGAAAGCACAACCTGTTTAGCACAAGCTCGTTTACGAGGACCTGATCCAACGTTACGACACCCGTGGAGCATAAATATATGTATAAAAATTCACTAATATGCAAAAAGTAGTCTATATGAACTCATTATTTCAAAAATGTAATATATTCAATGCTAAAAGCCATACATGATGGAACCATAGAATTTAAATCTTGAATACGTCTCTGTCGTATAAATACGTAATATAGACATGTACTACTAATGTAGAAACTTACAGATGTTCGTCATTCTCAACGTCACTGTATAGCAGCTCATCAATTTCAGGGTGAAATGCTGTAAGTCTCTTTTCCGTTTCGGAGTACGGGAAGTATAGGTTAATATCAGCTCCAGGTGAGACGATGTTGAACTTGGGGTCGAACACATTAATGCCGTGAACAACTCTGTACAATCCAGGCATTGTAAATGCCATATGGCTCTCATATTGTCCTACAGTGTCCTTGCTGGAAAAATCGACAAGGATTAAGCGCGGGAAAAAAGATTATGAAGTTACTTCAATGATAGTAAATTGATGTTTATACCTTCCTGCTATCTCCTGGAAGGTGCTGGTGATGATGAAATCAGTGTGATTCATTGCAATGAGATCAGCTGTAAACTGGGACGAGAAATGGTATTTTTCATCAAACTTTTTCCAGTAAATGTCGGAATCAGGATATTTCGTTTTCTCCAAGGCGTGGGCGATGGTGCACTGCAGAAGACAAATGACACAATGAAAAAGGAAAGAGATTAGTATTCTTAGCTTCAAGCTTATGAAAATGCGATAAGAGGAAAAACACCACAGACCTGCGTTACGCCTAACTTGTGAGCTAACAAAGAAGCAGCAAGATTACCCTCACTGTAGTTTCCGATTATCAAATCTGGCTTGGCCTGCAGTTCTGCAGAATTTCTTTTGCAACATCCTGAAGTATGAAAAGCCGAAGTATTAATACTTAGCAAATTGTTCTGAAATACGTATCGGAAGCTAGAAAAATACAATGAAGCTTTTGTCACCTCAATGAATGTCTCCATGTATGGCCACACTTCAAAGCGAGAGATCCATTTGCGAACGATACCCTTCTCAGTCCTAAAGGGGACCCTAAGAATATGTGAGTGTTCTGTTCCATACACCTTCTCAAGCCTCTGACCGCAAGTGGTTCCAACTGCGTCTGGCAGCAGCCGAGTAACCTGAGAATAACAGCAGGACCGATAATTAAAATGAAGAGAAATTAGCTACAATCCTCACTCTACAGAAAATACAAGTACAGCAAACACTAACAATAAGAATACGGGGGATGATATCAAGTCCTTGCTCCTTTATGCGCTTAAGCATTTCACGCTCCAAGGCGGGAACTTGATCTAATATGTAGACAACCTACACAACAAGGGGTGAAGGACATTAGCATTTACTGAAACAAGCATTACATTAGCAATGATGATTTTAGGTAATGCACCTGGCCACCGGTGTCGGGATAACCCAAGACATTTTCTTGGGCAAAATATCCATGCGGGGAAAGGATAACCACATTGAAGACCATGGGAATTCTCCCCAAGAACTTCTCAAGAGTACATGAGTCAGGTGCCTCAAGGAGATCAAGAAGCATGCACACCATCTCTAGCACACGCTCCGCCGTGTCCCCCCATCCCTTCTCCAATCCGATTTCTTGGAACTTGTGTTCGAATTCGAAAAATGGAGTTTCCGGGGGAAGCATAATGAGGTATTCCTCTGCCTTCCTTAAGACATTTTGAAGAGTATTCGAATTATGTATCCTATCATTCAGCATCATTGTCTGTGAACAGGAAATCATAAAAGCAATCATTTAGAACATATTCATCAGTCATACGGTCCACGATTTAGTTGCTGTATTTGTACTTAGAGCTCACAAAATATCTAAATATTTAGCGTCGAAGCCAATTATTAGTTTATGTTAACTTGGAATCGTTATCGGAACCCATAAACTTCAAATTTTGGATCCGCCTCTGACTGACTATTCTAATAATTCTAATACGTAAAGTAACATGCACAAATTAAACCTATCAATGAATGGGACTAACAAATTACCTTGCCCTTATAATGGTGAGCGCGGAGAAATTCGAGAAGCGGGGCCATGCTTTCCTTGTCATGGAACATTTTGGCAGAGAGGTGCCTATTGAGGAATTCAACTCCATTTCCAATAGATTTGGTGAGGGTTGGTTTAGGAAAGGATGCAGTGAAAGGCTCGAAATCCAACTCGAGAACGAAATTTCCATTTGAGCTGCATCAGGGAAAAGCACACACTTAACATTGAACAATGAATTCGTAGCCTATTCTTGTAGCATATAAAAGTCTAAAACGTACGCTCCGTCGACAAGTTCTTCTTTGAATTGCAAATACTCAGGGACGGACAGCTCCTCAACAACTAGTGCGTTGACGTTCACACGGACGTATTCCCAGACACCAGGCCTCAAACGAATAGCAAGTGCAACCCAAGGGGGCAGAACAATCGCTTCCTAGTATATAACATATCATAGCAGCATTCATATATAAACTCAAAAATGATACATATATGATCTTTTGGTGACACATATAGACAAACCCGAATTACCTGAGTGGATTTCAGGAGTTCTTCGAACGCATGTTCATTCAGTTTGTCTTTGTCATCTTGGCGAATTGCATCGAACTCAGCCAAAAGCTCGTGAGGTTTCAAGATCCCTTTTCCGTGGCTTTCGATCCTGTAATAACCAAAACCAGTATAAATACATCACATACATATCCAAACCAACTTAATCTTTTCTCTTAGTAACTGTCGTGTCCAGGTCAGCTTGCATGTGCCTAGACTATTTTACCGTAGCTACTATCACCAACTAGCACAAATATCGAAAAACTCTACACATCAACACTTAAGACATATAGAAAGAAATCACCTAGCGTTTTTTCACATTCCATACATTTTTTAGGCTAATACCTTGAAAGAAACAGCAGTATCTCATTGCGGTGAGCAGCTAAAGTTGCATCAACACGTTCACGAAGGCTATGAACACGAGTCAGAACACGTTCAGCCATTGTAGTTGATTCAGCAGATGGGAAATCCTCAGACAAAGTTCAACTGTAAACAACCAAAACATACACTGGTGCAGTTAGTAGAAGAGCCCACCTCAGCTTATCCGAATACCAAACAAAATTTTATATAGCATTACATTACTACAACCACTGAAAAATTGAAAATGACAAACTAAAAACTCACTGAATCACCAAATTTTCAACATCCACAATGTCACCACTTCAAATTTTCATACCTTTCACCTAATATAGTCAAGGGCGGAGCCAACAACATACCCCGTGTAATCTCACAAAGTGAAGTCGGGGAGGGTAGAATGTCCACAAACCTTACCTCTACCTTGAAGGTAGAGAGGTTGCTTCCGATGGACCCTCGGCTCAAGGAAAACAGTTCAAAAAAGAAACAAAGACTGTGAAAGGAGCCATGAAAAAATACATAACAAAGCATTCAGAACATATAGAAACTACATGAGTAATACTACGACTAGTCACTACTAGTATAGTGATACAACACTCTTAACACTCTACTACCTACGAACCTTCAACTGTAATCCGTCTAAAGGGTGTTTTCTTTTTTTAATGTATCCGGAATCTAGACCCAAAATTCATTAACTAAAAATTCTGGCTCCGCTACTGAGTATAATACTATAGTACTAATAAAACCAAAACCAACCAAAGAGGATGACATTAGTTACATTTCTTACTCAAACACGTTTGTGGCAAAAGCAAACGCCTATGCGTTACAACCAAGACTACAACAAGACTAAACTACAAAATATATATATAAAAAATAACTCAATGAAGACCCCACAACAAGAATCTACAGTAAACTTTCTGTTACAAAATGGACTACATTTCTCAATCTTGATTAACCAAAAACATCAAATCTTAGTTAAAAACTAAACAAAACAAGATCTTTAAGAAAACCCCATAAGTTTTTCATCAGAAAAATAGCAAATGTACTATGAAAAAACAAAACAAGAATTGATGACTAAAGCAAACATGAACTACTTCAGCTATGTCATGAAGATAGATTTGTCTTAAAATGAAGGTATACTTAAAAACTAAGAATTTTGACACAAACAAACAAGACCACCCCACCCCCCACCCCCCACCCCCACCCCCACAAACAAATGAGAACAGAACAGAACAGAACAAAAACAGTTTTGAGACAAAGGTGACAAAAACTATGTGAACACAAAAACAAACCTCCAAATGTTATCTTTACACCTCTTGGGGTGATTATGATCATGATCAAGATTCAAGAACAAAACTTTTTCAAGAAAGATTACTTCTACTTTGTTCTTGATCACTTTCTACAAATTCAAAAAAAAAAAAAAAAAAAAACACAAAAATGTCATCTTTAACACTTTACACCTCTTGGGGGTGATCAAGAACAAAAATTTTCAAGAAAGATTACTTCTTGTTTGTTCTTAATCACTTTCTACTACTAAAAAAGTTGGAATCTCTAGCTAAAATATCAAAAAATAACTTTTTTTTCTGGGTTTTTGAGTAAATGAGCTCAACTAAAAATGGAAAATTTTTGTAAGAAAAATTCAAGATCTTTAACACCCTTTAAAGATAAGATCAACATTTTCCCCCAAGATCAAAACTTTGAACTAAATTTGAACCAAACACCAAAAAAAATGACTATTTTTGCATGTGGAAATTAACTAGCATATAAAAAAAATTAAAAAAAATTGTAGCTTTACCTTTGAGAGGAAAGAAATGAAAAAGGAAAAAAATGGAGAAAATGTTGAAATGAGTGTATGAATGAAAGAAGCAAATGAAAGAGTTTTGCTTGTGAATGGTGAAGAAAGCAAAGCTAGAGGACACCTTTTTATAGCCAAAAAAAAAGTGGAAATTGTAACAAGTGTTAATTAATTAGGTGAAGGATCTTAATTAATCACAAACTATATGCTAATGATGGCTTTTGGTTTAGTGAGTAAGAAAAAAAAATTCATATCTAGTTGAACCTATTAACTTGATCTCAGTTGATAATTTAAACGAGGTTAATTTTTAAAATACATATGTAAACATATTAACTCATCTTTATTGTCTCACGTAAATTTTACAAATGTCTAAATGATCATTATTTTAAAAGAAAAAGGATAATATACCTTTGAATATCATAAATGGTACGCATATTGGTGTTCCTGCGTTCAAAAACTATCTATATACTAACGGACAAACGCATAACATAGTCTTATCTGCCTACGCGATATTTATTAAATATCGGATCGACGAATAAGATTTTTCTACTTATCCTTCAGTAAGAGTGAAGGTTATATATGCTCTAATTTTTGGCAACGTGATCCAATGTCAAAAGTATAACAGAAGATATCTACACATCGTTTATGATAATTCGAAATATATTTATCATTTTTTCCTTTTATAAATCAAATTATTTAAAGATAGTAAAAACAAATTGAAATGTTTATATATGTATTTTACAAAATTGAAATATCTAACTATTAATTTGGATAAGTTAAAATGTGTAACAGTCAATGACTGGTCAATTTTTTTTTTCAATTATACAAACATTATTTGATACAATGGTAAGAATTTTGATTATATAATTAGGTGGTTAAACCAAGCTTTTTTAAAGTCAAAAGAATATATTTTTAAAAAAGTAATTTAAAGATTAAGTTGTTGTGTCAGTGATAAATTAATCAAACATCAAATCGCTAATGTTTAGAAACTTCTAAAAAGCATTTTTAAAATAAGTGGATTTTAAAATTTTGATCAATAAATTATAAATACTCCATGTATAGGTTTATACATTATTATTTATATTTTAATTGAAATATGTAAATTAATCCGAACATTATGATCATAATAAAAAAAAGGGATAAAAATAAAGAAATTTAGTATTTCTTGCTCAAAATTGAGACTTTTATTTTTGGAAAAACTTACATAAATATACTATAATAAAAAAATATTTATCATTTTATGCAATTAAATTTTTTTTCACTTGATCACTTTTAATTAATTTATAATTCAAATTTAATACATATTACAAAGATAAATTTATTATTCAAATATAATACAAGTTTTAATGATGGATAATACATTTATCACACATTTTAATACACTTATAATACAATGTGACAATTTTTTACCAAACAAACATAATATATTTCAAAAACAATTATAATTCATATATATTGCATACATAATTCACTTTTAGTACATCTTACAGATTTATCACAATATTGCTATAAATGGTAATAAATAAAAAGTATCGCTAAAATCAGTAATTATTTTTAAATGTATTTATTCATGTAAATTTTTTCATAATTTTTTTCATTCTAAAACACAAAACAAACATAAAGTTCAGGTTTATATAACAAAAAATCACGATATATCTAGGATTATAAATTCATTTTTTTAAAATTAAATTATGTATCTAACAAACCTCCCTCACATAAATTAGTATTAAAAATTAATTAATATAAATATTTTTTATTTTTATCAAAAAAATTGAGTTAAACTTTTTCTTATATATAAATTTATTTAATCAAATTTTTCATATGAATATTCAAAGTTTTAAAAAAAAAGCTTCACTCTGATCCCTATTACAATTGGCAGCTGCTGGTTTATAATAATCTCAATTTTATTAGTTTTCAGTCAAAACCACTTTATAAAATAATAATAATAATCAAAACCACTTTTTAAAAATATAATAATAATCAAAACCACTTTTATTTCCTCTGTATTTGACACTAATCTTGTGGACCCAATTTTTGATAAATAAAACTAGACACTTTATCCAGTTTTTCTAATTCTTTATTCATTTCTTTACTATTAAAAAATAAACAAATTATATATTTTGTGCTCATCTTTTGACCCTTAATTCCCAAATAATTTTATTTTAATTTTATGTTCATATAATAATGACAATTAGTTGAACTAAGGATGTACTGCTGTGACACGTAATGCTATTTTAGGATAATGTTATGTATATTATAAGTTTTTTAATCTCTCATCGATATTTTGTTTGAGACTCGATTAATTTAAATTCACGAAATACTTTTGTTATAATTTTTTTCATTCGTAAGACTCAAGACCAACTTCTATTCCATATGTATGGAACATCGAGATCCGAAGGGGGTCATGAAGGTTATTAATCACGCGTTGATTAATTAGCAATGTAGTTTATTTATGGAAAAATATACAAGTACATTCTTAGATTATGATCGAAATTTCAGTAACCCATTTTAATTAAATTAAGGTTCTATTACCCCCTCCCCCTCCTCCGAACCAATTTTTTGGTAATGTTGTATACCTTTTTAGCTTACGTGACATCCAAATATCTATGACGCGCCTCGATTGCATGAAATCACGGAGCGCGCCACGTAAATAGTTTAGGGCACTTATGCCTTATCTCTTTATTTATCACATATGATAACTTTTTCTTTAGTCGAAAGGTAAAACTTGTATGCATATATATATAAAATTCTTCTCAAACTTTACTTGTGAAGTCATAGAAATATAATTGATTGTTTTTGTCGACTTTACGCTACGATTCTTTTTTTCATTTATAAAGTCGAATTATTCTTTTATCTACTCTCTATCAAAACCTAATGGGAAGTAGCCATCGAGGGAGCAATAAATTCAACTTTTTTTCTCTTGTTGGAGTCAAATTAGGTTTGATAATTGACTTAAAAGAAGAATCTAAAAAAATATAGACCAAATACATTGATAATTTTTTAAATTATCTCTAATAAACTTTGTTAGATACTTAAAATATGAATATTTTCGAATGATTATCTAGATATATGGAAAAAAAAGTTATTCTACCTCAATACTACATATTTTAAAACGCCTATCACATAAATATTAAATAAAATATGCAATATTTTTAAGTAGTTAACTTATATTTTCTCCGATCGATATTATTTTTCATGGTTTTTTATTTTTAGAGTCAAACTATAAAAACTTTGATTAACATTTTAAGATATATTTTTTCATCATATTAATATGCAAAAAATCGCAATTTATAGTACTTTTCATATAGTTTTAGAATATCTAATTTTTTGTTTGAAATATCGAACTACTGTGATATAATTTAACTTTAAAAATTAGTCAATTTGACTTTTGAAAAGCGAAACATGACAAACAATTCCGGATGGAGGGAGTATGTAACTGACGTTTTTAGTTAATTTTGATTCCAAATTTGAGTCAAAAGTTTGTTTTACATGAACAATTGATATAAATCGTTATGTCTGAATAAAAATTACTGACAAATTCAAAAAAACTATTGATATATTTCGCCAAATAAGTGGAATATTCTTTTTAAAAAGTGTGGCCCTAATTTTCCAATTTGTGTTCATTCATACTGTCCTAATGTTACATTATTTTTGGCTAAATTATCGGCATACGTTGTCTGGACTTTATAATATTTTGATAAGATAATGTAAAAAAATACTTTTATTAGATCACATAAATCATATTACAAGCTCTATATTAAATAAATATGAGTTAAAGAATTTTATGAATTAGTTACTCTAAGTTTCATTTATGTATAAAAATATATTAGGTGAATTATGTGAACCAATTGTACTATCAAAGGTGGTGCAACATATTAAATTATTTCGATTTTTATATTTTGAGTATAAAAGAAAATCTTGATAAAAAATATTTCTCTCAAATAGGCTCAAATTTTTTCTCTCAAATAGGCTCAGCGCGATAAAAATCTAAACTAATTGAATTTTAATACGAATATTGAGCTAATTCTTCCTTAATTAAGAGTCTCGATATTAAATTGAGTATACAATGAAATCTTGATTTCTCTCAAATAGACTTAATATAACAAAAGTATAAATCAATTAAATTTTAATATGAATATCGAATAAGAGATCGAAACTAAATTTTTTATATTTTGAGTATAAAAGAAAATCTTGATGAGAAATGTTTCTATCGACTAGACTCAACGCGATAAATATTTAAACTAATTAAATTTTAATACAAATATTGAGTTGATTTTTTCTTAATTAAGAGTCTCGATATTAAATTGAGTATACAATGAAATCTTGATTTCTCTCAAATAGACTTAATATAACAAAAGTATAAATTAATTAAATTTTAATATGAATATCGAATACGAGATCGAAACTAAATTTTTTATATTTTGAGTATAAAAGAAAATCTTGATGAGAAACGTTTCTATCGACTAGACTCAACGCGATAAAATTTAAACTAATTAAATTTTAATACAAATATTGAGCTGATTCTTCCTTAATTAAGAGTCTCGATATTAAATTTTGAGTATACAATGAAATCTTAATTTCTCTCAAATAGACTTAATATAACAAAAGTATAAATCAATTAAATTTCAATATAAATATCGAATACGAGATCGGAACTAAGTTTTTTTATATTTTGAGTATAAAAGAAAATCTTGATGAGAAACATTTCTATCGAATAGGCTCAACGCAATAAAAATTTAAACTAATTAAATTTTAATACGAATATTGAGATGATTCATCTTAATTAAGAGTTTCGATATTAAATTTTGAGTATACAAGAAAATCTTAATTTCTCTCAAATAGACTTAATATAACAAAAGTATAAATTAATTAAATTTTAATATGAATGACGAATACGAGATCGAAACTAAATTTTTTATATTTTGAATATAAAAGAAAATCTTGATGAGAAACATTTCTATCGAATAGGCTCAACGCAATAAAAATTTAAACTAATTAAATTTTAATACGAATATTAAGCTGATTCTTTCTTAATTAAGAGTCTCGATATTAAATTTTGAGTATACAAGAAAATCTTAATTTCTCTCAAATAGACTTAATATATCAAAAGTATAAATCAATTAAATTTTAATATGAATATCAAATACGAGATCGAAGCTAAATTTTTTATATTTTGAGTATAAAAGAAAATCTTGATGAGAAACGTTTCTATCGAATAAGCTCAACGCGATAACAATTTAAACTAATTAAATTTTAATACGAATATTGAACTGATTCTTTCTTAATTAAGAGTCTTGATATTAAATTTTGAGTATACAAGAAAATCTTAATTTTTCTCAAATAGACTTAATATATCAAAAGTATAAATCAATTAAATTTTAATATGAATATCAAATACGAGATCGAAGCTAAATTTTTTATATTTTGAGTATAAAAGAAAATCTTGATGAGAAACGTTTCTATCGAATAGACTCAACGCGATAAAAATTTAAACTTATTAAATTTTAATACGAATATTGAGCTGATTCTTTCTTAATTAAGAGTCTTGATATTAAATTTTGAGTACACAAAGAAAATCTTAATTTCTCTCAAATAGACTAAATATATCAAAAGTATAAATTACTTACATTTTAATGTGAATATCGAATACGAAATCGAATTATTTTTTTTTTAAAAAAAAAGTGAACCAATTGTAAGTTGAAGTATAGGTGTGGTCATTTTCAACAAACCAAAATAAGAAAATCTATGGGCTATAGGGAGACAAAACTACCTTATTTTCATTGCATGCCACATGCTATGGAATTTAGCAAATTATTCCTAATTTTAAGTATTACGTTTTGTACAATATTGTAGAAAACCATTTTAATTGGCGGAATTTATTAACGGACATCTAAAATTGACATCATTTTTTAAATAAGATTTAATTATTTTAAATATTGTAAGTCGATGTTTATTGTGTCATTTTGAATTATTTTTTTTACGATCAACCAAAATATGTGTATGTTACACTCATAAATAGTGTGTAAAGTGATAAATTAAATGACTGTATAAATTTTGAATATATAATGAATTTTAAATAAATAAAAAAATAGTCAATGAATCAATGACACATGACATTTCCTAAATAATTAAAAAAATAATCTTGAAATGGATCTATTTTTAAAATTTTAAAGAGTTTTTTATTCATTTTATTGTAATTATTCATCTATTTAATTGAGCTTGAAAAGGGGTTAAGAAAAAGAAGAATTGTTTTTTTTTATTGAATAAGTCTTTTGCACGTTGTCAATAAGTGTATCATACTCATTATGTCATATAAATAAAAAAAAGTATAATGAATTCTGGCATGAGCTATTTAAAATGATGAACAAATCATAATTAAAGCGTTTAACTGAAAATCGATACCAATTTAGTTAGCCATAAATTAATTTCGACTTTTTATTTTATTGATCAAATATTATAATATCATGTTTCATGATGCTTTCTTAGTGAGAGCATCAACTACTCGATTCGCTACGGAGATGCAAATTTTATCTAAATAAGCTCGTTAAGCAAGCGTTATGTTCGATTATAATTTTGACTCATCATTTAAATTCAAATGTAAAACTAGCTAGATTTTCATTTATGTGTTCAGTCTAATTAATATATAACTTCTATCCAAATATTATATTTGTCTCAGCTTAAATATCTTAATTTTTTTTTAACCTAAGTGTCACACTTATATTATAATTTTTTACAATAATCATGGCAAACATCATAGTCAAGGTTTTAAGGGGCCATCAATGATTTAGCACCAAAAAAATATATAATATAGTACTATATTTATCATCAGCTAAAATATCTTGTTTCATTAAAGAAAAATAAATTGTAAAAAGTTAGTTGGACACAGAAAGAGATGTTTTAATTTTCCTATATTAATATGATCGAATGGTATTTTCTATAGGCAGTTAGAATTATACAGATATTAATTATGCGGATATTAATTATATATATATATTGACTATTTCGTTGTTACTCCTCATTGCATGTATTAGTAATATAATGTAAATTTCTAAGTGACAAATTAAAAATCGTAATAATTTTATACATGAATAACTTACTCTAACTATCACGTGTGATATAATTAGTTGATTATACGTAAATTTGATACATGGTTTGTGACCACTTCTTAATTACGTAATTAATATATGATAAAAATTAGTGAACTGCTTTGATGGTTTGTGACCACTTCTTAATTGCACTATCCCTTTCTTTAACTTTTTCTTTTTAATAATTGTTTTAATTTTAAATTCTTTAAATATTTTTTGATATTCAATACTTATTAGGGAAAATGAAGATGGGTGGATCTACATATGTCGTTCGAGAATAAAAGCTAGAAAATTTTAAATCTAAAGATAAGTCTTGAGTCAGAATATGAAAAGACGGTGACGGAAATTATAATATTAAAAAAAATGTTTCAATCCATGTTAATAATTGTCTTAGCTATGATAATGTTTATTAAGGTTCAATTATAATCTTTGATGTTATTATAGTGTGCCAAGATATTAAATTGGGTTTGATACTTCCAAATACAATAATTTGATTTTTCAAAGATGATAAAATTCAATCAAACTTTTTTTTATGGATAAGCTCTACATCAATCCATTAGATTTATTTCTTAATTTTTTGCCCTTCTACACAAAAAAGAGATAGAATTATAGATATGTCGGTCATTAGAAGGATGAACTGCAACAATAAGATTCCTCACGTATCATCTGTGGCAAAACAGAACAATAGCTAGATAAGAAATTAAAGTAGATACGCCGATCGTTAGAAGGAAGAAGTCTCATAACAAGATTCCTCGCGTATCATCTGTGACAAAACTATGAAAGTATGAATAGTAGCTAGACAAGAAACTAAAATAGATAGGCCGGTCATTAGAAGGAAGAACTGCCATAACAAGATTCCTCACGTACCATCTGTAGCAAAACTATGAACTTTAGCTAGACAAGAAACCGAAATAGATACGCCGATCATTAGAAGGAAGAACTGTCATAACAAGATTCCTCATGTATCATCTGTAGCAAAACAATGAATGCTAGCTGGACAAGAAACTAAAATAGATAGGCCGGTCATTAGAAGGAAGAACTGCCATAACAAGCTTCCTCATGTACAATCTGTAGTAAAACTATGAACGGTAGCTAGACAAGAAACCGAAATAGATACGCCGGTCATTAAAAGGAAGAACTGTCATAATAAAATTCCTCACGTATCATCTGTAGCAAAACAATGAACGCTAGCTGGACAAGAAACTAACATAGATAAAGGACATAATGTCTTCCAAGATTCTTTAACACAAATAAGTAGATAGATTTTATACAAACTATTTCAATCTTTGCTTTGTGGTACTTGAAGGGCTTCAAGAATTTCAACTACTTGACTCATAACAGGCCTTCCTTTCGGGTTTTGGCTGAGGCACTGATAGGCAAGACTAGCAACCTTTACGACAGTTTTAGACGAGTATTGTCCTTTGAGTCTAGGATCGAGTATCTTAAACAGCTTCTTGTTATGATTCAGGAGAGGACGTGCCCACTCTACAAGGTTGTATTCCTGGCTAGGCCTAGTCTTGTCGATTGCTCTTCTTCCAATGAGCATCTCAAGCAAAACAACCCCATAAGCATAAACATCACTTCTGGCTGTTAAATGTCCTGAATGTTCCAATTATATGTCTTAGTAACGGTGATTACTTGACAAAAATTAACAGAAGAATCACAAGCCATAAACAAAAATGAGGGTTGAGTTTTTGATGATCACTCAACTAATGGTTATTATCTCATCATAAAGTCACTTCTTCTTGATTTCAGGTGACTTTACGAGATAATAACTAGTATTAGTTGAGCGACCATATGAGAAATTAAAACATCTCCCTTTTTTTTGGTACTTCATTTGTATGCAGTTCTTGTTATTAGACAGATAGCGAATACGTAGGTAAAGATAACTAAATGTGGATTTTCAAAAGACAGGCATATGCTCGACAAGGTTGAAGATGATTGTGGTATAAAACGCGTTTGACTATCCTTCTTACTGAGTCTAATTAAGATAGCACTGTACTAGACGTAAAAACTACCTAGTGTAATATTTGGCAACAAGGTGATGCTGGACTCACCAGTCATGACATACTCTGGAGCGGCATAACCATAAGTACCAATAACACGAGTCGATACGTGAGTCTGATCTCCCATTGGCCCATCTTTTGCAAGTCCAAAGTCAGAAAGCTTTGCATTAAAATCCTGCAGATCCAAATCCAAACAAAGACGGATATTGAAACTAGCAAAGAACTCTAACATAATGATGATATTATATAAAGTATTGAGCACCTTCAAGGGAAATAATATACATAAGCAAAACAACATCTCACCGCATCTAACAAAATGTTTGAGGTCTTGAAGTCCCTATATATTACCGGCATTTCAGCTCCATGAAGAAAAGCAAGCCCTTTGGCGGCATCCAGAGCAACTTTCATTCTCCTCGACCATGTTAGAGTGGCACACATTCCTAAAGTACAGACGTCAATGAGATAGAAAAATGCTAATTCCCATAGAAAGAGAACCAGCTATTATGTTCTCTTTTAAGAAGGCTCGGACAAAAGAAACAACTTGCTGAACTTCTCATGTTCTAATTATCGTTTGTGACATAACTTGGATATGTGCAATTGCTCTTCATATGACAGTGTGAAATAATGCAAAAAGCAGAAAATCAATGATAATATGAACTAATGCAAACAGCAGAAAATGTTTAGAATTATAAGTCCATATTGGACGTGTAGGAAGTGAATCCGCGAGTATTTGTTTCGTTCACTTTTACGCAAATCGAGATTAGTTTCACCTTTACCAACATGGACTCCCATTGATATTGAGTACTCACTTGGAAAGAGGTGTTTCTCCAGGCTGCCAGATTCCATATACTCATAAGCTAGTAGTCTATGGTGGTCCTCACAGCAATATCCGATCAGCTTCACCAGATTTGGATGTCGAAGCTGCCCCAAATAGTTCATCTCTGCCTGCAAAGAAAGAAGTAAAAATAAGAAACAGATATCCATTAAGAGCAACAAAGTTTTTGCAACTTCCCTAACATATTCATGGCAAACTTTTGCAGCGACTTGTCGTTTGAATAAAATTTATTCTGGAAAATCAGGTCAGAATCTGATCCAGAACGATGAAAACCTGAGTCTAACCGGAGGTAAACGATAAGGTTGTTAACCAGACAAGAAGCCATAGCACCTACCAGCCATTCTCTATCACCCTGAAGACCTTCTGGATCGAGCTCCTTAATGGCAACATAAGTAGTCTTGTATCCCGGCCTGACATGTTCATCAATAACTCCTTTGTAGACGATACCAAATCCACCCTCTCCGAGAACCTGTTTCGGTCGAAAGTGTTTCGTAGCCATTTTCATTTCTTCATACTTGAAGATATCAAGATCACTAATCCCTGGATTCTGCTGCAGGTCTTCAACGGTTTCAGGTATTACCACAATGTTGCTTCTACGTCTAGAGTCATGTCCCTCAGGTGTTTTTAACTTCGGTTGACTTACAGGATTTCTCTTGGTGGGATACGAACCAACTCCATG
Source organism: Solanum peruvianum (assembly GCA_027705065.1). Classification (NCBI taxonomy): domain Eukaryota; kingdom Viridiplantae; phylum Streptophyta; class Magnoliopsida; order Solanales; family Solanaceae; genus Solanum; species Solanum peruvianum. Next base: position 2,709,740 of record JAKWJD010001766.1, read on the forward strand.
GACAACTGCGAGTAAAAGAATCATGATATAAAACAAAATAACTTTTGATTCTCCCACAGCAAAGAAAAGCAATGTTTTTATCACAAGAGTGAAGGATGACGAGATTAGATCAGTAGTCATTCAATAAAATGCAAAAAATGGAGTCCAAGTAACTCAATCAACTATCTGTCAACCATGATAGCAGATTTTGCCCAGTGAGCCAAACTCTTACCTTTATTCGCAATTAAAAGACTTCATCATAGTGCCATTGCTAGAACTACTAACACCAGTAACACTAATTTACTTTAAAAATTCACTCAACAACATCACAGGCAACACACGTCAGATTGACATTAAGATATTAACTGTACCATATGTCATTGACCCCCAAAAATAGTTTCCTATTATCAAATCACAAAATTTATATGAAAAGATGACAACAACATATTGAGTGTAGTTCCACAAAGTTGCATCTAGAGAGGCTAGAGTGTACGCAAGATAGAGAGGTTGTTTCCAATAGAATCTCGGCTCCAAATAAACAACTAACCAAAATGAAAGCATAATGAAGCATTCTGAACAATAACTACAGCAAAATAAACAAACTACAATAACCAACATATAGTAACACTAACACATATGAAACTACAAGGAAACTACATGAGCAACACTACACCTACTAGTATAACAAGAGAAAAAAACAACGTAAGTGAAAGCATAATGAAGCATTCTGAACAATAACTACAGCAAAATAACCAAACTACAATAACCAACATATAGTAACACTAACACAAATGGAACTACAAGGAAACTATAGGAGCAATACTACGTCTACTAATATGGACGGATAAAGAGACAACACACTACTATCTACTAATCTTCAATCCTAACACTGTAGCAAAAAGAAAACCAATACCTGTCTTACTCTCTGGTCTTTGTCCTGTTTTGCCTACTTCAACACTCTGGCAAGAACCCATGGAATCTATCTTCACAATACATTCACCATCATTTGCCCAAAATCACATAAAATTTAACAAAAAGATTAGATTTTTAAACAACCACAATCGTCTTTGACCCCCCACACCCCACACCGCACACCCCACCCCACTCCACCCACAAACACTCTACTTAAAGTTGCCAATAAAACTCCCAGAATCTAAAATGGTGTCCGGATATCACAAAATCTTGCCGGATTCTGATCTGGGTCGCCGGAATATTTCAAGAACTCTCAACAGAATATACTACTTTTGTTCATCCAACACTCTACTGAGACCCCATTTTCAGTTTCTAATAAAACTCTTTAGAACTGAAATGGTGGCCGCCTGGCCGGATATCACAAAGTTACTCCGGAATCTTATCTAGGTCGCCGGTTTATTCGAAAAATTCTCAACAGAATATGCTACTTCTGTAACTTCCAGTAGCAAGAAAATCTGAGAAAAATGCACAGAACAGAAATAGCAAAAAAAGAATGTGATAAAAAAAAAAGTAAAACTTTTTGTTTTTTTGTGTACTAATTTGGCTTTTGCTATTTTTTGGGGGGCTTTAAAAAATATTGTCGCGGTGCAAATAAATATGTCAATCTTTAATTAAAAGTTACGAGTTTAAGTTTTGATAATGAAGTTGTTTCAAACGAAAGAGAAATAGTCCAACCTCAATCATTTAATACAGTTATCGTATATTAATTATATAATACTCTAAATTTCTATTCAGTTCAGATATATAGTCTAGTTTAATCGAGAGCAAAATTCATGTTGCTAGGGAAGCTCGACAACTAAGAGCATATGCCTTTATTTCCATTTCTACGGATTGCCATTTCTCGATTTTATCTTGATTTAACTTATTATGAGGATCCTCCAATAGATAATATACTTAAATTAACTCTAGTATCATCAAAAACATTCTTGAGTAGTTATATTTTAAAAAAAAAATCGAAAATTTCTAACTCGAATTTATTTGATCGGGGCTTAAAATAAATTACTAAATCGATAATATAGAAAAAAAATAATATAATTGTTCCTTTGACCTTTATGTTCGATGTAAATTTGACTTTGGTTGTACCTAATCTTCCCCCCACCCACCCAACATGCACCCCCTCTATTTTCTTACTTTGAAAATGTCCTTTTGATTTATTTAATTTTTGTACTATTATTTTTCTTTTTAATGTCTATTGTACCTCAAGAAAATTACATAATTTGTCCTTTATGTTTGGTGTAATTGGTATTATAAAAAATATTCCAAGTCTATACTAAAATATATATAATGACATAATTGATCTTTTTTTATGTTTGGGAATAAGTCTAAAATATCATATAAATATGAGTCAGATCTTCTAATTTAATATCAAACTATAAATAATATATTATCTATTAGACGATTACTGTCATAACAAGACCTCGTTACATTATGTAAATAAGGAATCAACCATTTTACTTTATTCAAAACTTCTCGAATTAGATAGAGAAGCCCTTTTCAACATACTATCAACCATGTTCACAATTATACGCGTCTCTTACTTTTCATAGCGTAAAAGATATTAGCCAAGACGAGTTCGATAGAGATTCTCATCAGTCATTACTCAACAACAATAATGAGCAATCACTAGATTTTACTGCGAATCTTATAATTCGTTGAGATATTAGCTATAAATAACATCTTATCAAATTCTTGTCATAAAAAAACCTCTGTTTTTCACTCATTCTCTAATCTCAAATATTACAATACGAAAAAAATTTAGAATCCTCTTTTGCAAACTAACTCAATTCCTATTATTGTTGATCCAAATGACCAAATCTTTGTTTTTTTTCCTATAGACTATTATACCGTCTTTTGTCCCACATCGATAGGAAAAGGCCAATTGATTCATTTTATAATAACTTAACTAACATGTACATATTGCTGAGCTTAGTAACTTAAGCTTGTAACCCAAGTGGGAGCAACAAGATGTTTGGGACAATCAGTTTGACAAATTTAGTGTGTGTTGGTATAGTTGGTTTCTTGGTAATCAGTGAGTCAGTAATAATACTGACATTCTGCCAGCCTTAGAGTTGGCGACATTGTGCCAATCTTGGAATTGGCGAAGAGTGGGAGTAGATCGGTGCTCCCGTGTGATACCAGTTTCTTGGTATTTAAAAAACAGTCAGTAATTATACTGACTGTGTGCCAGTGCCAATCCTGGAATTGGCGAAGAGTGGGAGTAGATGGGGGTGCCATTGGTGGCACCTCCTGGGGCTGACTTAACAGAGCGGCGCTCTCCCGTCTGATAGCCCACAGAAGTGCTGTCAAAAACAAACCAGAAACCAGTGCTGGCTAGTACTAGATTTGTCAGGTTGATTGGACCATCATCTTTTTATAGTTTCGTTATTGTATATATTAGTTATTAGTACTAGTTTGAACGTGCTGATAGAACGAGTACTCGTGTTGAGTGCTGTCAAAAACAAACCAGAAACCAGTGCTGGCTAGTACTAGATTTGTCAGGTTGATTGGACCATCATCTTTTTATAGTTTCGTTATTTGTATATATTAGTTATTAGTACTAGTTTGAACGTGCTGATAGAACGAGTACTCGTGTTGAGTGCTGTCAAAAAAAACCAGAAACCAGTGCTGGCTAGTACTAGATTTGTCAGTTGATTGGACCATCATCTTTTTATAGTTTCGTTATTTGTATATATTAGTTATTAGTACTAGTTTGAACGTGCTGATAGAACGAGTACTCGTGTTGAGATCTTATAGTTTCGTTAGTTATATGTAGTTACTAGTACTAATTTGAACGTGATAGAATGAGTAGTACTCGACTTGAGGTTTTTCGTTAGTTAAATATCAGTTGTTGGTACTAGATTTATTAGGCTTTTGTTGGTTGGACCATCTTCTTTTTTATAGTTTTGTTACTTATATTTAGTTATTAGTACTAGTTTGGACGCTGATAGAACGAGTCTTGAGGTTTTATAGTTACGTTAGTTATAAATAGTTACTAGTACTAGATTTGTTACGCTTTCGTTGGTTAACCATTATAGTTGTGTAGTTATTAGTATTAGTTTGAACGTGAGAATGAGTAGTACTCGAGTTGAGGTTTTTCGTTAGTTATATGAGTTATTGGTACTAGATTTATTAGGCTTTTGTTGGTTGGAGCATCTTCTTTTTTATAGTTTTGTTACTTATATTTAGTTATTAGTACTAAGTTTGGACGCTGATAGAACGAGTACTCGTGTTGAGGTTTTATAGTTTCGTTAGTTATATAGTTACTAGTACTAGATTTGTTACGTTGGTTAACCATCATACTTATGTAGTTACTAGTACTAGTTTGAACGTGATAGAATGAGTAGTACTCGAGTTGAGGTTTTCCGTTAGTTATATATGGGTTGTTGGTACTAGATTTGTTGGTTGGACCATCATCTTTTTACAGTTTTGTGTTATATAGTTACTAATGCTAGATTTGTTAGGCTTTCTTTGGTTGGACCATCATCTATTTATAGTTCTGTGTAGTTATATAGTTACTAGTGCTAGTTTGAACGTGACAAAATGAGTACTCGTGCTGAGATTTTATAGTTCCATTAGTTATATAGTTACTAGTACTAGATTTGTTATGCTTTGATACTTCCAAATACAATAATTTGATTTTTCAAAGATAATAAAATTTAATCAAACTTTTTTTTAATGGATAATCTCTACATCAATCCATTAGAATTATTTCTTAATTTTTTGCCCATTTAGAATTATTTCTTAATTTTTTGCCCTTCTACACAAAAATGAGATAGAATTATAGATATGTCGGTGAAAATAAATATGTCAATCTTTAATTAAAAGTTACGAGTTCAAGTTTGGATAATGAAGTTGTTTCAAATGAAAGAGAAATAGTCCAACCCCAATCATTTAATACAGTTATCATATATTAATTATATGATACTCTAAAATTTTATTCAGTTCAGATATATAGTCTAGTTTAATCGAGAGCAAAATCGATGTTGCTAGGGAAGCTAGACAGCTAAGAGCATATGGCTTTATTTCCACTTCTACGGATTGCCCTTTTTCGATTTTATCTTGGTCTAACTTATTATGAAAATTCTCCAACAAATAATATACTTAAGTTAACTCTATTATCATCAAAAATATTCTTGAGTTGTTATATTTAGAATTTTCAATCAAAAAAATGGAGTTTAAAATAGATTATTAAATCGATAGTATAGAGAAAAAAAATAACATAATTGTTCCTTTGACCTTTATGTTCGATGTAAATTTGACTTTGGTTGTACCTAATCTTCCCCCCACCCACCCAACATGCACCCCCTCTATTTTCTTACTTTGAAAATGTCCTTTTGATTTATTTAACTTTTGTACTATTATTTTTCTTTTTAATGTCTATTGTACCTCAAGAAAATAACATAATTTGTCCTTTATGTTTGGTGTAATTGGTATTATAAAAAATATTCCACGTCTATACTAAAATATATATAATGACATAATTAATCTTCTTTTTATGTTCAGGAATAAGTCTAAAATATCCTATAAATATGAATCAGATCTTGTTACTTAATATTAAACTATAAATAATATATTATCTATTAGACGATTACTGTCATAACAAGACCTCGTTAAATTATGTAAATAAGGAATCAACCATTTTACTTTATTTAAAACTTCTTGAACTAGAAAGAGAAGCCTTTTTCAACATACTTCCCTGTTCACAACTATACACTCGTCTCTTACTTTTCATAGCATAAAAGATATTAGCCAAGACGAGTTGCAAAAGAGTCCGATAGAGATTCTCATCAGTCATTACTCAACTACAATAATGAGCAATCACTAGATTTTATTGCGAATCTTATAATTCCTTGAGATATTAGCTATAAATAACATCTTATCAAATTCTTGTCATAAAAAACCTCTGTTTTTCACTCATTCTCTAATCTCATATATTACAATATGGAAAAAAAAAATTAGAACCTCTTTGCAAACTAACTCAATTCCTATTATTGTTGATCCAAATGACCAAATCTTTGTTTTTATTCCTATAGACTATTATACTGTCTTTTGTCCCACATCGATAGGAAAAGGCCAATTGATTCATTTTATAATAACTTAACTAAATAACACATATTGCTGAGCTTAGTAACTTAAGCTTGTAACCCAAGTGGGAGCAATAAGGTGATTGGGACAATCAATTTGACAAATTTAGTGTGTGTTGGTTTAGTTGGTTTCTTGAGATAGAGTCAGTAAGTATACTGACTGTGTGTCAATTCTTAATGGAGTTGGCGTAGACTGGGAGTTGATAGGGTGCCATTGAAGGTGCTCCTCCTGGGCTGACTTAACAGAGCGGCGCTCCCATTTGATAGCCAGAAGTGCTGTCAAAGACAAGAAACCAGTTCTTGGTATTGAGTCAGTAATTATGCTGACTGTGTGTCAATCCTTAATGGAGTTGGCGTAGACTGGGGAGTATTAACAGAGCGGCGCTCCCCGTTTGATAGCCCAGAAGTGCTGTCAAAGACCAGAAACCAGTGCTGGCTAGGTCGCATGCTACTAGATTTGTCAAGCTTCCGTTGATTGGACCATCATCTTTTTAGTTATATATAGTTACTAGTGCTAGTTTGAACGTGCTTGAATGAGTACTCGTGTTGAGGTTTTAGAGTTTCGTTAGTTACATATAGTTACTAGTATTAGATTTGTTACGCTTTCATTGGTTAACCATCATATACTTATGTAGTTACTTGTACTAGTTTGAACGTGATAGAATGAGTAGTACTCGAGTTGAGGTTTTCCGTTAGTAATATGGTTACTGGTACAAGATTTGTAAGGCTTTCGTTGGTTGGATTATCGTCTTTTTATAGTTCCGTTTAGTTATATAGTTTTTTTATAGTTCTGTGTAGTTATATAGTTACTAGTGCTAGTTTGAACGTGAAAAAATGAGTACTCGTGTTGAGGTTTTATAGTTCCGTTAGTTATATAGTTACTAGTGCTAGATTTGTTAGACTTTCGTTGGTTGGACTATCATCTTTATAGTTTCGTTAGTTATATAGTTACTAGTACTAGATTTGTTAGTCTTTCGTTGGTTGGACCATCATCCTTTTATAGTTCTGTTAGTTATATATAGTTACTAGTACTAGTTTGAACGTGACCGAATGAGTACTCGTGTTGAGGTTTTATAGTTCCGTTAGTTATATAGTTACTAGTACTAGTTTGAACGTGACAGAATGAGTACTCGTGTTGAGGTTTTATAGTTTCGTTAGTTATATAGTTACTAGTACTAGATTTGTTAGTCTTTCGTTGGTTGGGTCATCATCTTTTTATAGTTCTGTTAGTTATATATATAGTTACTAGTACTAGTTTGAACGCGATAGAATGAGTACTTGTGTTGAGGTTTTCTGTTAGTTATATAGTTACTTTGAACGTGATAGAATGAGTACTTGCTAGATTTGTTAGGCTTTCGTTGGTTGAACCATATCATCTTTTTATAGTTCCGCTAGTTATATAGTTACTAGTATTAGTTTGAACGTGATAGAATGAGTACTTGTGTTGAGGTTTTGGCGGGAGTCTAAGGTGCTGAGGTGCATCTCCTGGACTGACTTAACAGAGCAGTGTTACCTGTTTGATGGCGCAGAAGTGCTGTCAAGAGCAGAAACCAGTGCCCAGCCAGGTTTTGTCAGGCTTTCGTTGAATGGACCATTATCTTTTTATAGTTACGTTATATAGTTACTAGTATTAGTTTGAGCGTGATAAGATGAGTACTCGTGTTGAGGTTTCGGTGAGAGACTAAGGTGTCAAGGCTGGCTTAACAGAGCAGCGTTAAGTGCTGTCAAGACCAGAAACCAGTGCTGGCCAGGTTGTGTGCTACTTAAAAAGTCTTTTTCCTTATTCTGAGGGAACTTATTTTCCAATAATTTTAACCAACCAAACATGAAAAATTTGAAAATGCTTTTCTCAAACAACGGAAACACCCACCCTTAATCACTATACTACAAGTTATTTACATGCAACAGAAGTTGTTATTAGAAGCTCATAACTCCAACAATAGTCAAATTAATTCATTCACTAATTATCAATCTCTTGTTCCACATCGGTGACAGAAGACGAATAGAGTCTTTTTATAAGATTTCAACTAGACAAAACATATTACTGAGCTTAGTAACACGAGCTTGTAACCTAAGTGGGAGCAATAAGATGATTCGGATAACCAGTTCTTCAGAACTTGACATTGTGATCCCTCCCACTCCCCCGGTTCTAAGGACCCAAAGTCAAACCACTCTATACGGAGACGTCTGTCAATTGATTTGGACCATCATCTTTTTAATTAATGAACGTAATGGTTTGGTTTGACTAATTAGTAATTTTATAAGATTCGTATCAATAACATTCATATAGATTTTTCTTCAATATCGATTCGCTATGAATACTCGTCTTGAATTTTAGCGAGACTCTCCAAATATTAGTGAATTACATTTTCCCAAATCAGTTCAATCTATACACTTGTTAAAAGAGTGATAACATGGTACTACTGTAATAGTATTAGACTCTCTAAAATCATTCAAATCATATCATGATATTGTTCGGTTAATTTTCTGTATATTGTTTAAAACGTTATGTAAGAATCGTCAATAGTAAAAGTTAATTAGAACGTAATAAGATGAATACTCGTATTGAGCTTCTGGCCAGAGTCACTAAACATTGGGGTGGTAAGGATAGTGATACATGGTGTTTTGGCGAGAGTTTTTCAACAATTATAACCAATCGAACATAAAAAAATTGAAAAGCAATTTCGAGAAAAATAGTTTCCTCCATACTGGACGACAAATTATCAATCTCCTGTCCCACATTGGTATTATAAGACCAATACGCCTATTTTATAAGACCTTAACTAGACAACACATATTGCTGAGCTTAGTAACTTGAGCTTGTAACCTAAGTAGGAGCAATAAGATGATTCGGACAACCAGTTCTTCGGAATTAGACGTTGTGTTCTCCCCAGGGGAGTGGGGGGGCTAGGTTGATCTGCCTAGCCACTGACTTAACAGAGCAGCCCTCCCCGGGAGCTGACATAACAGTGAGAGTTGAGTTCCCGAGACTGAATCGGGTACTCGTCCCCTCCTTGTTGTGGGGGGGCTAAGCGCTCCCCCAATGGCTGAAGTTTGAGGCTTGTTCGACGAGCTTTCCCAAAGTCAAACCACTCTACATAGAGTTGTGTGTCAATTGGTTTGAACCATCATCTTTTTTAGTAGGATTGTAATGGTTTGGTTTGATTTGATTCGTATCAAAAACATTCATATAGGTATTTTCAATATCGAGACTCTATGAATATTAACGAAATTACACTTTTCCAAATTAGTTCAATATATCGGTAGCTAGTTTTCGACACTTCTTTAAAAAGTATTATGTAATACCGTCACTAGGAGAAGTTAGAAAGTGATAACATGAGTACTACTCATGTACTAGACTTTGGCAAAGACTTTCGAGACATTAATAGTAAAACTGTTCAATTAATTCTAGATTTTGTTTAAAACGTTATGTAAGAATCGTCAATAGTAAAAGTTAGAATGTGATAAGATGAATATATACTTGTATTGGATTTTTGGCCAGTCTCTAAACATTGGGGTGGTCAGGATACGGGGTGTTGTTTTTCAATAGTATAATCAATCGAACATGAAAAAATTTAAAAGCAATTTCGAGAAAAATAGTTTCTTTCGTACTGAAAAAAAAAAGGTGTTATGAGAAACTCATAACTCAAACATTAGTCCAATTAATTGTTTCACTAATTATCAATCTCCTGTCCCACGTCGGTGTTATAAGACTAATACATCCGTTTTATAAAAACTCAACTACATATAAAACTCAACTACTAACTTAGGGGTATGCATGGTTCGTTTCAAATGATTCTTTTATGAAATTTGTATCACACCAATATAATGATTACTCTTATTTCGTATTTAACTAAAATTAAATTTGACAAAATCATTGATGTAATATCGATGAAGATTGATTACTTTTTGATAATATTTGAAAAATGTTATGTAAGAGTCGGTGTTAGTAGAAGTTAGAACATTATAAGATGAGTGATTTAGGCAAGACTCTCAAGACATTATAACTAAAATTAGATTTTCCAAAATCATTCCAAATATATCAATATTGTTCGATGAATATTTCATAATCTTTTAAAACATGATGTAATTTGTAAGAGTCGGCAACAATAGAAGTTAGAACATGATAAGGTGAGAAGTCGCATTGGACTTTGGTGAGACTTTATAGACATTATAACTCAAAGAGAAAATAGCCAAAAGACCCCCTAATCTATTATCTAATTCTCAACTACACATTTAGGAATATAAATACAACTATTGTATTATATGTGAATGAATCAGATACGCATACAATATGTAATTATTAGTCGGTAATTTAATAATTGAAATTTGAGTGATTTAGGAACATAATAAAAGGTTGGCACTAGACAGGAAACATATCATACCGTATTTAATGCATTGTAAGATCACTCTACAAATAATAATTATAAAAAATTAATACAAACATGTAGCTAGAAATTGACATAAAGTGTAGTCATTTTTAGTAAATATTATATTTATAAATATTGAACTTTAATAATATTATAAATATAGTCATTTTTTAAGTTGCTCGGGTTTTAGATTTTCCTCCTTGTTTTAAAAAAAATATTGGGAAGAGAAACTCTTCAAAAATTATCTAATTCTTTCATTTTTCTTTAAAATATCAAATGGCTATTAAATTTATCTCAAATAGCAATATTTTTTTATATAGGATTTGATTGAATTTTTGGACAAAATAGTTCAAGTAACTATTTGAAAAGTCAAATTGTTCTTTTTTTTTTAATTATAGCAGCAGCATTCACGAAAACTCAGTTCCACCACCAAGTCCTTCGTCAGAAACCCATGATTAAGTGGATTTTTACCCTCGAATCACAATTTTTTCATGGTAGATTCAATTAAAAAATTGGCAATAGCTTAAAATTAAAATTAAATTGAAAGTCAAGAGGATCAAATTTTAGTGTCATTAATAGAGAAATTTAGGAACCATTGAGTAAAATTTAGAACCTCTTTTGCAAACTAACTCAATTCCTATTATACTGTCTTTTGTCCCACATCGATAGAAAAGGCCAATTAATTCATTTTATAATAACTTAACTAAATAGCACATATTGCTGAGCTTAGTAACTTAAGCTTGTAACCCAAGTGGGAGCATTAAGGTGAATGGGACAATCAATTTGACAAATTTAGTGTTTGTTGGTTTCTTGGTATTGAGTCAGTAATTATACTGACTGTGTGTCAATCCTTAATGGAGTTGGCGTAGAGTGGGAGTAGATGGGGTGCCATTGAAGGTGCACCTCCTGGGCTGACTTTACAGAGCGGCGCTCCCCGTTGATAGCCCAGAAGTGCTGTCAAAGACCAGAAACCAGTGCCCGGCTAGGTCGCGTGCTACTAGATTTGTTAGGCTTTCGTTGATTGGACCATCATCTTTTTATAGTTACTAGTATTAGTTTGAGCGTGATAAGATGAGTACTCGTGTTGAGATTTTGGTTTGAGCGTACGTGATAAGATGAGTACTCGTGTTGAGGTTTTGGTGAGAGTCTAAGGTGCCAAGGCTTTGCTTAACAGAGCAGCGTTAAGTGCTGTCAAGACCAGAAACCAGTGCTGGCCAGGTTGTGTGCTACTAGATTTGCCTGGCTGTCGTTGGTTGGACGTTCATCTTTTTATAAGTCCATTATGTAGTAACTAGTAGAAGTTTGAATGTGATAAGATGAGTACTCGTGTTAATGTTTTGACGAGAGACTAAAAGGTTATATAGTCACTATAAAAATTATAAAAAGTTAGAACGTGATAAGATAAGTATTTATATTAGATTCTTCGCGAGAGTCGTTTGTAAATATTACGGTGGTGGGGATAGGGGAGGGTAGGGGTGAGTTCTGTTTATACGGACTCATAGGAGGATACAATCAACGTGTAATATAATTTGTGAAAATTATTTTCCCTTAAAAAGTCTTTTTCCTTATTCTAAGGGAACTTATTGTCCAATAATTTTAACCAACCAAACATGAAAAAATTTGAAAAACGTTTTTCTCAAATAACGGAAACACCCACTCTTAATTACTATACTACAAGTTATTTACATGCAACAAAAGTTGTAATTAGAAGCTCATAACTCGAACAATAGTCCAATTAATTCATTCACTAATTATCAATCTCTTGTCCCACATCTGTGACAGAAGACCAATAGAGTCTTCTTATAAGATTTCAACTAGACAAAACATATTACTGAGCTTAGTAACACGAGCTTGTAACCTAAGTGGGAGCAATAAAGTGATTCGGATAACCAGCTCTTCAGAACTTGACATTGTGATCCCTCCCACTCCCCCGGTTCGAAGGACCCAAAGTCAAACCACTCTATACGGAGACGTCTGTCAATTGATTTGGACCATCATCTTTTTAATTAATGAACGTAATGGTTTGGTTTGATTAATTAGTAATTTTATAAGATTCGTATCAATAACATTCATATAGATTTTTCTTCAATATCGATACACTATGAATACTCGTCTTGAATTTTAGCGAGACTCTCCAAATATTAGTGAAATTACATTTTCCCAAATCAGTTCAATCTACACTTCTTAAAAAAGTGATAACATGAGTACTACTGTAATAGTATTAGACTCTCTAAAATCATTCAAATCATATCATGATATTGTTCGGTTAATTTTCTGTATATTGTTTAAAACGTTATGTAAGAATCGTCAATAGTAAAAAGTTAGAACGTAATAAGATGAATACTCGTATTAAGCTTCTGGCTAGAGTCTCTAAACATTGGGGTGGTAAGGATAGGGATACGGGGTGTTTTGGCTGAGAGTTTTTCAACAATTATAACCAATCGAACATAAAAAAAAAAATTGAAAAGCGATTTCGAGAAAAATAGTTTGCTTTATACTGGACGACAAATTATCAATCTCCTGTCCCACATTGGTGTTATAAGACCAATACGCTTATTTTATAAGACCTTACTAGTTCTCCCGAACAGTCCCAAATCACACCGCTATAGTTGTCAATATTATCCGTTAGTTGGACCATCATCTTTTTACCACTAAATTTCAACCAACCAAACGTGAAAAAATTAAAAAATGTTGTTCACTAATTATCAATCTCCTGTCCCACATCGGTATTATAAGATCAATACGCCCATTTTATAAGACCTCAACTAGACAACACATATTGCTGAGCTTAGTAACTTGAGCTTGTAACCTAAGTAGGAGCAATAAGATGATTCGGACAGCCAGTTCTTCGGAATTGGACGTTGTGTTCTCCCCCGTGGAGTGGGGGCTAGGTTGATCTGCCTAGCCACTGACTTAACAGAGCAGCCCTCCCCGGGAGCTGACACAATAGTGAGAGTTGAGTTCCCGAGACTGAATCGGGTACTCGCCCCAATGGCCGAAGTTTGAGGCTTGTTCGACGAGCTGTCCCAAAGTCAAACCACTCTACATAGAGAGAGATGTCTGTCAATTGGTTTGATGAACCATCATCTTTTTTATTAGGATTGTAATGGTTTGGTTTGATTCGTATCAATAACATTCATATAGGTTTCTTCAATATCGATACACTATCGAGACTCTGAATATTAACGAAATTACACTTTTCCAAATTAGTTCAATATATCGATAGCTACTTTCGACACTTCTTAAAAAAGTATTATGTAAAAATCGTCACTAGGAGAAGTTAGAAAGTGATAACATTAATAGTAAAACTGTTCAATTAATTTTCTAGATTTTGTTTAAAACGTTATGTAAGAATCGTCAATAGTAAAAGTTAGAACGTGATAAGATGAATACTTGTATTGGATTTTTGGCCCGAGTCTCTAAACATTGGGGTGGTCAGGATAGGGATACGGGGTGTTTTGGCCGGAGTTCTTCAAATTGTTTTTCAATAATTATAACCAATCGAACATGAAAAAATTTAAAAGCAATTTCGAGAAAAATAGTTTCCTTCATACTGAAAAAAAAAGGTGTTATGAGAAACTCATAACTCAAACATTAGTCCAATTAATTGTTTCACTAATTATCAATCTCCTGTCCCACATCGGTGTTATAAGACTAATACATCCATTTTATAAAAACTCAACTACAAAACGTTCATACTGCTGAGCTTTGTAACCCGTGTGGACTCCACAGAAGCGACATCACTGACCGCACACAGTCCCCGAGTCACACCGCTATAGATGTCAAGGTCATCGTTGGTTCGACCATCATCTTTTTATTGCTTTGTGGAGTTGAAAATAAGTATAGATTCATTATATTATAAAGAAAAATTAGACTTTCAAAACCACCTATCATATAGGTTTCTCTTCGATATCAATACAAGTTCGATTAATTTAGAAATTAATAGAAGTTAGGATATTATGTAAGTAGATTTTTTTAAAAAAATTGTAAAACCTAGGGGTATGCATGGTTCGGTTCAAATGATTCTTTTATGAAATTTGTATCACACCAATATAATGATTACTCTTATTTCGTATTTAACTAAAATTATGATTACTTTTCGATAATATTTGAAAAATGTTATGTAAGAGTCGGTGTTAGTAGAAGTTAGAACATTATAAGATGAGTACTCGTACTGGATTTAGGCAAGACTCTCGAGACATTATAACTAAAATTAGATTTTCCAAAATCATTCCAAATATATCAATATTGTTCGATGAATATTTCATAATCTTTTAAAACATGATGTAATTTGTAAGAGTCGTCAACAATAGAAGTTAGAACATGATAAGGTGAGAAGTCGCATTGGACTTTGGTGAGACTTTATAGACATTATAACTCAAAGAAAAAATAGCCAAAAGACCCCCTAACTCAAAGAAAAATTTAGGAACCTTTGAGTAAAATTTATAAATTTCCTTAGTTATATTATCCTGACCCAACCAATTCATCTTTAAAGTTGCTAACTCTCAATAATTTCAACCAAAATTCAAAACTCACTTTGAAAAATCAAATCTGAAGTCTCCAAATATTGGAAACTATCATTTTTTTGTGTTCATTACTAAGTTTCAATGCAGTCAAATCATTGCATATCTAACCAAACAACATCAAATAGTTTACCATCAATCGACCTTTTAATTTTTTTTTGTTTTATTGAACGAAAATCATGAAGAATTTTCAATCGATGTACATAAGGTTTATAAAAAAAAATTCACTCAAGGGGTTCTTAATTTGAGTTTGCTTTGGTAGTTTGAAAAATCATTTCATCAAGTAAAGAAAAAATGAGCAAAAAAGGAAAGAGAAGAAGGGTAAACATAAAAGGAAGTAAAATAAAGAGAAAAATAATATTTTTTAAATTTTTTAAAAGGTAAATTACGTGACAAGCGCGTGTCACTTAATTTTTAATAAAAAAATATGCATGTGAGTTTTTAAGCGGGTATATATCATACTTATAAAATGTTCGAGGGGCTATAAGACTCCCGTGTAGTATAAGTGTGTAGTTGAGAATAGGGTGATAGATTAGGTGGGCTTTTGGCTATTTTCTCTAACTAAAATTATATTTTCAAAATCATTCCAATCATATGAGTACATTTTGATTATTTCTCAACTCTCTTATTAAAAAAAAATTATTGTAACAGTCGTCACTAGTAAACGCTATAACACGACAAGATGAGTACTCACATTGAACTTGGCAAGACTCTCTAGAGTCTAGACATTAATACTTTCCAAAATCATTCAAATCATATATGTATATATTGTTCAGTTAACTTTCTATATTTTGCTAGAACGTGATTAGATGAAAACTCCTATTGGACTTTTGTCCAGAGTCTCTAAACATTGGGGAGGTCGCGAATCATAATAGGGCTACGGGGGTGTTTTGGCGAGAGTTTCTAAAATTACTTTCCAACAATTATAACCAATCGAATATGAAAATATTGAAAAAAAATCCAGAAAAATATTTTTCTTCGTACCGGATGATGAACATACCCTTAATTACTATACTACAAATTTTTTACATGCAAAAAAAATCTCAACTCAAACAATATAGTCTGATTAATTCCTCGGTAATCATCAATCTCCTGTCCCACATCGGTAGTAGAAGACCATTACATCCATTTTATAAGACATCAACTAGAAAATACATATTGTTGAGCTTAGTAACGTAAGCTTGTGGCCTAAGTGGGAGCAATACCAATCATTTTCTGTATAATGAAAAATTAGATTTTCGAAACCACCTATCGTTTTGATAAGTATCAGAAGTTAGGACAATTTGTATCACATCAACATTTTGATTACTCTATTTTGTATAGTTAAAATTAAAAATTTTAAAATCATTATTGTAATATCGATGCAGATCATTTACTTTATGAGAATCTTTGAAAAATGTTATGTAAGAATTGTTATTAGTAGAAGTTAGAAGATGAGTACTCGTACTGGATTAAAGTGAGACTTTCAAGACATTATAACTAAGATTAGATTTTTCACAATTATTCCAATCATATCAGTACTGTTCAGTTAATCTTTTATATTCTTTTAAAACATTTTGCAAGAGTCGTCGACAATAGAAGTTAGGACATGATAAGGTTAGAAATCGCATTGGACTTTGGTGAAACTTTCTCACATTATAACTGAAATTAGATTTTTCAAATCATTCCAATCATATCGGTACATTTTGATTATTTGTTAACTTTTTTATAAAAAAAAAAACGTTATTGTAAGATTCGTCACTAGTAAACGCTATAACACGACAAGATGAGTACTCACATTGAGCATTTCAAGACTCTAGAATCTAGACATTAATACTTTCCAAAATCATTTTTCAAATTGTTGTATTCATATTCTAAAATTGTACTACTTTAACTTGTTTGATGTATTAATGCATTAAGTTTTTATAAATAATTTGTATCCTTGATATATTAATACTTTAAGTTTTATAAATAGAAACATCAATTTGAATTCAGAGTATATATATGTTAATCGTACAAGTAATACATTTTCCTTATTTAATTATTGTAATTACAACTGTATTAGTGTATAAATAAAAATAAATAAAAAACATATGCAAAAATACAACAAGAAAAAGACATAAATACTCTTTTATATTCAAAATTTTATAAATACTTTAATAATTAGTATTTAGTGAATATATTGTATTTAGGAATATAAATACAACTTATTGTATTATATGTGAATGAATCAGATACGCATACAATATGTAATTATTAGTTGGTAATTTAATAATTGAAATTTGAGTGATTTAGAAACATAATAAAAGGTTGGCACTAGATAGGAAACATATCATACCGTATTTAATGCATTGTAAGATCACTCTACAAATAATAATTATAAAAAATTAATATAAACATGTAGCTAGAAATTGACATAAAGTGTAGTCATTTTTAGTAAATATTATATTTATAACTATTGAACTTTAATAATATTATAAATATAGTCATTTTTTAAGTTGCCCGGGTTTTAGATTTTCCTCCTTGTTTTAAAAAAAATATTGGGAAGAGAAACTCTTCAAAAATTATCTAATTCTTTCATTTTTCTTTAAAATATCAAATGGTTATTAAATTTATCTCAAATAGCAATATTTTTTTATATAGGATTTGATTGAATTTTTGGACAAAATAGTTCAAGTAACTATTTGAAAAGTCAAATTGTTCTTAATTTGAGTTTGCTTTGGTAGTTGAAAAATCATTTCATCAAAGTAAAGAAAAAAAATGAGCAGAAAAGGAAAGAGAAGAAGGGTAACATAAAAGGAAGTAAAATAAAGGGAAAAATAATATTTTTTAAATTTTTTAAAAGGTAAATTACGTGACAAGTGCGTGCCACTTAATTTTTAATACAAATATGCACGTGAGTTTTTAACCGGGTATATATCATACTTTTAAATGTTCAGGGGGTATAAGACTCCCGTGTAGTATAAGTGTGAAGTTGAGAAATCAGTGATAAATTAGGGAGGCTTTTGACCATTTTCTCTAACTAAAATTATACTTTCAAAATCATTCCAATCATATCGGTACATTTTGATTATTTCTAGTAAACGCTATAACACTACAAGATGAGTACTCACATTGAACTTGACAAGACTCTCTAGAGTCTAGACATTAATACTTTCCAAAATCATTCAAATCATATATGTATATATTGTTCAGTTAACTTTCGATTAACATGTTTTGTAAATGTCGTCAATAGTAAAAATTAGAACGTGATTAGATGAAAACTCCTATTGGACTTTTGTTTGGGGTGTTTTGGCGAGAGTTTCTAAAATTACTTTCCAACAATTATAACCAATCGAATATGAAAATATTGAAAAAAAATCCAGAAAAATATTTTTTCTTCGTACCGGATGATGAACATACCCTTAATTACTATACTACAAATTTTTTACATGCAAAAATAAGCTCAACTCAAACAATATAGTCTAATTAATTCCTCAGTAATCGTCAATCTCCTGTCCCACATCGGTAGTAGAAAACCATTACATCCATTTTATAAGACATCAACCAGAAAATACATATTGTTGAGCTTAGTAATGTAAGCTTGTGGCCTAAGTGGGAGCAATAAAATGATCAGGACAACCAATTCTTTAGCCCTTTGGTTCATAAAAGGCGGATTGTGGTGTAGTGTGAGTAATGCGATTAATAGTAGTGTACTCAAAGTCATTGCCTTTAAGGATTTAGACTAGATTCAGTATATTCTGTATAATTGCCTTTAAGGATTTAGACTAGATTCAGTATATTCTGTATAATGAAAGATTAGACTTTTGAAACCACCTATCATATAGGTTTTCCTTCGATATCTATATAGTTCGGGTAATTTAGGATATTTTTTTAAAGAATGTTTCGATAAGTATCAGAAGTTAGGACAATATTTATCACATCAATATTTTGATTACTCTATTTTGTATATTTAAAATTGAAATTTTCAAAATCATTATTGTAATATCGATGCAGATTATTTACTTTTTGAGAATCTTTGAAAAATGTTATGTAAGAATTGTTATTAGTAGAAGTTGGAACGTTATTAGATGAGTACTTGTACTGCATTTAGGTGAGACTTTTAAGACATTATAACTAAGATTAGATTTTTTAAAATTATTCCAATCATATCAGTACTGTTCGATTAATCTTTTATATTTTTTTAAAACGTTATGCAAGAGTCATCGACAACAGAAGTTAGGACATGATAAGGTTAGAAATTGCATTGGACTTTGGTGAATCTTTCTCACATTATAACTGAAATTAGATTTTTCAAAATCATTCCAATCATATCGGTACATTTTGATTATTTGTTAACTTTTTTATTGAAAAAAACGTTATTGTAAGATTCGTCACTAGTAAACGCTATAACACGACAAGATGAGTACTCACATTGAGCATGGCAAGACTCCAGAATCTAGACATTAATACTTTCCAAAATCATTTGAATTATATATGTATATATTGTTCAGTTAATTTTCTATATTTTGCTTAATATGTTTTGTAAGAGCCGTCAATAGTAAAAATTAGAACATGATAAGATGAATACTTGTACTAGACTTTTGTCCAGAGTCTCTAAACTTTGGGAGGTCACGAATCACGATAGGGCTAAATGGGTGTTTTGCTTAAAATTGTTTTCCAACCATTATAACCAATCGAACATGAAAAAATTGAAAAAAACAATTTCCAGAAAAACATTTCCTTTTGTACCAAATGACGAACACACCCTTAATTACTACACTACAAATTTTTCACATGCAATAAAAGCTCAACTCACACACTAGTCCAATTAATTCATCGGTAATCATCAATCTCCTGTCCCACATCGGTAGTAGAAGACCATTACATCCATTTTATAAGACCTCAACTAGAAAATACATATTGCTGAGCTTAGTTACTTGAGCTTGTAACCCGAGTGGGAGCAATAAGATGATTGGGACAACCAATTCTTTAGCCCTTTGACACAAATAGTGTGTTTGGTTTGGTTCATAAAAAGCGGGTTGTGGTGTATTATGCGTACTACGGATAATAGTAGTACTCATGTTCTAAGGATTTAGACTTGTCAGCTCCCAAAGAGGAGTTCGATGGTGGGAGGAGGGGGCAAACCCTTCGCCCCTCATTATGGCTGGCTTAACAGAGCAGCGCTCCCAACTGATGGCCGGAGCGGCCCTCCGGCCATCGAAGACCAGTTCCCGTCCCAAGTCACGCCGCTATAAGATGTCAAGGTATTCGTTGGTTGGACCATTGTTTTTTATTGCTTCGCAGAGTTGAAAATAAGCATAGATTCATTATATTTTGTATAACGAAAAACTAGACTTTCAAAACCACATATCATATAGTTTTTTCTTCGATATCGATATAGTTCAATTAATTTATGATTTTTTAAAATGATTTGTTAAGAATTAGTAGTAGAAGTTAGGACATTATGTAAGTAGATTAGGGTTAGAAAAAACTACAGAATGTAGCAAACATCAATATACATTTAAATAAAATAGCTATAGTTTAATTTTTTTATGTTAAATGGTTATAACTATACAATGAATAACAAAGTTAATGATATATCAATACCTTCTCTTTCATCAGTATCTCTATACTACAGACTTTTTGTATTTTTTTCCAATTCCTTCTAATTCAAGATCTTTTTATATGATTCTAGGAGCGATTTTTGTGGTTTCAATTCATTATAAGGTATTTTAACTGATTTTCTCTGCGTTTTTTATGAAAACTTTATTTATATACATCTATTTTCATCTATTTTTATAGGTTTTTGATTGAAATTGCTTTTTCATGAAAATTATATTGTTTTTTATACTTTTCTTTCCATGGCGAAATTGCTTATCTCCTTGCGAAGAGTGTCACCTTTACTGCTGGAGCCATTTTCTTGTCCCGGCGCATCGATGAAAGATCCCCGACGGTCTATGAGATGGAGCGTGGGGAATATCCGCATTTCAGTAGAGCCGTTAGGTTATCGTTGTTCAAATGTTTATATTTAATAATACTTATATGCATAGATAATTGTATTGTAATATTAATGCAATGATGATTTGTGAATACAAGTATATCTTGTTACATAAGTAACTTATCCAATTTGATTAGGCAATACAAGTATAGTTGGATACATCAATATTATATTGTTATAAATAAATACCTAAATTAACATCAAGCCTCAAGTCTTATAGGAAAAACTTGAAAAAAAATCGACGTTTGTTGGCTTTTTCAATTTTTTATACAGTTAAATATACTTACACACTTTGATTCATACACATTCTATTGTTTTTTCATTTTCTTATTTAAAAACAGTGTATTCATATGTATAGTATATTGGTGTTTCATTTTTTTGGTTTAAAAATAGTGTATCCATTTTTCAAATTGTTGTATTCATATGCTAAAATTGTACTACTTTAACTTGTTTGATGTATTAATGCATTAAGTTTTCATAAATAATTTGTATCCTTGATATATCAATACTTTAAGTTTTATAAATAGAAACATCAATTTGAATTCAGAGTATATATATGTTAATTGTACAAGTATTACATTTTCTTATTTAGTTATTGTAATTACAACTATATTAGTGTTTAAATAAAAATAAATAAAAAAACACATGCAAAAATACGACGAGAAAAAGACATAAACACTCTTTTATATTCAATTTTTTAAAATATTTTATAATTAGTATTTAGTGAATATATTGTACTTAGGAATATAAATACAACTTATTGTATTATGTGAATGAATCAGATACACATACAATATGTAATTATTAGTTGGTAATTTAATAATTGAAATTTGAGTGATTTAGGAACATAATAAAAGGTTGACACTTGACAGGAAACATATATTACCTTATTTAGTGCATTGTAAGATCACTGTATAAATAATAATAATAATAATAAAAAATTTATACAAACATGTAGCTAGAAATTGATATAAAGTGTAGTCATTTTTAGTAAATATTATATTTATAGCTATTGAACTTTAATAATTCTATAAATATAGTTATTTTTGTAAGTTGCTCGGATTTTAGATTTTCCTCCTTATTTTTAAAAAAATATTGGGAAGAGAAACTTTTCAAAAATTATTTAATTCTTTCATTTTTCTTTAAAATATCAAATGGCTATTAAATTTATCTCAAATAGCAATATTTTTTTTATAGGATTTGATTGAATTTTTGGACAAAATAGTTCAAGTAACTATTTGAAGTCAATTTTTTTTAATTATAATATTCGAATTTAAGTTTTTTAATTGTAGAACCTAGGGGCATGCATGGTTCGTTTCACCTGATTTTTTAATGGAATTTGATCATACTAATATTTTGATTATTCTATTTTGTATAACTAAAATTAAAATTTTTAAAATCATTAGTGTAATATCGATGCAGATTGATTACTTTTCGATAATCTTTAGAAAATGTTATGTAAGAGCTGTTATTAGCGGAAGTTAGAATATTATAAGATGAGTACTCGTATTGAATTTAAGCGAGACTCTTAAGACACTATAACTAAAATTAGATTTTTCAAATCATATCAATATTGTTCGGTTAATCTTTATATTCTTTTAAAACGTTATGTAAGAGTCGTCAACAACAAAATTTTAACATTATAATAAGGTGTGAAGTCGCATTGAACTTTGGTGAGACTTTCTAGACATTATTAACTAAAATTAGATTTTTCAAAATCATTCAAATCATATCGGTACATTGTGATTATTACTTCTCTTTTTTTTTTTAGAAAAATTATTGTAAGAGTCATCACTAATAATCATTATAACACGACAAGATGAGTACTTATATTGAATTTAATGAGACTCTATAGATATTTTTATTGTTTAAAAATTTATGAATCAAAGAGAACCTTCACGTTTGATTCATAAAATCATTGGTATTACATTTCAAAAATTATTATTACTTCGAGACAGTCACTCGATGTACAAAGTTTATTAATCTAATTGATTTGAATATGTATTATACATGTAAATCATAAGCTTTGAATTATGATTTTGATAAAAATCAGTAGTTTTAATTTAAACCTTATATATGTGTTAAAAATTCATTAGATATACATAAATATTTAATTTAAAACTCCAAAGCTTAGTCAAACACCTTCGATCTCTAAAATGAGTGTACGCTTTAGATTTTCAAAAAGTTGAAACAGGTTATAAGTGAATTTTTTCTACCCAATTAGATAACTAATTATATTCCTTTCACCTAATTCTTGGATTTAAATTAAAGTATTAAGCACTATTAATAATTATTATAATTAAGTAACATTATAGAAGTATAGTCAGTATAAATGTCATTGGTCCTGTAGCTCAGTTGGTTAGAGCGTTGGTCTTATGAGCCGAAGGTCGCGGGTTCGAGCCCCGCCAGGACCATCTTTTTGGTTTTCCGAGACGATTACTAACATTATGTTACGTGTAATCTATGTATTAATTTGTGCGAGCTAAAATCGTTACATAACTAATATTAATTTATGCGAAGTAGATTTTTTCTACTACGATGTTTTGCATGTTCGTGCCAACGGATAACCTATCACATTAAGTGTTCACATCAAACAGATCGTTTTGATTTAAGGTGAAGGGATATATATATATATATCTATATATATATATATTATATATATATATATATATATATATATATATATATATATATATGCGCTAATCATAATAAGTGATTGTTGTGAATGTTTAACGTCTACATGTCTGTTATGAATTCATTGATTAAATGTAAAATATTTAATGGAAGACAAATATTTTAATCATTTATTTTTCATTAGTTCATATTTAAACAATATGTATTTTCACGAGATATTATTTTCGATTATCTCAAAAAAAATATTTCCGAAGCAAAGTTGCAAGAATATAATTTCAAAAAACCCGTTGTCGGGGTACGAACCTGAATTCCAATAGTAAAGATGGAAATTGCGTGCTACAACGAAATCTATTGTTAATAAATTCTGTTAAAATATTTAATAATATTTTTTAATTTAAGAGATCTTGGCCTCATACATATATAACGTGATTTTTCATTGAAAATTCAAATGAATTCTTTGTTCTTCTAGCTCAGCCTCCGCCACACTCACAATATATAGGAATATTTACTGCTACATCAATCTACTTCTTTAGGTAAAAATTTTATTTTTGACTCTTTCTAATCTTACCAATCTCTGAATATTTCGAATGAATTGTAGATGATTAAATTAATATTTAATACTTCAATAGTGAATATTCATATCATGATTATATATATATATATATATATATATATATATATATATATATATATATATATATATATATTATATATATATATATAATATATATATATATATCCCATATTTATCTTTTAAGTGAAATTTATAATATGTTTGGGTGTATTCGAATATTGAAAATAGATGCTAAGTTTGAAAAATATTGCTTTCGACTTATATTCCATAAAATAAAAAGTAGATATCGTCATGTTGTTCCATATCAAATTAATTGAACAATTATAAATTAAATTGGCACAACTATGTTACATGGATGGATCATATATATAAACTTCCAAATTATTGCTTTCGAGTCAAGTTTAATATAATATTTTATTATAATTCGATTATTATTTGAGTTCGTATCGAAAAATTTTATAATGATTAATAAACACTTATTAATAAAAAATGTTACATTATTACGTTTTCATGTCGTTAAAAAATATCACAACACTATAAAGCTATAAGTAGCTATAAACTTTGTCGTTTATTATTCATAGTTCCCAATTCTTTTTAACTTCAGAATTATAGTATTCTAAGTTATTAAAAAGATATCACTTATATAATTGTCCTCAAAAATACTTTTTAAAATGTCCTTGTTGCTTGTAAATCACTTCATTATTAGACATGAAATTTTGACTTATTAATTAATGAACATAACAATATATATAAGTACATAGGTAACATTAGTCAAAGATCAAATATTTATAATTTAGATAGAGCCTATATAGAAACTCATGCTCACATGACATTTAACATGTGAATACTACTTTTTATGTTTCCTTGATAATGAAATTGATAAAAAGACTTTTTTTTTTTGTGATTTGATATTACAATATAAAAATATGATATTTTAAGTCGATATTTTAATGTTTCGAAATAGGAATTTAGGATTTTAAGTAGGGTAATTTTCATATATAGCAAATAAAAAGTTTATATTTGTATGTTATAGCAAAGTTTGCATAATTGCGCTGCATAACAAACATATAACTGTATAATTCGCTATACATATACATCTGTATAATTCACTGACCTAAAGTGTATAATTCGTTGGTCTCGCTATACATATACAATTGTATGATTCGCTGGCTATTTCGCTGTAATTGTATGATTCACTGGCCTATTTCACTGCAATTGTATAATACGCAATTATATAATTCGCTGGCCTATTCGCTGCAATATGTGTATAAAATTTCCTTTGCATACAATTGAATCGAAGTAAATTTTTTGAATATTGTATAATTATAAGTGTATAGGAAGAAGATATAGTTTTTCTCTAGCTTTATACAAAAACAGAAACACAATTTATACACTTCTGTTGTATAAAGCGAGAGAAATTGTATTTCGCTGCAATGGTATAATTCACAATTGTATAATTCGCTGGCCTTTTTCGCTGCAATATTTGTATAAAATTTGCATTTGTATACAATTGAATCGAAGTAAAACGTTTGTAAATTGTATAATTAAGTGTATAACACGAAGATGTATGTTTTTGAATGTGTATATACAATTTTCTGTCGCTTTATACAAAACAAAAACACAATTTATACACTTCTGTTGTATAAAGCGAGAGAGGCTAGCGGAGGGAGAGCGGCGAGCGAGAACAGGAGAGTGAAGAGCGAGAGTTTTGGGAGAGAGGCGACTGGCAAACGTTTACTATGGGACACAATTAAATCAAACAGTAGCTACTTCATTTATTTTAAATTATTAGTTTGTTATTATATACAATTATCCATTTTAAATATTCATCATTTTTTTAAAAAAAAATTATATGATCAAATCTATTGGCCCCCAAAATTGGCTAGGTTGGGCCCCCAAAATCTAGGAATTTACGCTATTTCTTTTTTTGATATTATGGTGTCATGAAATAGGAATTTAAAGTTTTAAACATTTTTCATTATGCTAGTCCACTATTTTATTTTTTAAAATTTTGTTGACGATTTTATTAGATCCTAAACTTGGCCACATCAAAACTCATAGCTTCGATGACTAATATTCGTTGAATTTTCATTAATATTGTATTTTTTATTCCCACAATTTTAATAAAGCCATCCTTGTAATATTTTTTAAAATTATGATATGTTATAAAATCAAGGAATAAGTAAATTATGTGTATTGGTGAATATATAAAATGTTTGATTGGTTCTTTCTTCTATTTATTATTATTAGTAGTAGTATTTCCTTATTTAAATCATGGTAGGGAAGAAATATTGAAAAAACCTATTTGATTACATGTAACAAAATTAAAAAAAAAACAAGTAAAATGTGTTTACTCATGAATTAAACATGTTTAATTTGTCTTATCACCAACATTGTCTTGACCCTTTTTCTATTTTTAGAAGTACTTTTTAAAAATTCAAAGTGGAAAAAATTATGTTAAATTCAGCTTAACTACAAATAAACATTCACATTTTAAATGTCACATTTTTAGTGTCATTTTTCTTACAATAAATTATCTCTCTTTATATATATATATAACAAAACTTAAAAGGAAAGTAACATGTGTTTATTATCATTATTAGTAATAAACGAGATTTGATTCATCTAACCACTAATTTTGTCTCATTTTTTAAACCTATTTATTGATATTTTTTTCAAATTAAAAATGGAAAAACTTATTAAATTTAGCTTATGATATTTAAGTATCCAAT
Source organism: Solanum peruvianum (assembly GCA_027705065.1). Lineage (NCBI taxonomy): Eukaryota > Viridiplantae > Streptophyta > Magnoliopsida > Solanales > Solanaceae > Solanum > Solanum peruvianum. The sequence continues at coordinate 2,736,567 of JAKWJD010001766.1, forward strand.
CACCACATTTGCCTTGTTTTCCTTCTTATTTACTAGTATTTTCCTTAATTTCAAATGAAAAAGTTCATTATATCTAGCTAGTAATATTTGATTTGTCCAATCACCAAATTTGTCTATTCTAATTTATTAAAAAAATTTCTTAAATTCAAAGTGGAAAAATTTATTAAATCTATTTTTATCATGATAATTATGAGTATATTACTTATATGTATAATTAAATATAAGCACAACCTATTTTAAAAGAAAAAAAGTACGAAATATATTTAAACTTTGATCAAATTACTTTGGGTAAGATTTATTAATTCCTCCAATATTTAATAATGCATTTTAAAGATATAACTGTTATTCTGTTAAGTTGAACAAGTTATTATTATAAGGGAAAAGACTCAAATATGCCATTGAACTTTCGGAAAAGACTCATTTGTTATTCGTTAAAAGTTTGACTCATCTATGTCATTGCCGTTAAAGAAAAAGCTCATTCATGCCATTAATTTATTTGTTTTAAATTTATTTAAAAAATTGATGACGTGATCAAATTACAATTGGCCACGTGTCAAAAATGATTTTGCAAAACCATTGTTAGAAAATAATGGCATGAATGAGTCTTTTTCTTGAAGGCATAGATGAGCCAAACTTTAAACGAATAATAAATTAACCTTTTCTGAAAGTTCAGTGACATATTTGAGCCTAGACACCTAATATATTTTTAGAATACGCTATTAAACAATGCATGAGAAATTAGTCTTGCACAAAATTTGAGATTTTTACACTAATTTCTATCAAAGTTCAGATATATTTTGAACTCTTTTATAATTAACTTATTTAATTATCGAACTTGAGATTACACGTTTTTCTTTTTTCATTTCAAAATTTAAACTAGTGTACCATAAAAATATTTTTACTTTGTGTTTAGATGCTCAATCGAAATAAATCGGACTTTGATAAATGAAACTTATTGAAAACGAAACGTAGGCTCCACATAAACTTCCATTTCATACAATACTCCTCTCCGTGTGTGTTTATTTTTCTTGTGTTCACTTCTCTTTAGTTTTTTACTTTGATTTTTCTCCGGAGCTCCGGTGGTCGGAAAGTTGATCGGCGTTGGAAAACAAGTAGAATTATAAATTTATTATCACAATCGAGGTAAATTTGCTTTTTGCTCCTTAATTTTGCCCGTTGATCATTCATTTTTTCTGAATTTTCCGTGATTTAATTAAAGTTTTAGTTTTTTTTGTGTGTGATGTTGGAGTTAAAGTTTGAAGCTTTTTTTTTTTGCTTAGGGAAGTAGTTTGAGTTAGAGATGAAAATGGTGAACTTTTGTTTTACTAGGAATTGACTCCCCCCAACCCTATAATTGGAAGAAAAATGTAGGTGGGAAAGTTGAATTTGGAGTTTTTTGTGATTTTGGAGTTGGTTTGATGTGTATATTTATGGGTTTTATGTTTTAGGTTTGGAGCTTTTTTGCTTAGGGAAGTAGTTTGAGCTGGAGATGACAACATGTTTTGTTTAATTTGGAATTGAAACAGAAAAAATCGTCTTGGTTGTTTGATTTTTGGTAAGTCTGAAACTAATAAAGAATGAAAGATATTAGAATCAGCGGCGGAGCCAGGATTTTCAATAAGGGGTTCAAAATTCGTAAAAGTAGACACACGGAGTAGCCGAAGGGGGTTCGATACCAAGGTGGCTTCGCCCCTGATTAGAATGATGACCTTTTGTTCTATCATTATTGGAAGAAAGATGTAGATGTAGGGGTGGAAGTTCAATTTGGAGTTGTATATCTCTTTCATTTTCTATGGTTTTGGGAAGTTTATCATATTGGTTTATGCTTATAGTTTGGATTCTTTTGGCTTATGGTGATGTTTTGTTTTATTTGGAAATAAAAAACACTATATTTGTTTACATGAAATTTACCCCCTGTAATTGGAAGAAATATGTAGGGGTGACATCCATGAGGTCTCAGGTTGAATACCCCAAAGACAAAAAACATTAGGTGATTTCTTTCTATCTGTCCTAGCCTTGTTAGATAGAGTTGCTTGGTACTTGTTGCGAGTGGAAAGTTACATTATCTCGTGGAATTAGTCGAGGTGCATGCAAGCTGCGGACACCAAGTTTATATAAAAAAGAAGAGTTGAAAGTAGCTGACCCTGTCAGTCTATGTAGGAGAATTGATTTTTGATGTACCTAACCTTTTACATTTTTCATATTTTGCAGGGTCTGTGAAGGTGTGGTTTGATTCTAGAAATCCCCGTGCAAAAGATATAAGTCGCATTGAAACTTTTCTGCTGTAGCTGCCTCATCAGAAAAAATGATGGAGGCTCCAAAATCTGTTGGACTTACAGACTTGAATCAAAACCTGTCGCAGAACTTTTACTATAAGCTTGGCGAGGGGTCAAACATGTCTACGGAGAGTTATGGGATGAGCAATGCTGGAGGTTCTGTTACAATGTCGGTTGATAACAGCAGTGTTGGATCAAATGATTCTCACACTCATATTTTAAACCACCAGTACAACCACATCCACAATAACTATTCTGTTGCTGCTAGCGTAGTCAGGGGGAGAGTTTCTAGATTGAGCGATGATGCCCTCGCTCAAGCCTTGGTTGATCCTCAGTTCCCCACCATTGGGCTTGAGATTTATGATGAGTGGACAATTGACTTGAGGAGGCTTACCATTGGACAAGCTTTTGCTCAAGGATCTTTCGGGAAACTGTATAAGGGAACTTATAATGGTGAAGATGTTGCCATCAAGCTTCTGGAGAGGCCAGAAAATGATCTTGAGAGGGCTAATCTTATGGAGCAACAATTTCAGCAGGAGGTCATGATGTTGGCAAATTTGAAGCATCAAAACATAGTACGATTTATTGGTGCATGCCGTAAACCCATGGTGTGGTGTATTGTGACTGAATATGCAAGAGGGGGATCGGTGCGTCAGTTCCTCACAAGGCGGCAAAACCGAGCTGTGCCATTGAAGTTAGCAATTAAGCAGGCCTTACATGTGGCAAGGGGGATGGAGTATGTGCATGGCCTGAATCTGATTCACCGGGATCTGAAATCGGACAATCTACTGATTGCTGCTGACAAGTCAATCAAAATTGCAGATTTCGGTGTTGCTCGAATTGAGGTGCTGACCGAAGGAATGACACCAGAAACTGGCACTTACCGCTGGATGGCTCCGTAAGCATCTAGACCCTTTAGCAGCCTTGTTGAATCCGCTTTGATCCAGTTTGGGCTTATCGCCAAACCCTATATTAGAGCTCTCTCTGTCTTCATTACTTTCGGAGTTTTATTTCTTTTTTAAAACTCCTTTGATATGTGTTACTTGAGCCAAACATCTTTCTAAAAGAACCCATCTACCTCCACGAGCGAAGGGTAACGCCTGCTCTCTCTCTACCCACCCAAGACACCACTGAGTGGGAGTTCACTGGGTATGTTGTTGTTGTTGTAGCATGCTGGATTCCCTTTATGGAACAAAATTTTTTAGAACTAAAGTGAAAAGTATGGAGGTTGATGGGTTCAAGTCCTGAATGTCCTTTTGATGGCACCTCACTGATTGTGATTATATTTTCTATTGTATACCTGCTGTTGTTGCTAAGAGGAGAAATTATTTGTTCCAGTTAGCTTTTTAACATAGTTATGTGCCTGTTAGTGAAGGTTAAAGAATTGATCGATTATATTTTCTCTTTCAATTTATTTCAATCCTTTTGATCTTCCTTCTTGTCCGTGATTTGTACCTTGATTCAAGTTATTCACATCCAAGGATGTGGCTTAGCTTTCAATGAAGTAGGTGCAAATCGCGGAGATTTGGGTTAAATCACACAAGTAGTGCTTTATTCCCATATGCCTAAACCTTACACCTTGGTGGGTATCTATTCATATCTGCTTATTGATCCAAATAAATGGTAAAGTGCCTTTGTTGATAACTCTCAGCACCAGCCACATCATATTCCATGAACTTATCAGCCCAAAGTGATAATTAACAGGAAAAGAAGTGATAATTAACAGGAAAAGAACTAATCTTTAAAAAAAAAAGTTCTTTTTCTGTTAATAATCACTTTGGGCTGATAAGGTTCATAGCATATGACGTGGCTGGTGCTGGGAGTTGTCAACTAAGACACTTAACCATTTATTTGGATGCATTCTCCCGATGAAGATGATAAGTTCTTCATTGCGGTGGAAATTTTGGTCTTTTAGCAGGCATCTTAGAGAAGCATGGGAGACTTTAGTTCAAATTTTAGAACAGGCACAAAAACACTAGGTGATTTCACCTGATACTTGTGTTAGTGGGGTATATTGCAAGTACTTCACAAAATCATCGTCGACATGCACTAGTGCTCTTCGAGGATTTCTCGATTATCAAAAGGGAAAATCTAAAGAAGTTCTATTCTTAGACATAATTAAGTTTCAACACTTCTATCCCTCCAAACTTATTTATGCAGTTGTTATATTTAAGTGACTTATTAATGAATTAAAAAACAAAACTGGTTACACCATAACTCAATTGCTAGCTCTGAGTTGGAAAGAAGTTCGTTCTTCTTTGGCTGTTTCCAAAAGGAATTCCAGGAGAGGCCTTACAAAAACTAGAGTCTACAACGATAATGTGATTCTCCACTGAGTTACTACATCATAAGACCATCTCAATATCTACGGAAAGGTAGAAGTGGAATATTTCACTCAATCTTTCATGAATCTTAATCATTTGTTGGAACCTTCGGTCATTCTTTACGAAGAGACCTCATTTTAAAAGCATAAAAAGCGTCTAGGTGATGTTCTGTAGAATCTACAATGATTATGTGGATTCTCCATTGAGTTGCTACATAAACTTGTTCCATCCATAAGATTATCTCAATTTCTACGGAAACGCAGAAGTGGAGTACTGACTCTCATGACCCTAAATCATTTGTTGTAACCTCCGAGCATTCTTCCTGGAAAGAAGTGTTTTTAAAAGCAAAAGGCGATTCGTGGAGTTTGAAGTGTAAAGCTAGGAGTGAAGCATACAAGTTATGGGTAAGTAAAAAGAAGTACCAAACACATACAAATTTAGTTGTCTTCTCATGAAACTGAATCATTTTTTGAAACCTCCAATTACCGAGAGTAGTGTTTTTAGAATCGAGAAATGCAAAATGTGACAAGGTCCATGATTTTGAAGCAAAAAGAGAGAAGTGAAGCGCACTAGCTATAGGAAGTAAGTAATGCCAGACATAGAAGGATTTACTACTATAGAGATCAATGAAATGTTGTTGAAATGCTTGCGATCAGAAAGGATTTAGGAGGTTGACCTTGTGAGTGGTGACAATTTTGGTGACCTAGTGCAGTCGTGAAACCCCACATCCCTGGGATGGTGGATGATGTGGCAGTGTAATATAGTTCTTCTCTGTGTGATAATAGGCTAGTATGCATGTTAGACTTTCCTTGGCGAAATAGACAGATGAATCTGTTTGCATTTGTTAATTTGATGTGATAATGAATGATCTTGCCAAAAAGAATATGATATTGAATGATCTTTGCCAAAATAGGTGGGGACCAGATCTAAATATCTGGTAAAACTCGTATACGTGCAGAGACTACAGCCAGTCTCTGACACTATGTGCAATTCTAGTATACTCAAATTTTGATTCTGATTAACTGAGAAATGAAGTTACTTTTCAAGTTTACTCTTGAGAAATTAGTTATTCACAATGCAGATCCTATCCTGTTTAACAATGTGAATTTTCTGGCAAGTGTGTCTGGTTTCTTATCTTTTCAGAAAAAAAAAACGATGTTCAAAGTTGTTAACAATAGCATCCGTGTTTCGTTGTGGACCGCGAATGTTTGACTTTATTTTGTAGGGAGATGATCCAGCACCGGTCATACACCCAGAAAGTTGATGTTTATAGTTTTGGCATTGTTCTGTGGGAGCTCATAACTGGGTTGCTTCCTTTCCAGAACATGACTGCTGTGCAGGCTGCTTTTGCTGTTGTCAACAAAGGCGTCCGTCCAACAATCCCCATTGATTGTTTGCCTGTCTTATCTGATATCATGACCTGCTGCTGGGATTCTGACCCCAATAATAGGCCGACTTTCTCTCAGGTTGTCAAGATGCTTGAGGCAGCTGAGACAGAAATCATGACCAATATCAGAAAGGCACGTTTCAGGTGCTGCATTCATCCTACCGCTACAGGTTGATTCGGGAAAGAGGAAACTGGAGGCAAAAAAAATGTTGAATGGTAAAACTGATTTTGAGTCTGCCATGTGTATCTATCCGGCACAATTTCTTTTCAGATAGAAAAAGGGTTATAATTATGAGAAAAAACTAAACATTTCTCCTGTATTTTGTATCTTTTCCTTAAAACCGTGGATTTAAGACAGCGACTCGTTGTTAATACAGGATATCTGATGTGCATCTATGGATTTTGGCTTTGTTTGCTGAATTTGTTCAAATCTATATCAGGTTCTGAATTACATGAAATGCTCATCTATGCACGCAGCCTCGGTTTTTTGTGTTACACTCTGATAGTTGTATCAGTACAGCAGATATATAGGTACAGGAGAAATACAAATTGCCTCCAGAGCAGTATGGCACATCTAAGCCTCTGGCAAGTGTGCAAATTTGCTGTATTGAAGTATGGTAACTTCCTCAGCTTTTGAAGGATGAATTGTCACTTTTTGCCTTGTTATTGAAAAATAGTCACTCCAAAACTTCAATTATTTTATTATTTTCTCATTTCCATTAGTTTTTTTCATATCTTTGTGATATGGTTTCCTAAAGCCGAGGGTCTATCGAAAAAAGTCACACTACTTTCACGAGGTAGGAGTACGACTTTATACACACCACCCTCTTTCTGACTCCACTTTTGGAATTTCACTGGGTATGTTGAAGGCTTGGAAAATAGTTATTTTTACTTGGTATTATAATACTCATCGAAGATAGTAGATAACCAATAAAATATTTGAGGTACGTACAAATTTGATCGAAGACAGAGTGATTGGTTATCTATGTTTGGGATTTTCTAGTTCCATACATCATGGCAAGGATCCATTATTTTAGTGTAATGCGGATATGATTATACTATAAAATTGGAAAGATAAAATTGAATGAAGAACATTTTGAAAAAAAGTATTAAGTGATTTTTTTTATAATAGATGAAACGAAGGAAGTGAGACTAAGATAGTTCAAACATATGAAGGAGAGATGTGCAAATACACATGCCATTGATTGGGGAGAAGTGATTATAGATAGGATAAAATGCATTTTTAGCTTATAGAGGACATGATCTTAGAAACGAAGTTATGAAGGTCATAAATATTAGCGCAATAAAAGGTTAGTATATAGTTCAGCGTTATCTCACTTTCTAACGGAATAAGCTTGGTGGTAACATGGTGCACTATATATGTTTCCTCGTTCATTGGCAAGATCATTATTCTTGTCAATCCTCCTTGTCTCATGCGCTTCAATTATCACATTATTTGATTGCTATTACTGTATTCCTTGTTTCTCAAATACAATGCAATGTTTTTTTTTTTTTAAAAATTATTATGTCCTCTTTACTTTCGTAGGTTTTTTAATCAAATTGCTTTAACGTAATTGTTTGAGTCGAGGGTCTTTCGAAAATGACCTGTCTAACTGGTGTGCATATATTTTACCCTTTCCAAACCCCCAAATTACGATAGTATGAGTTAATTAAGCCAAAGGTCTTTCGAAAATAACTTTCTACTTGGTATATGTACGTTTTACCTTTTTCGAATTTCATTTTAAAGATTACACCGAATATGTTATTGATGTTATCGTCATAAAATTTAAGAGGGTCAAAATGTATAAGAAAATAACTTAGGTGGGCGCAAAAGCCATCATATATTATACATTATAATGCAAAGAGGTCTAAAAGCAAACGACGTCGTTGAAGTGAAATGCTTTTGGCTGTAAACGGTGATTTTAGCACGGCGATTCCTAGGGTTTAGGCCGTAGAAGACGACGGAGTAAGATGAAGCCGGTAGTAAGAACAGCAATGTCGAACGGACCTCTAATTTCATTGCTCAGGATGAGAAGGATGAACGCAACATCGGCGACCGCGTAAATATTCTCTCTCTATATGAAAACTTGTTGATTATGTTATTTTGAGCAATTTTAAAAATAGTTGATCTTCAATCTTTGTTTCATTTCATTTCGTTTGTTTGTTGGTACATGAAGTTAGTTAAAAATTAGATTTTTTTTCATGAAAATGTTGTTGCTGATGCTATTTTGGTTTCTGAATTCAATTGTTTTAAAATATGGGCGAGTAAACTAGTAATATGACTCCAAAATGGTTGTTTATGTCAATGAAGAATAAATAAGCAGCTAAAATTATGCATCCCTAGACTCGTTCTGAGTTCCATTTTTATCTAAATTCTTATTTGGCAATGTGTTCCTATCTTCTGTGCTTGTAATCTGTTTATGACGATTACATGAAATTGGTGAATTCTCCTTATTTTCAGTTGAAATTTTGTGAATGATGTTATTACCCACTCTCAACTATGTAGTATGGATATAAAAGTGGTTTATGGTAGGTTATGGTCTAATTATTCTAATCCTATGAAGACTAAATTAGAGTGACACTGCTTAAGAGGATTTCCATTATGGACTGTAATTACTTTGGGATCGTGTTGTGGTTGATTCTTTAATTGCATTTCAAATTATATTACACTTTGAGCCATACAACACGAGAGAAAAGGGTAGAGAGTCCCTGTGAATATTTGGAAGTATAATATATGAAATACACTTCTTATCATGAATTTGAGAAAGAAGGAGAGTGGTGGGATATAAGTTTTCATGGAAGGTGAAGATGTGCCGATTCAAATATAATGGTGATTCGTCCAAATACTAATTTTTTTATTGTTATTATTTATTAGTAATGTCTAAAAATCAAAGTGGAAAAATGCATTAAATCTAGCTTAAGATATTTGATTCATCCATCTACCAAATTTTCCTTGTTGTTCTTATTTATAAGTGGAAAATTCATTAAATATAATTATGGTATTTTGATTCGTCCAACCACCAAATTTGCCTTTTTTTCTTCTTATTTATTAGTATTTTCCTTAAATTAAAGTGGAAAAATTCATTAAATCTATTTTACAATATTTGATTTATCCAACCACCAAAATTGTCTTATGTTTCTTCTTATTTATTACTTTTTTCTTAGATTCAAAGTGGAAAAAATTCATTAAAACTAGCTTACAATGTTTGATTCATCCGACCACCAAATTTCTCTGTGTCTCTTCTTATTTATTTCTACTATCTTTAATTCGGAGTGGAAAAATTATTAAACCTAGCTTTATTGTAGTAATTATGAGTATATTCCTTGAATGAAAGTGAGGAAAAATTCATTAAATCTAACTTGTATCTACAACCAAATACATTCACTTTCAAAATCGCATTTGTATCCACACTCCAAAATCACTTTTTTGGTGTGAACTTATTGGCTGATTAACTATAGTTAAAATAAAGAAAAAATCTCAAGCACATGTATTTTGTTTGATGTTTACTAAGCTTTTAAATAATTAAGGACATTTATAATTAATAATTGGAGAACATTTTAAAATTTATCCTCATATTTATTAGAGTCAAAATGAAATTTATTGAACACTAAAATAATTCTAATACAAGTAGGCCCCACATAAAGTCTTACTCACACATGTAACTTGCGATTGAATACACCATATGCAGAAAAAAACATCATAGAGATTTTCTTTTATTTTAGCTAAAGAAAATTCTTTTCATACATCAGTCTTCTTTGTGTTCTTCTTTTTTATCGTGTTCACTTTTCTCAGTTTTTACTTTGATTTTTCTTCAAAGATCCAGTGGTCTGATAATTGATCGGCATCAGAAAACAAGCAGAGTCATCACATTCTTCATATACCTCATTTCCAAGAATAGAAGTGGTTCATTTTCTTTCTATCTCAATTCAAATCGAGGTAAATTTACTTTTTTCTCTTTGATTTTGCCCTTGATCGTTCATTTTTATGAATATTCTATGGTTTGATTAAAGTTTAACATTCTGTGCTTCCTTTTCATCCGTCCTAGCCCTGGTAAATAGAGTTGCTTGGTACTTGTTGCGGGTGGGAAGTTATAGGTATCCCCTTGAATTAGTCGAAATGCACGCAAAGTAAGCCTGAACACCACTCTTACTAAAAAAAAGATTTGAAATTGGAGTAATGTTTTCTCGTTCGTCCTTTTAGATATTTTTTTGTGACAAGTTTAGCCTTTTTTTTTTTTATTTCTATAATGTGGAGTTCTGCTGAAAGTTGTACTATGTTTGAATTTTGGATTTTTTTTTTTTGCCTTCGGAAGTTTGATATGGAGATAAAATTGCCGACATTTTTTTCCTCTTGCAAACCCCCCTATAATCGGAAGAAAATTGTAGTGGTGAAAGTTGAAGTTGGAGATAATTGCTTCCTACCTCTAGTATGCTTATCATTAGGTTATTCATCAAAGAGGAAACATAATTACTCAGTTTCACAAGCGTTTGACCTTCTAAGTTTACATTGAAGAATTGATTTTGATGAACCTAACCGTTTCAATTTTTATGTTTTTCAGGGTTGTTGAGGTACGGCTTGATTTTAGAAATCTTCATGCAAAACAAATAAGCCGGATTAAAGCTCTTCTGCTGTACCTGCTTTATCAGAAAAACTACCGGGGCTCCGACATTTGTTGGACTTGTAGATTTGAATCAAAACTGTCGCAAAATTTTTATCATAAGCTTGGCAAGGGACAAACATGTCTATTCAAGGTTATGGGATGAACAATGCTAGTGGTTCTGGTGCAATGGCAATGGATAACAGCAGTGTTGGTTCAAATGGTTCTCACACTGATATTCTAAACCAGCAGGGTAATCACATCCACAGTAACTATTCTGTTGCTGCTAGCGTAGTCGGGGGGAGAGTTTCTAGGTTGAGCGATGATGCCCTTGCTCAAGCCTTGGTTGATCCTCAATTCCCCACCACTGGGCTTGTGATTTGTGATGAGTGGACAATTGACTTGAGTAGGCTTACCATTGGACAAACATTTGCTCAAGGCTCTTTTGGGAAGCTCTATAACGGAACTTATAATGGTGAAGATGTTGCCATTAAGCTTCTAGAGAGGCCAGAACATGCTCTTGAGAAGGCTCACTTTATAGAGCAGCAATTTCAACATGAGGTCAGGATGCTAGCAAATTTAAAGCATCCAAATATCATACGATTTGTTGGTGCATGTCGTAAAACCATGGTGTTATGCATTGTGACTGAATATGCAAGCGGAGGATCAGTGCGTAAGTTCCTCGCGAAGCGACAAAACAGAGCTGTGCCATTGAAGTTAGCAGTTAAGCAGGCCTTGGATGTGGCAAAGGGGATGGAGTATGTGCATGGTCTGAATCTCATTCATCGAGACCTAAAATCTGACAATCTATTGATTGCTGCTGACAAGTCAATCAAGATTGCAGACTTTGGTATTGCTCGGATTGAGGTGCTGACTGAAGGAATGACACCAGAAACTGGCACTTACCGCTGGATGGCTCCGTAAGCATCTAGACTCTATAGCAGCCTTGTCAATCTGTTGTCTTAATCCTGTTTGAGCTTATTGCCAAATCCTATATTAGAGCTCTTAAGCCTTTTATCCTATTCTTTTTGGCTATTATTTTCTCTGTCTGCATTACTTTCTGTATTTTTTTTTTAATTACTTTGTTATGTGTTTCTTTAGCCAAACATCTTCCGGACACAACCTCTCTTCTTCTAGGAGGCAAGGGTAAGGTCTGAAGTGAAAAGCATGGAGGTTAAAGAGTTGTAACTTCATTTTATTTCCATCCTTTTCCGCTTCCTTCTTGTCCATGACTTGCAAATTGATTCAAGTTAGACACATTTAAGGGTGTCGCTTAGTTGTCAATGAAGATTAGGGTTCAATCATCCTAGTGGCAGAAAACACCAAGTGTACTCTTCCCATATGCCTAAACCTGAAACCTTGGTGGGTATAGTTACCTGAAGTCGAGATGTCTGTAAGTTGGATTGGATTGCATATTCAAATAGAGTAAAGTTGTGCTTATCTGAACCACAATTCTATTCTTGTCAAATATGTAAATGGAAATTCTATGGGAAGTATATTATCTCTTTCTCTCCTTCGTGAGTGTCGATCTTCCTGCATCGTCTTTAGCATTACCTCTTTCTTCAAAGCAGTGAAGCTATTTTAGAATAATGTATGGGTAAGAAAGGGTCCCTGGCCTATGCAGTGGTATTAGTTAGGGTTTCTTAGTTAGGGCTTCTGACTGAATCTGCTGGAAAGGGTAAAACTTAAAAATGGAGCTCAAGGATGGCGTTACAAGATTAAAGTAAGTTAGGGAGTAGATCGATCCTTATATGAGTTGTTCGAGCTGTATTGAAAAGTATTCAATGAAATTTATTTCCATGACATTCATGAAATTTAGAGTTCCTTCTGTGGAAACAACCGAACTCAGCTGGTTGCAGTTGTCGATGAGTCGATTTCACTCCAAGGCAGATGGAAGCTCAAGCTGGAAGAAAACCATCTCTCTTTCTGTTTTTTCCTTTTGGTTCATTTCTTTAATTTCTTTCATATTTGGACAGGCTGTAGGTGTTTTGGGCTAGATCAGGTTATGGTTTGGTTTGCTTTTTTTTAGACCCAACTTTAATTTTTTAAAACGAAGTATGCCACTTTTAGTTTCTCTGAGGTGGAAAGAAGTTCATTCTTCTTCGGATGTTTCTAGATGGAATTCTTGAAGGGCCTTGCAAAAACTAGACGCTACAACAATGATATGATTCTCCGTTGAGTTACTACATAGACTTTTTTCATCATTAGACAATCTCTACGGAAAGGTAGAAGCGGAATATTTGGCTCAATCTTCTATGAATCTAAATTATTTATCGGAACGTTCATAATTTTTACGGAGAGGCCTCTTTAAAAGCATAATAAGCGACAAGGTGATGTTTCTAAAATCTACCACAATTATGTGGATTCTGCATTGAGTTGCTACATGGACTTGTTCCATCGATAAGACTATTTCAATCTCTATGGAAAGGTAGAAGTGGAATACTTAGCTTACTCTCCTCATGTTAAAATCATAAAGCGAACCATGGTGTTTGAAATGAAAAGCTGGGAGTGAAGCATACAAGTTATGGAAAAGTATAATGAAGTACCAATCATATACAAATTTAGTAGTCTTTTCATGAAGTCGAATCATTTGTTGAAACCTCCAATTGTTAAGAGTAGTCTTATTAGAAGCGAGAAACACTGTTTTGGGAAGTGAGAAGCGGAAAAAAGCGACGAGGACTCGCTTCACGGAAGAGAAGTGTGAAGTGAAGCGCACACTTTTTTATAAAAAGCGACATTTAGTATAAAAATAAAAAAATATTAAATAACTCTATAGATAGATAATCAATAATACTCACAAGTCATAACATATAAAACAAAAAATAAAAAACATAATTAGATCCTCCAACTCCTCTTTGCTTGCCCCTTAAAGTACTCTCCCTAAAATTATGAATATTCTCCTCAACACCACTTGCCATAGAAACGTCACCATGAGTGAGACTCTCCTTCGTACACTTTTTCATCTTGGTGATCTTGTGGTGCTTCAGTTAACCATTCATTTGCCTCATCAATACTATCCAACAAAATTGGATCAATGGTATTACGAACATTGTCACGACGCGCCAATGTTCTATTGTATTTGATGAACACTAGATCATTGAGGCGTGTCAACTCAAGCCTATTTCTCTTTTTACTATGAATCTGCACATAGTAGAGTAATAATAGGAGGACTTGGGATGATTAAGGTATCAATTAAATTAGTAATAATGTATTAATGTAATATGGTTTCTCACATGTTCATACACGCTCCAATTTCTCTCACAATCGGATGCGCTACAAGTTAAACTTTGCATTCTAATAGTAAATTGTTTCAAGTTTGGGACATTATGACCAAATTGCATCCACCATTCAACTGTAGAAGAGTAATTTTAAAAGATTCATAACTTAAATGTTGAAGCTTTAAATACAGTTAAAAGATGAAATTCTCACCTCGTGACCTCAAGGTTCTAGCTCTAATGGCTGAATCAATTCCAAGTAGGCCATCCGCTTTCATGTACACACCAAAACCGACAAAGTCCATGGAGTAATTTGAAGCAAAAAGTGAAGCAGAATGGCTATAAGAAGTAAGTGAAGCAGAATGGCTATTAGATCCTTTCTCGCTAAAATCATTTTGCGCGTCATTTTTTAAAGCACAACTTATCCAAAATGCATGGCTTCAAGCAGTAATCCCATACTTCAAATTTCTTTAAGAGATGGCTTTGAACAAAAATGCGGGAGCTATGTGACACACGAGGAAATCAATGCCCGATAAGAAGAATGGCTTATTTGGTATTAAGTCTTACAACACATGTTGCTACACCCGATTATGACTCAGTATTCTGACATCTAACTTTTCGTGACTCACATGCTATGTTATATCGGTCATTCGCATTACATACTTATTGCAATGGGTGTGTCATTGTTGTATGTACTCTTCTCTCAAAAATACACAAATACTTACCAAAAAATGTGCATACCTATAATGATACTTAGATCTAATTAAATTCATAGTCACAAACAAGTCCATAAGAGAAGCGGATTTAGGATTTAAAATTTATCGGTCCCAATGATACGGGGGATTGAGCCTTCAATGAGAGGGCAATAAAGCTTAAGCAAGTCCCATTTATCTCGTTGGACCAATAACTTACTTTGTAGATCCCAACAAATAGTTTTTATATATTTATTGACTGGATTCCACAGAACCTATACCCAATACTCTTGGTCCGCCCTGTTTAATAGTAGCAACAACATACTTAGTGCAATCCCACTTGTGGGGTTTGAGAGAGTAGAGTGTATGCAATGTTGCCCTTACCTTGTTGTGATTGAGCTTTCTTCTGAAAAGACCCTAAACTTTAAATAAACTTGCTAATCTGGAAGCAAGAGAATGCTCAATTTCCAACGAACAATTTACCTTAATACACGACCTTTATACTCTCTTATCAAAGGCCATTTTTTCAGTAAGATCTAGATGCACTTCATCTAATCACTCCCTCCCAATACTTCTTCGGCCCGACTTAACCTTTCATGACGTCATCCACTACCAACATCTCACACCTCCTATGAGGAGTGAGGCGTCTATACTGCTCCTCACATGTCCAAATCATCTTAGTCTCACATCCCTCATCTTGTTCAACATGGAGGCCACTCCAACCTTGTCCAGGATATCTCCATTCTTAATCTTGTCTCTCTTAGTATGCCCACAATATCTACCTCAATATTCTCATCACAACGATTTTCTTCTTATGCACATAAGATTTATTAATAAGCCAACACTTCGCCCCATACTCGGTGGCGTACACAGGATTTTTCGTAAGTTGTGTCACCTTTTAGTTTTTTTTATATATATATAAAAATAAAGTGAGAAAGGAGAAAATAATATAAAATGGTAAGTAATACTAAAGTAGAGAAAGAAGTAAAGAAAATAGAAAATTTGTATAAAAATGAGGTTAAGCAGGTTCGAACCGCGACCTCAGCTTTGGAAAAGCTAAGACTTACCAACTAAGCTACACAATAGTAGAGTATCACTTTGTACTATATATCTTTTTTATCTGTTTTCCCTTTTAATCACAATTTTCCAAGTAAGCAAGAAGACTACTCTTAAATCCGCCCCTGCCCATACTACAGGGTCGGTCTAACCACCACTCTGTATAACCTACCTGTCCATACTCCATATAATATGGATCACATGTTACCTTTAGTTGCTGAAGAATAAGTATATTTGTAACCTTTCGGATTTCTCCACTAGAACTCATCACCTCCAAGAATGATAGGAAAAACAAAAGCATTAAATCTATTTAGGGGGCAGGGGTGTCCACATGGGCTTGATTTGCCAAGTCTGTTCATATGTATTATGAAACGCCATCTATTTATATGTATTATGATACGCCAAACTAATTTTAGATGTAGGTATATGGTATGTAAGAATATATTTTACAGTTTGTGTTATGTGCTACGGTGCTTGTATAGGCTGACTGTTTTATTAATTCATGCATTAGTACCTGATTGTCATACTGTTGAAAATTTATTGATATCTATTGGATGATCTCCTTGGTTGGCACAATCTGATTCAGAAAAAGGAAATGATGTTCAAAGTTGTTAGCAATAGCATCTGTGTTTTGTTGTGGATGTCTAAGCGTTTGACTTTGTTTTGTAGGGAGATGCTCCAGCACCGATCATACACCCAGAAAGTTGATGTTTATAGTTTTGGCATTGTTTTGTGGGAGCTCGTAACAGGGTTGCTTCCTTACCCGAGCATGACTGCTGTGCAGGCCGCTTTTGCTGTTGTCAACAAAGGCGCCCGTCCAATAATCCCCAATGATTGCTTGCCTTTCTTATCTAATATCATGACCTGCTGCTGGGATTTTGACCCCGATAAGCGACCAACTTTCTCTCAGGTGGTCAAGATGCTTGAGGCGGCTGAGATAGAAATCAAGACTAATGTCAGAAGGGCACGTTTCAGGTCCTGTCCTCGTCCTACGGCTACTGGGAATGATTAAACTGGAGGCAAAAGACATTGAATTGAAAAACTGATTTTGAGTCAATAATATATATCCGGCACAATCTCTTTTCAGATAGAAAAAGGGGTTATAGTTATGCGAAAAAACTAAACATTTCTATGTTGTAGTTTGTTTCTTTTCTTTTAAACTGTGGATTTAAGACAGCGACTAGTTGGCTTGCTGAATTTGTTCAAAGTTGTATTAGGTTCTGAATTATATGAAATACTCATCTATGCTTGCAACCTCGTTTTCTTTGTTACACTCTGATAGTTTTGTCAGTTCAGCACACATATTGTGATATGCTTTAGGGCCTATCGGAAACAACCTCTCTACTCTTACAAGGTAGGGTGGGGGGAGGGGGGGGTAAGACTGTGTACACAACACCCTCTTCAAACTTAACTGTGATTGGTAGGGTTTTGGCTGGAGAAGACGACGGAGTAGTAGATGAAGCCGGTATAAGAACAACAATGTTTAACAAGGATTACAATCGATATGTCAAACGGACCTATATATTCATGGCTCATGATGAGAAGGATGAATGCAACATCGATAACCGCGTAATATTCTCTTTCTCTTATTATATATATATATATATACATATAGTTGTTATTAAATTGTTTTTCTCGTCAGTTGCTGACTATGTTATTTTGATCTTTGATTCTCTTAGCAATTTTAATTATGAGCTTGCTAACTTGCAGTTGGCTACAACATAGTTGTTTGTTTCAATGCAAATTAAAAAAAGCACCTAAAATTAAACATATAGACTCATTGTAGAGATTCATTTCATTTTGTAATTCTTGTCTGTTTGTTGGTATATGAAGTTAGTTAAAAATTAGTCGTTGTTTTTTCGTGGGAATGTTGTTGCTGATGTTATTTTGGTTTCTGAATTCAACGGTTCTAAATTATGAGCTTGTTAACTCACAACAAGACTACAAAATGATTGTTTGTTTCAATGAAGAGTAATTAAGCAGCTAAATTTATGCATCCCTAGTCTTGTTTTAGAGTTCCATCTTTTTTATCTAAATTCGTAGTTGGCGATGTGTTTCTATCTTCTGTGCTTGTAATCTGTTTATGAGTACTTGATATTGGTGAATTCTCCCTAATTTCAGTTGAAATTTTATTAATGATGTTATTACCAATTCCAACTACGGGTAACAAAGGGGTCTATGGTAGGTTATAGTCTGATTATGCTAAGCCTATGTAGACTAAGTTAGAGTTGCCATGGTTAAGAGGCTTTCCATTTAGACGGTAATTACTTTGGGATTCTTTAATGGCATTTAGTGCGTGGTTGATTCTTTAATGGCATTTCGAATTATACTACACCTTGAGCTATACATGACCAGAGAAAAGGGTAGACTTTCCTTGTGAGTATTTAGAAGTATGATATATGAAATACACTTCTTATCATGAGTTTGAGAAAGAAGGCGGGTGGTGTGATATAAATTTTTAGTGAAGGGGGAAGTGTGTCAATTCAAATATAACCGTGATTCGTCCAATCACTAATTTTATTTTATTTTTCTCTTCTTATGTATTAGTAATTTCTAAAACTCAAAACTGGAAAAATCCATTAAAATATAGCTTAAGATATTTGATTCGTCAATCCTCTACATTTGCCTTGTTGTTCTTATTTATTAGTGTTTTCCCTTAAATTGAAAGTGAAAAATTCATCAAATATCACATACGATATTTGATTCGTCCAACCACCAAATTTGCCTTTTTTTTTTCTTTCGTATTTATTAGTATTTTCCTTAAATTCAAGTGGAAAAATTCATTAATTCTAGCTTGCAATATTTGAGTTGTCCAACCACCAAATTAGTCTTGTGTTTCTTCTTATTTATTTCTACTTTCTTAGATTCAAAGTGGAAAAACTCATTAAATCTAGCTTACAATAGTCAAACCACCAAATTCTTCTTATTTGTAACTACTATCTTTTATTCAAAGTGGAAAAAATTATTAAGACTAGCTTTATTGTGGTAATTATGATAATATTCCTTAAATCAAAAGTGGAA
Source organism: Solanum peruvianum (assembly GCA_027705065.1). Classification (NCBI taxonomy): domain Eukaryota; kingdom Viridiplantae; phylum Streptophyta; class Magnoliopsida; order Solanales; family Solanaceae; genus Solanum; species Solanum peruvianum. The sequence goes on from JAKWJD010001766.1 coordinate 2,755,136, forward strand.
AAATCATTAAATCTAACCAAATACATTCACATTTGTAGTATGACTTTTATCTACACTCATAAATCTCATTTGTAGTGTGAACTTATTGTCTGATTGACTAGAGTTAAAATAAAGGAAAAATCTCAGGTACATGTATTTTCTTTGATATTTTCTAAGCTTATAAATAATTAAGAACATTTATAATAATTATTATTGCCTGACAAAGTAATTTTTTTTTTTAAAATTTGAACTAAAAGTATATAATAAAACACAATTTCATATGTTTGGATGTTCAATTGAAATAAACCATAATTCAAGGGTCAAATGAAAATTATCGAACAATTCTAGTACAAGCAGTCCCTATATAACTCGTACTCACACATGTAAATCGTACTCATACATTACTCTCTCTATGTGTTCTTTTTTTTCTCGTGTTACTTCTCTTAGTTTTTACTTCGATCTTTCTTCAGATGTCCAGTAGTCAGAAAATTGACCGGCGTCGGAAAACAAGTAGAGTCATAATCACAATCCAGGTAAATTAATTTTTACTTTTTTTCTTCCTTGATTTCGCCTTTGATCGTTCCTTTTTATGAATATTCTGTGTTTTAATTAAAGTTTAATACTAGGTGGCTTCTTCCCATCTGTCCTAGCCTTGGTAAAGAGTTGTTTGGTACATGTTGGTGGAGGAAAGTGACAGGTATCCCCCGGAATCAGTCGAGGTGCATGCCAGCTATCTCGTCCTGCATTGTGTTTGATCTTGCGAAGGCTCACTTTATGGAGCAGCAATTTCAGCATGAGTTCGCGATGTTGGCAAAGCATCCAAATATTATACGATTTATTGGTGCATGTCGTAAAGCCAATGTGTCGTGTATTGTGACTGAATATACAAGAGGGGGATCAATGTGTCAGTTCCTGCAAAACCAAGATGTGCCATTGAAGTTAGCTGTTAAGCTGGTCTTGGATGTGGAGCATGTGCATGGTCTGAATCTTATTCACCGAGATCTAAAATCCGACAATCTACTGATTGCTGCTGACAAGTCAATCAAGATTGCAGACTTTGGTGTTGCTCGAATTCAAGGACAAGACGCCCGAGACAGCAGGGAGACAGAAATCATGACTGATATTCAGAAAGGCGCATTTCAGGTGCCGCCCTCGTCCTACAGCTAATGAAAACTGGAGGCAGAAGATGTTGAATTGGCCAAATCTTTTTTTCATAGGAGATTTGTAATGATACATACAAAAAATGTGAAGTAAAACATGTAAGATCTTGATAGAGTCGTTTTCTTCTATTTATATTGTGAAATGTGTATAAGAGATTATGTAATCCCTTTTTCATTTATCGAAGCCTTGATGGAGAAAGTTACACGAAGATGACAAATAGCTAATGAAATAGTTGAGGTGTGTACATATTTGCTTAATCAACACTATTATTAAAATATTTTACATAAATATCATAGAGTAGCGATTATAAATCAGGCTTTATTTACAATCTGTTGTTAGACATGATTCTAAAATTTGTACTAGATTAATTATTTACTAGCAAGTTATTCACAATAAAGTGAGACCGACCTTTGTACCGACCTTCGTGAAGAATAAGATGAGAAAAGTGAGATAGAGATAATTCAGATAAATGAAGAAAATATGCACAGGTGCATGCCCCAATGAAAAAGTGTGATAAGTTAGCCATAATGAGTTTAAGGAGAGATATAGGCCAAAGAAGTTTTGAGAAAAAGGTGATTACACATGAAAAATAGGGAAATTTGGTCTATTCTTAAAAAATGGTTTGTAAATACGAAAATGGGCGTTAAAAAATGGGGTGAGTATACGTGAATGTTTCCCAACTCATTAAGGAGGTCCTCATAAATTTTTTGACGAAAAAATTTTGTGTGCTTCGTGCGCCAGTTCCATGGGTATACACACAAAAAATTGCGAAATTTGGACGATTCTTCAAAAAGGGCTTGTAATGCGGTAATAATTATTAAAACAATGGTGTGAGTGTACTTTAAGGTTTCCTAACTAATTAAGACGGTCCTCATAATTTTTTTGAGAAAAAAACTTCAGATGCTCAGAATGCCAAATCCATGGGCTAATACACACAGAAAATCAAAAAATTAGGAAATTCTAAAAGGCCTGCAAAAATGAAATGGGCGTTAAAAATAGTGTGAGTATACGTAAAGGTTCCCAACTTATAACAGAGATTCTCAAAAAGTTTTAGAGAGAAAAAATTTTAGGTGCTCCAGCCGCCAAATTCATGAACTATAGTGCATGATAATCGGTAAAATGGGGGGGGGGTGTTACCTAATTTGGGGCTCGTTTGACCTTCAAAATGGACCATTTTGACCATTTAGGGCCAACTTGATACATAGCTAACATCTTAATGGACTTTAACAAAAGCTTTGGGCAAAAAAAGACGTAGGAATTTTGGATCATCAAAAAAGATCGTGGACTATAGCACACAAAAATTTGTAAAATGAGGGGTTTACCTGCTTTGGGGCTCGTTTGACCTTGAAAATAGATTGTTTTGGCTGTCAAGGCCAACTGACTCCCTAGATAACGTCTTAACAAACATGCACAAAAAATTTGGGCAAAAGAGACATCAAAATTCTGGATCATCAAAAATTCATGGACTATACCACAAAAAATCAATAAAATCAAGGCTTTACGTGCTTGGGGACTTGTTGACTTTCAAAATAGGTCGTTTTGGCTGTCACAGACAACTGGCTCCTTATCAACGTCGTAACAGACGTCCAAAAAAATAGGGCAAAAAAGACGTCGGAATTTGGATCACCAAAAAAAATCATGGACTATAGTACAAGAAATTGGTAAAATGAGAAATTTGCCTTCTCGGGGTTCATTTGACTTAAAAAATGGAACCAATTCATCCCGCAATGAAAAATAGTGCATTTTCAAGTTAAAACGAGTCACAAAGCAGACAAAGGAAGATTTTATTGATTTTCGTATGCTATAGCCCATGAATTTTTTTAATCCAAAAATCCCATAACAAAAATACCAAAATTTTTCCAAATCAGGCAAATACAAATTTTACCAATTTTCATGTGTTATAGCCTGTCGATTTTTTTTAACTTGAAACAAAATGGTCGAAATGTTTCAACTACGTCTATAATACCTTAGGAATGGAACTAGTTAGTTCCATGGGAAAAATGATGCATTTTAAAGTTATAAAACGAGACCAAGCAGGCAAAGGTAGATTTTACTGATTTTCCTGTACTATAGCCCATGAGTTTTTTCTGATACGGAAATCCCAAATAAAAATGGCCAAAATTTTTCATGGTCTTCCATTAAGACCTTAGAAATGAAACTAGTTCCTCTCATTTGAAAAAAGATGTATTTTCAAGTTCAAATGAGCCACAAATTAGGCAAAGGCAGATCTTGCCATATTTGTGTGTTATAGCCGATTAATTTTTTCATATCCAGAAATATTAAAACAAAATGGCCGAAGTTTTTCATTGACGTCCACTAAGACCTTAAAAATGGAACCAATTCGTCCCGCGGAGAAAATTAGTGCATTTTAAAGTTCAAATAATCTCCAAATATGGCAAAGACAGATTTTACCAATTTTCATGTGTAGCCCATGAATTTTTTTATCTAGAAATTTTGAAATAAAGAGGCCAAAAAATTATCATGAACGTCCGTCAAGACCTTTGATATGAAACCAGTTCGTCCCGCGAGAAAAATGGTGAATATTCAAGTTCAAAGGAGTCCCAAAGCAGACAAAGACAAATTTTATCAATTGTCATGTGGTATAGCTCATGAATTTTTTAATCCAGAAATCCCAAAATAAAATGACCAAAAATTTTCATAGACGTCCGTTAAGAACTTAGAAATGGAAAAATTTCGTCCCGTTGGGGAAAATGATACATTTTCTTGTTCAAACGAATCCCATAACAAACAAAGGCAAATTTTACCATCTTTTGTGTGTTATAGCCCATTAATTTTTTTAATTCGAAAATCTCAAAGAAAATGGCCGAAATTTTTCATGGTTGTCCGTTAAGATCTTAGAAATAAAATCAGTTCATCTTGCGGGAAAAAATGGTGCATTTTCAAATTCAAATGAGCCCCAAAACAGACAAAGACAGTTTTTATCGATTTTCGTGTGTTCTACCCAATGAATTTTTTTATTCGGAAATTCCTAAACAAAATGACAAAAATTTTCATGGGCTTCCGTTAAGACTTTAGAAATGGAATCAGTTCGTCCCGTGAGGAAAATGATGTTTTTTTTAAGTTCAAACGAGCTCCAAAGCTGGCAAAGGCCGATTTTAGCCCATCGATTATTTTGATCCGAAAATCTCGAAACGAAATGACCAAAATTTTTCATGGACGTTCGTTAAGACCTTAAAAATGAAACTGATTCATCCCGCGGGTAAAATGGTGCATTTTCAAGTTTAAACGAGTCCTAAAACATGCAAAGGCAGATTTTTACCAATTTTCGTGTGCTATAGCCTATGAATTTTTTAATCTGGAAATTCCAAAATAAAATAGTCAAAAAATTTCATGGACATCCGTTAAGACATTAGAAATTGAACCCGTACGTCCAGCGGAGAAAAATGGTGCAATTCCATGTTCAAACGAGCCTCAAAGTAGGTTAAAATATATTTTACCGATTTTCATATGTTATAGCCCATGTATTTTTTTTATCATGAAATTCTAAAACAAAATGGTGATATTTTTCATGGACGTTCGTTCGTTAAGACCTAAGAAAGGAAACTAATTTGTCCCGCGGGAAAAATGAGTGCATTTTCAAGTTCAAG